>BQMJ01000002.1:0-363174 GCA_025991245.1 Galdieria partita
AACCCTAATAAACCCTAATAAACCCTAATAAACCCTAATAAACCCTAATAAACCCTAATAAACCCTAATAAACCCTAATAAACCCTAATAAACCCTAATAAACCCTAATAAACCCTAAATAAACCCTAAATAAACCCTAAATAAACCCTAATAAACCCTAATAAACCCTAATAAACCCTAATAAACCCTAATAAACCCTAAATAAACCCTAAATAAACCCTAATAAACCCTAATAAACCCTAATAAACCCTAAATAACCAATAAACCCTAAATAAACCCTAATAAACCCTAATAAACCCTAATAAACCCTAATAAACCCTAATAAACCCTAATAAACCCTAATAAACCCTAAATAAACCCTAATAAACCCTAATAAACCCTAATAAACCCTAAATAAACCCTAATAAACCCTAAATAACCCTTAATAGACCCGAATATTCCTTAATAACCCCTAATAAACCCTAATAGCAAACCATAAGTAGACCGTAAACCCTCAGTAAAATCTGAATAAGAAAGAAAAATGCATACTCCGTTCGGCCAGGCTACACATATTTTGCAATTCATTTAGCTTTTTTTTCTTATATGCATTCGAGGACCCTCTTAATTTTAGCAAGCTTTTTCTCCTTGCTTGTAATCAGGTTTGTCGCAAATTTTTAATGAGCATTTTAAAGATGACGTTGTGACTTCTTTTATTGGTTTTTTTTGGTTATGTTTTTATTTGAGTCTTTTGCGAGATTACTGAAATTGAAAAGAAAATGTTTGCACTTTTCTTTTGATCAATGGTTGTCCCTTTTTGTTTAGATATTTTTCTGTTGGTTTGTGTTGATTAAAAATTTTAAGCGATTCACTTAAATGCTGTTTTTTTTGTTGTAACTGTTACTTTGACATTGTCGCCTTTTATTGACCAAGTTTTAAAGCAAATTATTAAAGCCTTTATTACACATCGTTTTCCTTCGTTCTTAGTTAAAGCTCTATATATTGCGTAAAGGATCCTCGAGCTTTCTTATCATGGATGAATGTTCCTTTATTCATCCAGGTAATATTTTTCTATGGTATGTGACTTTGGATAAAACTAGTAATAAACCTTAATAAAACTTAATAGACCCTGATAAGAAAGTTCCCATTGCCCTGTACCAAAACATCCGCATTGGAAGATTTATTAGGTTTTCTGTCATCACAATGCATTAAAGAAAGAAAGTGAATTGGTTCTCTACCAAGACCTTTACTTTTGCTTTTAGTCTGGTGAAAGTAATTAATTCTCAAAACTGTGTTTCTTTTTTTGCCAGCGATCAAATGACTTGCCTTAAGCTATTTTTGCGTATTTTTGTATTTGTTGTTGATTACGGGAAAACCTGGAAATATAGGGAAAATTTTGAGATGCTATTTTTTTGAGGCCTTTTTGCGTTTAGGTATTCCCTACCAAGACCTAATAGTAAACCATAACGGGACCGCATTGTAAGACCTCAGGAAAACTCGAATAAGAAAGAAAAATGCATACTCTTCTTTGCCAGGCTACACATATTTTACGATTCATTTTTTTTATTGAATGGATCAGAGAAGAAAGTCCTTTAATTCTATCAATCGTTTTATATTTACTTCTAGTAAAATTAATTAGGTAGCAAAATTTTCTAGGATTTTTTTAATGGCCATATGACTTTTGTTGTGTGCTTCGTTTTGTTTATGCATTGGAGTTTTGCTGCGTGAACACTTGAATCCCTATAGAAAATTTTTCCATTTTCTCTTTAATTAGTGATCGTTTTTCTTTTGTTCAGGCATCTCTCTTTTGTGTTGCGTTGATTAAAAATTTTAAGCGGTTTGCTTCAATGAAAATTTTTCTTGGTTGATTTTAGCCTTATTATCCTCCTCAATTTATTACAAAATTTACAGCAAATTATTAAATCTTTTATTACCGACCTTTTTTCTTTCTTTTTATTGAAGCCGTATTCATCCAATGTAGAACCTTTTTGATTTTCTATATTGGTTGGATGTTCTTTTAGTCATCCTGTTAATATCTTTCTAGGGTTTGTGTTTTTTGATAAGAAAAAGTAATATGACTTAGTAAGCCTGATAAGTAAAATTCCCATTGCCCTGTACTAGACCATTCGTATTTGAACATTTATCCAGGTCTTGGTCATCTCAATGCATTGGGGAAGAAAGCGAATTGGTTCTATCAAGACCTTTACTTTAGCTTTTAGTTTCGTAAAAATAATGAATTCTCAAACTGTGCTACTTTTTTTGCCAGCGATCAAATGGCTTGTCTTGTGGGCTATTGCTGCGTATGTTTGTATCTCTTGGTTACTACGAGTATTTAGGTAAAATTTTAGGATTCTATTTTTAATTCAAAGCCCTTTCTAGTTAGGGAATTTCCCTGTTGCTTCGCAGTAATTCGAAATTGTGAGCTTTTTTCGAAATCGTGAGCATTTTTCTTCAATGGTTCCTTTTTCTTGTTGTTAGCATTATTACCTTCGTTCTTAATTGAACGAGTGGTACAGTAAATAAATAGTCTTTTTTTCACATTGTGATACTTCGCTTTACCTGTTATTTTTGCCGAATGTATTTAGTAAAAAATCCTTTTGGTTTCTGGTAATGGATGAATTTACCTTCATTGACCCTGTTAATACCTTCCTATAGTATTTGAACTTTTATGTAAATATGCATATTTAACTAGAAATTATACCCTAATCAAGCATAATAAAACAGAAAGAAGGGAATAATGTGTATTGCTTTCAGCCAAGAAATGCCTAATTTTTGATTCATTGCACTCTAGTAGTATCAAAGGAGGAGTGTGCAGAGTTTAGTGTTTATGTCTGGTTTCTTATTTATGTTTTTTGCCAAAGAATAGTTACGTCTTGTTTTATTTTTTATGCTCGTTGTGCTTCTGACCAAGGTTGGTTTCCTGTACGCTACACTTTGTTCAAGCTTTTTTTGGATTGGAAACTAGACTTAGTTGTTACATTCCTCGTTTAGTTCAGATTTTCTTTGGAGTTCACAAATTTTTGCTTCTTTTGTGTTGTTTCGAGAATTTAAGTGATTCGTTTGAATGGTAACCTTCTGGTGTCATAAGTGTAAGGCGCAAG
This sequence comes from Galdieria partita, assembly GCA_025991245.1. Taxonomy (NCBI): domain Eukaryota; phylum Rhodophyta; class Bangiophyceae; order Galdieriales; family Galdieriaceae; genus Galdieria; species Galdieria partita. Next base: position 3,078 of record BQMJ01000002.1, read on the forward strand.
CATGTACGTGAACAAGTCGTTGCAACAGTAAAGCAATCTGACACTATTAACATTTTCATTTCTTTGTTTTTTACTGCTTTCATTGTTGTTTTCAAGGATTGCCCCTCCTCTGTACTACTTTTCCTCCAATGCGAAAAAAAATATTTTTTCTTCTTTATTTTAATTTGGTATAGTTACTAAATTCACTTTCATCAAAAGTATTGTATTTTTTTCTGTAAGCAGTTTGCTGTAACTTTTTTACTTCGTTTCACACGGTCGACAAATGTCTGCAGGAAGAGAACAGGTTCAAGGTACTGATGATGTAAGGAACATGTAGCATATGGAAATTCTTCAATGTATTCTCAAGTTTCTATTTCTCTAAATGATTATTATTCTATGGCTTCCTTGTAAAATTGGTATTTGTATTTTTCCTTTAATAAACTTTAGAAACAAGTGTAGCCCTTAGAATGCAAAGATTGCCTTTTCCCCTTTGATATATTGCATAAACTTCTCTTCAATACCGTTTCATAATGCCAATATAGTTGAACTGAAACTGAATTGCTGAAATCTTTCTTGTGTGATATTTTTCTCTTATATTTGTATTTGAGGTATATTGCATAAATACTTGGAAGAGAATAGAGAAAGTCTATATTTTGCTTTTAACTGGTGATTGTCCTTTTTTTATTGAGGCGTTTTTGTGTACCCAATAATAATCCTTCAGTAAAACCTGAATAAGAAACAAAAAATGCCCACTCCCTTCTGCCAGCCTACATATATTTTACAATTTACTGCATTTTTTTTTAATTGCATTTTAAACGAAAGTTTCTTAATTCTATCAATCCTCTTCGTTTGCCATTAGTCTAGTATAATTATTTGCAAATTTTACTGAGTGTTTGGTGGCGTTTTGGAGACTGTTCTTGTGGTTTATTTTTCCATTATATTTGTATTTGAGATATATTGCATGAATACTTGGAAACGATAGGAAAAAGTTTTGATTTTGCTTCTAACTTATGATTGTCCTTCATTTGTTTAGGCATTTCCATGTCGGGGATTTAAAATTTTAAGTGGTTTGTTTTTTTGAAAATTATTTTGGGATGATTGTTGCCTTGAAACCGTCTTTTGTCATTGATTTGGTTGTAGAGCCATTTATTAAAGCTTTTTTTTGTTGTTTTTACTTATTCTTGTGAATCCGTATTCATTGGGTGAAGGATCCTTTTGCTTTATTCTGTTGGATGAATGTTCCTTTTTCTATCCTGTTAGTTTCTTTCTATGGCATGTGACTTTTGGTAGAAACAGTAACAAAATTAAAAAAAAATTAATGAACCCTAAAAAAATTTCTATTGTCCTGTTCCGGGGCATTCGCATTTGTTGATTCACTAGGTTTTTGAAAATCTCAATTCATTGGAAAAAAACGAATTGGTTCTATCAAGACCTTTACTCTTGGTTTTAGTTTCGTAAAAGTAATTGATTCTCAAACTGTACTGCTTGTTTTGCCAGAGATCATATGACTTGCCATGTGAGCTATTTCTGCGTATGTTTGTATTTTGTTGTTTGCAACGGGTATTTAGGTAAAATTTTCGGATGCTATTTTTAGTTCAAGGCCCTTTTGAGTTAAGGAATTTCTCTGTTGCTTTGCAATAATTCGAAATTTTGAGCTGTTTAGAAATTGTGGGCATTTTTCTTGAATGGTTGCTTTTTTGTTATCGTTAGCATCATTACCTTCGTTCTTGATTGACTCATTGCAAATTAATTTTTTTTTCATATTATGATATTTTGCTTTGCATTTTATTTGTGCCGAATCTATTTGATGAAATATCCTTTTCGTTTCTGATATTGGATAAATTTACCTTGAATCACCCTGTTAATATCTTCCAATGGTATTTGAACTTTTTGGTAAGTATGCATATTTAACTTGAAAGTATACCCTAATGAAGTATTATAAGACCAAAATGACGAAAAAATGCTTGTTGCTTTCGTCCTAGACATACCTAGTTTTTCAATTCACTGAGCTCTAGTAGTCTCAAAGTTTTAGTGGGCAGAGTGAATTGTTCATGTCCGTTTTCTTATTTATGTTCTTTTGTCAAAGAATAGTTACGTATTATTTTGTTTTTTATGCTTGCTTTGCTACTGACCAAGTTTGGTTTCCTGTCAGCTACATTTTGTTTAAACTTTTTTTGGATTGAAAACTGGAGTTAGTTTTTTACATTTCTTCTTTAGTTCAAATTTTATTAAGAATGCAAATTTTTTCTGCTACTTTTCTGTCGTCTTGAGATTTTAAGTGGTTCGCTTAAATTGTACCCTTCTGGTGACGTTAGCCTAAGGTGCAAGAAATGTGCGCGAACAAGTCGTCGCAAAATTAGAACAATCTGCCCCCATTTTCATTTCTTTGTATTTTGCTGCTTCCATTGTTGTTTTCATGGATTGTCACTCCTTTTTACTACTTTTCCTCCAATGAGAAAAAAAAATTTTTCTTCTGTATTTCTTTGTGATATAGTCACTAAATTCACTTTCATCAAAAGTATTGTATCTTTTTTCTCTGTGAGCATATTGCAGTAACTTTTTTACTTTGTTTCACACAATTGAGAAATATCTGCCTGATGAGGACAGATTCATGGTACCGATGATGTAAGGAACAAGTGTTACATAAAAATTCCTCAATATATTCTCAAGTTTTTATTTCTCTAAGGGTTTTTTCTATGGCTTTTTTCTAAAATTGGTTTTGGTATTGTTACTTTAGTAAACCGTATAAAGAAAGTCCTAAACTGGTAATGCAAAAATTGCCTATTCCCCTTTGATATATTGCATAAACTTCTCTTCAATACCGGTTTCATAATGCCAATGCAATAGAACTGAAAATGAAATGCTGAAATCTTTTTCTTTTTTTTACTGTAGTCACAAGTTTTGTAATTTTTTTAAATTTTTATGCCTTGGTGACATAGTAGCTTTTTCGTTGAATTTGTCTTTTTATATAGGTACTACATTGTAGCGATGATGTTCTTTGTTTATTGATTTTTCTTATTAAAATCGCTGATGTCTTCAGTGCATAAATAATAATTAGCTTTGAATATGGATAGTTTCGAAACTTTTTTTTTAATGGTTTCGCCAAGATATGCATGGTCGAACCTTACCTTATTAGAATCGTTTTTAGAAATTTGTCTTATATAGCAAAATTCTAAGTATTGTTATTTGGTCATTTTATTGTATTCTACGGTGCAATGCTATTGAAAATTTAACCATTTGGTAAGTCGTTTCTGCATTTTGATGGTCTTGAGACACTGCTTGCTTCATTCTTTGAGAAGCCTTACTTGAAATATAGTGTCGGTATACATATTTAGCAAAAAGTAAACAGTGCTTATGCTATTCTTAGATTTTCAAAAGCAAAACATTGTGTTTTGGTAAACTTTTCGATCGGCCTTTTTTCTATTCTCAATAATGCCAAACTGAGAATCAATTTGTTGGTTCTTCAGTGTGAATATTTCTATGCCCTAGATTTTTGCTCAATTGTCGTTTTCTAAGAACAATTGAATTAGGAGATTCAATCGTCGTATAGACTCATAGTTCACAATTTAAAAAATTCAGCCTTTTGCTCCTTTCTCTTCTAGTACTACTGTCTGTTTTCCTTTCGTGTTTTATGTCTTATAACCCTTGAATGTGTAATGAAGTTTTCCTAGGTTCTATTTCACCTATGTACTAAACGGTTCAAGGTAAGAATACATTGATTTTTTTTTTGATATGCAGATTTGTTCTACTCTTTTTTTAACTAAATTTTGCATTATCACCCACTGTTTACCTCTGAGAACAACTAGAAATACTGATGCCATAAACGACAAATAATGTATTGAAATTCTTCAATTTTTTTCACTTGGGCCGACCTCCCTAGATTCTTTCTTTTGCTATAGACTCTATTTGAGACGACATTTTTATAGCTCTTCTACTGAACCGTAGATAATTTTAGAAAAACAGTTTAATTTTTTATTTGAAAACACACGACTTTTCATTCCTTTTTCTAAAAGGCATGTGTTTTTTGCAATTTGCTAGATCGTCGTAAAAGAATCCAATAGAGTATAAAATTAAGTGGTTTAGATTCGGTTAAATACTTTTGAAATTGTGTCAACATTCTTGATGATTTTTGTGATTTGCTAATTTACCTTGAGTGACAAAGTAATTCTTCCTTTGAAATCTTTTGGGAATCACCCCCACAGTTGTATTTGTATTGCTATGTAAGCGATATTCAATTGTTCCCTTTGTTTTACTTTCATTGAAGTTTTTGATTCTTTGGGGGAGCTGAGCAATTTGGTTATGAATTTGATATATGGCGAAATCTAAATCTGGTAACTTTTTACAGCTAACGTATCACATGACTTGCTTCACTATAGTCGTTTTTGATATTGAAAAGCGACAGTTCTTCGAAAAGTCGAATCTTGCAACTGTTGGTTGTTACTATGTGGTATCTTTTACCAGACACCTTTTTTTGTAAAAAAAATTTTTTTGCTTTCTTATGGTAACTGGATCCATTGTGTACGGTTTTATGCTGATCGGCATAATATTATACACGAATTGTACTGTTGATATATATAATGAAGAGAAAGCAAGCCACATTCTTCTCATAAAAAGGCCTCAAATGAATTAAACAATTAGCAATTTCGTCACAAAAGTTCAATGTAGGTCTATAGCAACTTGGATTATGTCAGTTTGACTATGCTTTGAATGACAGCTTGTTGAGAGACATATCTCTCAAAAGCACTTTTCCTCCACTAGTTTGTTGTATTTTTATTCTTGTGCTTTGAAATCATCCTGGTGTTTTTGTTTCTCTCCTAAAATATATAGAATTTCTTTTGAGTATTTCAATTTGACAAAAGTATTGAATTGTTTACGACTGAGAATATGGTAGGTTCTTTTTTGAACTTGCATTTTCGATACTACTTCTTACTATCTTTTGCATTGTCGACTAATGTCCGCTCAAGAGAAAAATTAGAGATACTTATTCAATAATGACAAGCAGTATATGAGAATTCTTCAACTTTCTAGAGATTCTATTTCTCTTGTTGTCTTTTCTCTATAGGTTATTTTCAAACGATACCTTTAACGATCACTTACTAGTCTATAAGAGTACGAAAGAAAGAAACGTTACAAAGTTCTAATAAAAATAGAATTGTCTAGTGTTCTCTGACATACGTCATGCGCTTTCCTTCAATGAATTATGTTCTCGTGAAACAAATGCTATACTGCAAAGAATTATTTAATGATTCACATATTTTGATACAACCTTGTTGCTTTCATATTGGATAGTGTTTAAGGTTTGTTTTGTTTGTTGATCCATTCGTGTCAGTTCATCTTCGCCTATGAAATCTTCATCCCCTAACATACTCGTGCACTTGTACCGCTTTTGACTGATCATGAATTTTCTCTAGTACTTGTTTCGGGGAAACCTTTTCATTGGTTTGGAGCTAACATAATTCATTATTTACTTGAAATCTTGCAAAACTAAATTGGCTCCGCTTTCCTTTTTTTGCAACAGTACTATTTACCATCTACTGTATCAGAGTCTTTCTCGATTCACTGACAGTGGTTTAAAGAGTACAACCTTGTTTCGCCCTATTTTTCCCTTATGTAGTTCTTTCTATCACTTAGCAAATTTGGCAAAACAGGGTTTTATTTTCTTATAATCATTGTATACTCCTTATTTCATTCTGTGAGTATCTTTGTATACTATAATGCTACTTTGACGGTGGTATACACATAAAACCAAAAGTAAGCTATATCATACATATGCTATAAAAAAGCCTTCAACTGAAATAAACAATAAACAATGACGACGTAGTTATTCCACCATGTCTACTATTCTTCCTCTTTCTATTTGCTTTATGTCTAGATAATCTATAACTTTGAGTGGTAGCTATTAGAAGAAAGTATCACTGAGTAGCATTCTTTCTTATCGGTCATGTGGTACTTTCATTCTTTTTCTCTACAATCAGTTTCTTCTTCCTTGCTTTCTTATCTTTAAGTACTTTTTTAGTCTTTTAGTGTGCATTGCATAATATTTTGGTTTCTTCCTAGCTCTTTTCTCTAGAATTTTCTATTTGAAACTCTTTGTTTGGGAAGTCCTCCAATCGAAATTCTATTTCTTCCATTATTACCATGAGAAATTTCAATGCGTTTTGCTTTTCATACTTACCTAGCGTTTAAATCGGTACTTGGAGAATAGAAATTAAATGAATGCCTTCTACTGAGGTACATATTCATTTCTACGTTTTAATAGGAAACAAGATCAAGTTTGAGACTAGCAGTCTTTGTTAACGGCTCAACTTGAAATACTGTGACACTTGCGAAGTTGCAGGAGAAGCTCTACTTGTAAATATTCTAGTGTACTTGCAAACAGGCTCAAGAATTTCAAACTATGTCATGTATGCAAAAATGCACCATAGAGATGTTGAATCAATCGTTGGTCTTTCCTCAACTTTTCCAGAGGACAATGGAGTATGAAAGAAGAGCTTGGTAAGTTCGATTCTTTCACTCCTCCATTTCTGTTGATTTTGACCACTACTTATTTTTATGTTTACAAATAAATAGCACTCTATCCATTTTTTAGACAGTTGGAGCTTATTCTTGGCTAATAGTGAAAAAAAGTTCATATGAAACAAGAAAACACAAATTAGTATATACAAACCATTTTCTACAACTTTTTTTCCACAAATATCTGCTTTAAAAGAATTTTGAAAAATTTTTGAATTTTGTCGAGAATTGGCTACGTAGAACAAAACCCAGCCCATGACAGCCAAAAGGTAATAGAGGAAAGTGAGGGGAAATGAATAAATGAACCCTCATGTGAACTCAAATAACTTCTTCCTGGATTTCCCAACGACCCAGCTTGGATTCTAATGCAGCCTAGTAAAATCTACTATCCAACAAGTTTTTCATTTGCAACACAATCTACTAAGATTCTATATATTATTGGCTAATATTGTTTTCACAGATATCACTTTCTAATTTAGTCTCTTGTAAAGAATAGAGGTTTCTTTGTAAAATTGCATTTCTTCTTGTGGAGTGTGTATGGTTTTTGAATGTGTAGTTTTTTCCTAGGTACTACTTTAGGTGTTTTTTATGTTAATCTTTTTCCTCTTTCACATCATAGTGTAATTGGAAATGATTTCGGCATTGTGCATTATAGACAACTTTATAGTTTTAATGTATTTTATTCCCAATTTTTTGGTATGGTCCTTTTTCATATGTTTTCCTTGTTGTTTTAATTCGCCACTGGGTTAAATAAAATTTCGTAAACTTTTTCTTCTCTTAGATACCCTGTAATTTAGCAATTTAACTGTGTCTGTCCTTGTTACTACTGAGCAGCTTGTTTTTGAACTGATTTTGTTGTTACCAAAAATTTTTGGTTTTTTTTCTCTTTTCAATTGAATATTCTATGGGAAACTCACAAGTACATGGTGTCGTCAATAAGTTTCTGTGATAAATAAAGCTGCTCATGTCAATTGTCTTGCATCTCTATCTATTGTTTTGATTGATATTGGGTTGTTTGAAACTTTCTTTTAAACTCTGGTCTTAGAAGCATTTTTGTATAGTTGTTCTTCATAATAAAGTTTTTCTTACGAAGCGATACTAGAACTTTCTTTTTTTGGCGTTGGGTGATAGCTCTACTGCATTGGCCCCTGCTCTGTCCAATTATGAATAATTCTGATTGGCTGATTGGTAAAACTTGAATCGTCAATTCTAGTCTTTGCCTTTTTTTAAGAATTTGCGTTGATTCTCTGAAGTCTCTCTGTTTACACCTTTGTGAGTCAAAGTGGCTAAACGTTGAGTCTCGCCTCTCCTGAATTGGGTTAAATCATATGCAAATTGCCAAGATTCGATTTCTTAGATATTATCAATTGTATTTTCCTTCTATAATGGTCCTTTTTTGTACTGTGTATTCAGTTGGGGTTTGTCTTTCTTACTTGGCTAAAAGTCTTTCTCGTTTGTATATAAATGACAAGGTAATTTGTCTATAAATGGAATTACGTGTAGTGTACATTTTTATTATCAATTGAATAGAAAAAATTCCTTGCCTTTCAGACATTTTTATCATTACGACAATCCAAATGTTGGAGAGAGTTCTTCTTGTATACACAACTAGTCACGAAATTAAGCGTGTATTCATTCACGGACGCTAGATTTCTACGTTAATAAAATTTTACCAACCGTACCCATCAGTATGAAGATCGATCGTTCAAGTAAGCAGGGTATCAAGAATACAAATATTCATGTCTTGCTCAATTTTGCTTTGTAACGTAGGAAGATCCTGGAATATCTTGCGCATATCTAGGAATGTTGCTCAATCAAGTAATTTAATATGCTGAAAGAATCGCTGTGTCTAAAATGAGCAATGTATTTATAAATTAGCGGATAGTTGTCAGTTGGTATACTTTATATTTGTCAGCCTTTTTATAGAATTGTACGTTGTATAACTGGTTGTGATTTTCCAATAGAGAGACGGGGCTATTTAAGTGCCAACAGTAATACTATTCAAACAATATCCTTTCCAAAACTGTGTCTCACAAACTGTCAACTGCTAAGTATTTATAGACTTGAGCACAAAAGACTAAGGTAGCCATTCCAAACATACACTATGCCGACGAGTTGCGAAGCCTCTCTTTTGTGAAAATTCTTCCCATCAGACGCTCTTTTTCTTCCAAGTTTTGTTTCGAAATTGCATCCTTCAAGTGACCTCGTCAAGTAAGATTAGCAAACAACGACGTAAAGATGCTTCAAAGTGGGTGTACAAACTCTGTTCACGTCCGTTTTCGAAACAGCAACTCGCAGTTGAACTGCACAGTTCAGTTGCCACGAGACAACCTCCCCTCTCCACTTGGACAATAGATTCTCAATAGACAAAAACTGACAATGACAAGAATCGTTTTTGTGAAGAACCAAAGAGAATCAACTCAGAATATACTCCGACTGTTACAAACGATCTTGGTAATTGTTCCACAAGAGTCTTCATCTGTTGTTCACAGGACAACAATTAGTAGTACAATTCACTTGGAAAAACCAAGTTACATTGGAAGACTAGAGTGGGACAAGGATTCAAGGTCAAAGACTATTTGGAGCCTTTGTGCCCACTGGTTCCCCACTACTCCGCAGGGTCAAAGTCTTCAAACAGACCAGAAACTAAAGATTAACATTTCTCCAACAGTACCTACGTTGCATTCGACATGAAGTTGGAAGCGACTTTGAGGTTCAAGCCAAGTTGTTGACAGGAAACGAACAAACCGAACCGCGCCTTGGCTCGAATTTCTAGAAGTGCAAAGTCATAAAACTTCAAAGTTTTTTTCGTACTAAAAAGTTCTCCTCTAAATTCAACTACTTATATTTTCATAAAAAGGAACAACTTTATCCACTTCAAAACAGGTGGTAACAAAGCAACTACAGCCACAGTTGAGCAAAACAATCACGAGATTGGGCAAAATGACGTTGAAGAGTTCTCCGAGTACCGTTAAAAGTGCACACGCCATATTGTTTCATATGTACCTAGTAAAAACTTTCCAAGGGAACCTTCCACTCAAAGGTTTACCTACAATACTATTGATTCTCTAACGTTGCATTATTTGAAGAGAACCGTTGTGTTAGAGTGAGTGTCGGCATACCTGCGAGAGAAAAACCACGTCAGTGTAGTGAGATAAACTCACCTTTGTTACTTACTATGGAGATTTACTTGCTTCAAGTTGATTTGGAGAACATTGAGCTCTAGTTGATAGGAATCATTTCAAGAAAGTATAATCTGCCACTTTCAAGAAGAAGAGCGTATTTCCCATAACTTGGAACGATTTAGTGTGCAGTTGCCAAGTTGTCATATAGAAATTTCGTCAAGTAGAGTGAACACTTGTGCCGATAAATGTCTATCTGACCTGTTTGCAACTTGGAGGACTGTGAATTTTGTGTTACCAGTATCAAGGACTTTTTAGACTTTTGCAGATTTGAGTTTATACACTCTGGTCGAGTATTTCAATTATCAAGAAAACGTTTAAGTACACGTTGGAAGTGACACATGTATATAATTTGTATTTTGCCTGCAAGTATGTTGATAGAGTCCAGTCAAGTTTCTCAAACAGCTTGAATACATAGACCAAGTGTCGCATATTCTATTTTTGTATAATTCAATTGCGAAAATAAAGAATCAGTTGTTGACTCTTTCTATTTTGTATAAGTCTATATATGAAAACTGTTCATATAGCAAAGCTTCACGACTCACATAGTAAGTATCGATGCAAGAATCTTCCCTTGTTTGTCCCTTGACAACAACAGTCACTAACGCAGATCCTCGGGACATTTCCTCCATTACATCTAGAACAGCGCAAAGTTTCAAACAATCTGTGCTTCACAAAACTCAACAATCTACCACAGAAAATTCTGGGAATACTAGAGCACTCCAAGTTGAAGAAACATAATTGAGTTGTCAAAGGTGGCTTCCCAAGACAAAGAATTGCCTACACTAGTAAACCCAACATACAAAAAAGAAAGCAGCAACTCATTGACGTACTTTTCAACCATATCTAGAGTACTTGAACACGTTCTGAAGCGAGTACCTAGGCTAACTCTCGATTCTAGTTCCCTCAGAGTTTTGCTGATCAAAAATACAGAAGCATCTACAACAGTTCTATTGAAAACCCCACTCTATGAAAACTCTCAAAGCTGCCTAGTATCCATATATACTCTAAAACGCAACGCCAAAACCCAACATTGGAAAAATATCTGTTGTACAATTTGGACATATCAACTGGTCAAGCACTCAAACAGTCATAAAGCTTCATATAATTCCAAGTCAACTAGCTCATAAATTGCAACTTTGGTGACTTCAAGTTGGTCAACGCAAGGTTGAAAGCTGCCATCATCACTCGGTTCATTCCAACCAAAGCAATTCCCAACGGATGTGGAAAGGTGATTTGAGCAACTCGTTTGTGTTCTCAACATCTTCTTTGTGAGGCTGCTGAACCTCGTTATCTTGAGATGAAAGGATTACCAAAGAAGAACAAACAAAAGATTGCCGAATTGCAACTAATAATCGGTTAAATCCCATTAGCAGCTAAATTGTCCGTTGTAGTTGACAAGGCCATCATCACCAATTCATAGGACCTCAAGTGTGTGCAATCTTTACTCAATTTTTCTGTATACAAGAGTTGAAACTAAGGAACGAGTGGAATAATTTGGAGTGCCTTGTGCTGAAAGGCTTTTCAAGTTGGGAAAAGTGACTTTGGCAGATCCCAGTTAGGGATAGAGTCCAGCTTGCATGCAACTTTTGAAAACAGGGCATCGTTCTCAACCCAATTTCTGTCTTTTAGCAACAAAAGCGAAACGATTTGAGCTGTTACAAGTTAATTGTACACTGATTGTTGAAGTGTTGTATGTAAAAGAGCGGATAGAGAACTTACCTTTGTAGAATTACGATAGTCACTCTTTTACTTTACCAGACAAGGTCTACAAATTTGTAAAAGTGCTTGAATCTTGCTTTCAAACTGAAAAATGCTGTGAACTTTCCATTCATTTACACTCAACCAAACAACAAAAATGATTCGATGATTTCTGTTGGGAAATGGGCGAAGATTTGCCACATTTGAATTTCGCACTGTAGTTATGGCGGCGGAATGCTCCTCTCTCCTCTCCAGTTGGATAAGAGATTCTAAATGGTCATAAACTGACAAATAAAGGAACTGGTTGTTTGAACAAGACAAGTATCAACTCATAATGTACTTCGAGAGCTACAAAAAACCTTGATGAGTGTGACGCAAAAGAGGATTCACAACAACAATTCATAAGACTTTGTAGTATATTTGGACTTGAAATACCAAGTTACACTACAAGACTGTATAGAGGCACGGGTTCAAACTTAAAAATAATTGGGAGCTTTTTATGCCTACTTTTTCTACAGTACTCTACACAGTAAAAAACGCGTATAAACTTACCAGAAAACAAAGAGCAACAGTTTTCAACAAGGATCCAAGTTGAGGTTCAGCATAAACTTGGACTAAAGAAAACTATTTTTCAAGCTTTATGGAACTCAAGTTTCAAGTCATTGAAAGTTTACGACCAATACTAGCAGGTCTTGAATGGGCAAAGTTTGGTCTTGAAGAGTTTCTCATTCGAACCCACTGTTTGACGCTTTGGGCGTCTTTGTCTAAACTTATCGTTTTGCTTTGAGGCAGCATCATTCCATTGAAGAGGAATTATTTTACTTTGTTCACTTAATCTTGAATCTTTACACATCACAATGCTACTCTCCAACAAAATGAATTGAGTAAATACGTAGCTCCTTTTTTTGCTTCTATGCTTGAATTGTTCTTGTGATTCAAAACTCATCTGTCTATGGTTACAATTCCACTATATTTGTATCCATCTGGGAAATTATGTCGGACGAATTTGAGTCGAAACCCAATTCTTCTTTATAGGGATGTTTCGAATCCATTTTACATAGAAAAATGTTTTAAATTGTCGATTGCCAAATTCATTCAAGTTGAATCATTTCTGTAAGCTCCAAGTATTCTCTATTGCTTTCAGTTGATGGACATTAAAATGGCTATGATGAAGATAATGATGGCTATCACGCTGGTAGTCTTCTTGAATTCCTTAAAAAATGAACTTTGAGTTTTGGTTGAAAATTTTTAAGCCTCATCTTATCTATTCTCAACAGGGTACAACTTAGAATCACTTGGTCGGCTTCTCAATGTGTACTCTTACGACATAACTTTATTGTTCAATTTTTATTTTTTAAGAATAATTGAATTGAGATATTCTTCGTCAGATGGGCTTTTTTGTTCATATATTAGAAAGCAGTTGATTTTTTGTTCCTGTTTTTTCTATTACTACTGTCTTTCTTCCTTCTGTGTTTAGACATAAAGTTGGATTATAATTTGAATCCAATTGTTACTTAGTGGCTTCTCCTTGTATAGTATGATGATCTCTATTGTGCAATCTCTTGGCCTTTTTTGTTGTTACTTTTTGCGACTTTTCACTATTCGAGGAATACAAATGAATCTATTCTCTTTCTGTTCCATATTCTCTTACACACTAATAAAGTTTCAAAGTTTTGCTAAAAAAAGTTTTAAGACGAGAAGAGTTTCAATGACACATGAAATAGAATGAAAAAATAGCAGTTAAATGTTTACCTTTTGAGTATACAAAGTCCTAAAAACCAACAACTTTCTTTAGAATTCTTGATCTTCCGAGCAAAATTCATCAATCAATAGAATAATTCAGGAAATTCTCTTTGAGTAGTATCTACTTGAACGAGTCATCTTTCTTTTACCATGTTCATTTCTTTGCAATCAATCTATACATATAGTGAATATCGATAAAAAGAACTGAAATGAAAAGATAGAGCATGTGTGATATACCAAACTCAATGAATCTTGTTTGAAATTCGGATTCAAACTATTTCCCAAAGGAGCCTTACAATATGGGTATGACCTCTAATTTGATATATACTTGGACAATCCTTTTTATTTCGTCTCATTCATTGAATCCTTTACTAGAAAACTTGCTTCGAATACAACATTTTTCGAGATCTCTGCACTTTGTCGAGTCAACATACACTGGTCTACCTTATCATACTGTTCAAGGTTTGTTCTCGTAGCGAATACTTCTTCCTTTGCTTTGGTCTTGAAAATACTTTGGATATATATCAAACGATCCATTTAGTTTGCTTTTATGTTCTCTCCAATATAAATAAAATAAATCTTTCCATAAGTAAGTATTTACACTATCTCAGGTTAAAAGGAGTCGACAATGTTATTATTCCAGAAATCCTCTTTAACACTATTCTTATCTATAGAACAAAGAATGCTATGGCAATTCTTTCCAAAAAGCTCCCTCTTTCCCCAATCGTTGCACATCCTCTCGCTTGACAAAGCTTCTCCAGACATTCGTTTCTTCTTTCCAATTCTGGCTTTGAAATGACCAAAGATGAACTCTTGGTCTTTTGCACTCCAAGTGCTATCCTCCGGTAAAGGCAATAAGGAAATAAGCAAAAATGGCACAAAGACTTTTTGTACGATCAAATTGAGTCTAATTGTGCTTTTTGCAGAGCAGGAGTAGGAGTAGCTTTTGAAGTTCGCAGCCCAGTTTTCAAGGGCAGTCTCTTCTCTCCGATTGGAAAGTCAGACCTTTACTAGACACGAACTGACGAATAAGAAACCCGCAGGATGTCCAATCAACACAGAATCAATTTCCAATGTTGCTAAAGACCTCGATGACTGAAGTAAAAACGAGGATTCTTAACAACATTACAAGACATGGACAAGGGACAAGTATTCAAACTCAAAGACAAGTAGGAGCCTCATTACCTAGGCGATTTTTCACGATATTACAGATATTATATACCTTCATACAGACCAAGACATAAGGATCAACAGTTCTCAAAGTGGTTCTAAGCTGCAAACTACATACATTGGGACTGAAAATGTACCTTTAAGTGCCACATAAAGCTCAAGGTTAAAGCCCAGTCATTGAAGGCTAAGGCCAAACGAATAAACGGTTTCAAGAATACTCAAAAAGAATCAAACACTTCTATATGCAATTTTCAGAAGATTTCTTGTCAAAATTCGAACAAGAAAAATTCTGTAAAGAAACTTTAAAAAGGGTATCAGTAAAGCTACTTAGCCATTATTTCTGCAACCACAACAATGAAACTATTGAGAGAAGCCAATAAGGACGTGCGTTGGCTATCCTTGGAAGTTACAAATCGTATAGTTTCTTAGCGAAAGGTTAGCCAAGTTTTTAGAAAGCTTTATTGAAAAAGAGCTTAAGCAAAATAGTGCTAAATAGAATTGAATAGAGAAAACCAAATGTATTTCATAAAATAAAACATATGCGAGGTAGTTTATAACTCTTCCAATACCAAAGCAAGTTTTTTTTTTAGATTTTTTTTATCTTTTCCTAATCGAGAAATTCTTTGAAGCCTAGTAAGTAAATCATTTATCAGCAAACACCGTCGATCACATTGTTCCCTATTTTGTTTGGCGATGATGTTCGGTGATAAGTGGGTTCCTCGTGACACGTTCAAGCCTGGTTTTGTAGATCGTGAAGAGGATGTGTACCGCGTTACAGAAGAACTTTACGAACTTCAAGAAAGCCGAAAACAACTTAGCGGTCGATCAAACAGTTCCTATTACCGTTTGACGATCCCATTTTCGCCTCATATGTTTGGATCCGGCAAGACTACTTTTTGTGTTAACTATTTGGAGTTGATACGGAGGTTTAGTGAAACTTCCCTTGCGTCTTTTGCTTCCAACTCTTCCAAGAAAGAGTTTTTAGATAAGTTGAAAACTTCCACCCTTTTGTACGTGGACTTGAGAGACCTCGAACAAACCGACCCTGAGGAAAGAAGTCTAAAATGGGCAATCTACTACTTGATGGTCAAGAACGCCTGCTCTCGAATTGGTGTTCCAGTTATGCGAAAGAGACAAGCCTTCGAAACTGTGGAAATGGAACCCTCAAATCTAGTAGCACTGTTGCGAGATAAATTAAACATTCCTACCAATCAATATCTTCTTGTGGTGTTTGATGAGATTGGTGCTCTAGACGAAAGTTACGGTGAATTTGATTTCAGACGGACCCAAAATGGTAAAGTTTTTCCATACAACGACTTCTTTCGTATTCTTTGGGAACTCTGTCTAGAGGACAATCTATTCTTTATTGTTGTTGGGAAAAGCGAGGGTTTAAGAATTAAGAATTCTGTGGCTTTTGGACCAAGGGTGTTGCTACACTTTATTTCGTTATCACCTTTAAGCTCTTCCAATATCGTTGAATTCCTTGAAAAGAGCCATCTCAAAGGACAGGTTCAATATCGAGTTTGTGATATTCTATGTAGTTCTTCGTTTTCAGTAAATGAATTGGCAGAGGCACTATTGGGTTCTACCGGTGGAGTCCCTGGTTTGCTTACACGTGCAGTGAATATGCTTTTGAATTTTGTACAAACAAGAGGACAGCCTTTTATGTTGAAAGATCAATGTCTATCATGTATGACTGAGGATGGTTTCCAAAGAATCTGTGCTGAACCGTTTATACAACACATATCAACTTCAGACGAGGACAAAAAGACTGAATTTGGCATATTATTGATGATGGCTCTGTTTCATATACCTTTCAAAGTATACGATGAACTAAACTCGGAATCTTATTTGTTTGACGCAGTTAACGAAATGGGACTCTATCGATATCCTATTGATCAGGATACTTTTCAAGTGCTGATTCCAAAAGTTTTCGTTGGAAATTTTGAGTATCTATCATATCTCTCGTTATTGGAAAAGATACTTCTTGGATCACTCAAATTAGAGCCAGTTGATTCTTTCTTTTCTTCAAAGTGTCGAGTATTTGAAGGAATTGTTGCTATCCGACTTATTTTGATGCTTTCGTCCAAAGTACGAAATGAGTTTAGGGAGTTGTTATGTCAGTTATCCGCCGTATTTAAAGAAATGAAACTTCCTATCAGGGAACCTTTACCTCTTGATTACATGAGATCTGTTGGTGTTTCTGAATCAAGGAGTGAATCAAATAAGAAACAGAAAACTTATGAAAGTAATGAATGGAACAAGATTATTCACGAAGCACTTTGTTTTGACAAGGTCTATATTCCAGTAGACATCAATTCGCATAGTCCTGATATTATATTCAAATTGCAATCTCCCGTTGATTCTAAAGTTCTTATTGTGGGAGTTGCTTGCAAAGGTCGTTGGAATTCTGAACGAATTGGCTGGTCAGATATTATTGAAGAAGCTAAAAAGTTTCTTGTTCCTATTCATGACCAAGTTTTATCCAACGCACCTGATAAGAATCATTGTATGCTTATTGTAGTTAGTACAAAATTGGCATTCAATGTTTCACGTGAGTTGGGTGATCAAAGTCGTTGTTACAGTAGTGGAATGTCTATTGAAAGTGAATCTTTTACGATTCCTTCCAATTGTGAACTTGTTATTCTTTGTGAAAGAGATGTAGAAATGCTCATTGACAAAGAAATATTGAATGGACTTGAAAGAGCATTCTCTTCCACTGATCGTCCCCTTTTTGGGGATTTTGGACCCGACTTACTTCGAAGAGTTCGTCACAGTTTCTTAAGTTGGCAATAGAGTTTGAATTCGTATATTCAATTGTTCATTCGGTAATCTCTCTGGAACATTTGAATTAAATATGTTTGAAATGTACTAGTGGTATTCTAAAGTATGTGATGATTGTCATAGAACAGTGTCGAAAGTCATCTAATGACCTACATCACTTGTCATTCTTTTTCACAGATTGTTTCACTCAAAAAGTGTATGTATAAGAAAAATATTAACTGTTTACTTTTCTTACCACGAGAACATAGCTTAGAATATTGTTATCTTTATGCTACTTGCAAATACATTGTCAGAGACCATATTGAGTTTGATCATTCATATCTTTGCAATTGACAACGCTGTTTGAATGATGTCCAACTGGTGTAACCATCAAAGGGGACTAGTTGGACATTCTGGAGCTGTCAACTTATAGTTTCGTTTTATTTGACTCAAAAATCCGAGAAGAAAATGTGGAAGGTAAGATATAGTTTATTCCAAGAAGGAATGGAAAATATTCTACAAGCTATGCATGTAATTGGATTGAATGAATGCTCCAAGAGAATATCGATCGTATTTTTCAAGAAGAAAGATACGCACGCCTTTTTAGAGAAAATTATGCAAAGTTGTGACGGAATCATAGATACCGGTTGATCATGAATCCGGACCAAATGATATACGCAACTTGATAGTCATTTAAAAATGAATCAATGGATGTTTTAGCACTCAATCAATCATTTATTATAAGCTACCCAAGACTAACTCGTAATCATAACAACGTTTGACATTTTACCTTTAAAGTCTTCAAATTGTTATTCAAACAATTTCTTGGAAATATGTTAGGTCCTTTGCTTTTACAGAATGACATTTCGTACAACTCGACCTTGGTTGTTTTATAGTTTGTTGACCTACTGTTGTTTCAAAACTCTTGTATATATTGTCTTGAGATGATATCGCTCCATGTGAGTGTTGTCTGAGAAGAAACAGTTTCTCTTCAATGACTTGCAAATTGGTGTTTAGTTCAAATGAATTCATTCTATGGATGTCTTGAAGAGCAGTATTTTTACTTATTGTCACTTAAGAAAGCAAAACAAATTGAGCCTGACGGAAAAAGGCTTTAAATGAAAATCCCTTTTGGTAAATAGTTAAAACTTGCCATATATATAGTGCGTCAACATTTTTTGGAAAGCAAAGCAATCATCTGAAAATAAACCAGACAAATACATTGTAAACGACTCTTATTGAGACGATTAACTGTATGAGAGTATCAGACAAACCAATTCTGGGTAAGTTGAAAGCATATTTTTCATCAGAAAGATTCAAAGTTTGTGTTAGAAATGCTTATCGACTATATGCAAGGGAGTCGTTTCTATCTTAGCATACGATGCACTTTGGCAACTTTCGTAAACAATGAACAACTGTCAAGGATACTCCTAGAATGCTGTATATAGTTATTATCAAGACATAAAAATTGAATAAGTAACAACGTGCTTTTGCAAACTTTACAACATTCTAAACATGGTAACTAAGAGAAGGCAGTACAATATTTCTCTTTGAAACAGCAAGTCAAACACCATCAATAGTGGGAAATAAAATTACTCAAATTGTAGCTTTCACTTGTTCGTTGAAAGACACTTTTTCTAATCAAACATACTTAGTTTAAACTTTGTAAAACTTTTAGGGTTTTCTTTGTTTGCAAACAACAATTCAGTAGACAATGACTATATCATTATTGATTGGCTTTAGAGCAATCGTCCATCCAGCCGGGTTTCGAGATTGTGAGATAACGTTGGATGGTTGCAATGCTTGTTGGTTGCTTTGCTTTTTCGTTTCATTCTACATGTCTTTCCCCAGCCAATGTTCAGTATCCATTCGAAACTAAGGTGTGTTTTGGAACCAAAGAGTGTCATTTATGGAATAGAAGCTTTACAAAGGCGTTGTCTTGTTTTGACAAGAAGCGTTCTAATTTTGGTCGTCGAAGAGTTATTCTTGCCTCAATCATAAATGGTCGTGACAGGGACAGTGAAAGATATGTTGACTTCAGAGAGATATTTGTACAAGACGATGTTAAAATTGACGAAAAGTTTAGCAACGTATGGTTGACAAACTTGCCTTATCTTCAACAAGAGTGTTTGTTCAAAACTGTTGCGTCAGTTCTTGGAGAAAAAATACAAGTAGGAGGTAAAGTTTTCAAAGTTGGAGAAGAAACTTTTGAAGACGTTGCACCGTTGCTTGTTCCCAAGAAGTTTCCCGAAGATTTTCCAGTTCAGCCAAGTCCTGGTAATATTTCGAGAATCTTTCTGAGACGAGAGTTTATCAAGAGGTGGAATAGACACATTGAAAGTCTTGATGCAAAAGGTTGCAGTCCTCCACCCCAGCAGATCATAGTTTCTGCAGCTAGTGGTCTAGGAAAGAGCGTAGAGCTCTATATGGCGGCTGTGTTTTCAAGGCATTGCAGGATTCCCCTGCAGTATATTGGAAACGCAGAGGCGTGGTTGAAGAACTGTAGCAACATCTCTCAAATGGTTTCCCGTTACTTGAAAATGTTGCTTTTTATGAATGCAGACATTTTAGAAGAAATGCCAAGTTTCAAGTCATCTTGGTATCGTTCTTTGAATGGTGCCCCCCTTAAAGATGTCATTTATTTTGCCATGAAAGAGAAAGATCTGAATCTAGCGTTTGCTATTCGTCGTGTTATGATGGGGCTTGCACCACGCAATATGTTAATTGTTGATGAACATAATGCGTTTTGGAGCGAGTTTGGTCGTAACATAAATAGATGGCCGGATTTTTTCCAGTTTTACACTGAGTTTGAAGTGATGAAAACAGTAAGTCATGGTTCTCTCTTGTTTTATGATGACTTTTTTATTTACTTGAATAGCCTTATTGTGGAGTTCTTCTTGCAGGTTCACAGCATCATCAATTTGAAGATAATTTGCGCAGTGGTTATAGTAAGGTCAAACACTATTTGGAGCCTTTAAGTTTCAAAGAATTTGACTTGTGGGAAGCTTTACCTGATTATCCCTCCATTCTTCGTGAAAATTCAGATGAAATCGTCGAACTTACTGGGTTGGTGCCTAGAATGATAGCTAAAATGGTAGCTTTGGCCAACGATCATCCTGATGCTAGTTTTGAAGATTTGAGGGTTGAATTCACCGCAAAAGTGTATTGTGAAATGATAAGAAGGCATAATGACTATCTCGATGGACTTAGCTCTGAAAGAGAAAAGAGAAATTTTGATTCGATGCTTTATAAGCTATTCATGGATAGAACTAAACCCAACATTACTATTGCAGACGGAGCATATATTAGTCGAGGTTTATTAGTTGTAGTGGATCGCATCTACTTACGCTTTTATAATAGCGTTGCACGCGACATCTTGTTATCCTCTTTCCGTGAAAGATATGCTTCTGAGAAGTACTTGGCTGAACTTGCTGAACGTTATCGAAATGGATAGAGAATAAAGGGTCAAACTTTTGAAGAATGATTCTTTCTATGGTTTGTCAGTATGTGGAAAAAGTGACTATCCGTTCCGATAGCAAACCTTATAGGAACTTGAGTTTATCTTGTAATAGTTGGGTTCGGTTGATTGGAGATGAATTTGATCCTCCAATGAAAGAGTTTACTCATTCCTGTTGGATATACCGGAAGAACGAGATCCTCGATTTGACTATATTTTTGTGGGTATAGTAAATTCTCAATGGCATATATACTTTTTTCAAGTATCTATATCTTCATTTACAACCATAATCGTGACTCTGCTACTATTGAAAACTCCTTTTTACCACCTTCTTTCAAGAAAGTTTTATTCAGTTTCACAGAATCGGTTAGTTCATGAACTAGTAGTACAAAGAGTGAGCAAAAATGAACAAAGCGTTCCAATTGTTTGGAAAGAAGTAGTAAGACGATCGGTCACGATAAGTTGATACAGAGAGAAGCAACAGGCAATTGTCAATTACTAAGCATATTTTGCTTCTTTTTGAAACAGGAATTTACTATTACGTTAGAAGAAGATGATTCTGGAAGGATTGTAGATTTTCGTCTATTGGATTCCAAAGGTGTGGATTGGCGTCAGTGCATGAATTCACACAAAGAGAATTCTGAAAGCTCGCAGAAAGTTACTTTTTTGCTATTGCTCATGAGCTTTTTTCTTGAACTGCATGAATAGTTTGTTACTTGAGTGCTTTCGGTTGAATTGACATTCCAAAATTATCTTTTTTCAGTTCTATAGAAAATGATAATGTTTATCAAAGATTGATAAGCACCTGTCAAGAAATTTCTCTTCATGTCTCTCCTCGAGTAGCTGCTGCGATGAAATGTACATTCCGCCGTTGTTCTACTTTTTTAAATATAGAGAATGTTACTTTGATTTTCTGACTTTAAGCTTATCGTAGTCAAAGTTGTCCATATTTTCGAGTGACCTTACTTATTCGTCAAATTGTGGTATTCTTTTCTTGATACACTAAACTGTTGCTATTTAGGACTGGCTTTATGTTTCTTGTGAGAATTCTGCCTTATAATTGGTCCTCTTCATAAAACCAAAAGAACACCTTAGTGGGCCAAAAAGCTTGTAATCTTTCAAGTTGACTCTGCACTCAACAACGTGGACACATAATTTGCAGTGAAGACCAGGAACAAGCAGCAAGAGTTGTTTTTAAAATACACGCCACAGGGATAGTCAATATTGATATATCGAAATAGAAACCAGAAACTATTGGAACTCGCGGTTGCGGGCTGGTCGTGGCTGGTTTGAATGTTACAACACAAAAGAAAGCAAATGGATAATAAAACTTCTATAACAACTTCTAATAAACTGCGTTGAGCGTCAAAATCTTGGCAATCCAACTTCAAACACAATCTCCAAAGATTCTTCTCCCTTCCAATCACATTGTGATGAGCCAGGACTTGTCGAACACTCTGGAACTATCAACTTGTAGTTTCGTTTTATTCTACTCATAAACCCAAGAAGAAAATGTGGAAGGTAAGATGTAATTTATTCCAAGAAGGAATGGAGAGTATTCTATCAAGTCAAAAGGTGAACATAAATTGCAGCCATGACTGTTATTGGATTGAATGAATGCTCCTAGAGGATATTGACCTTATTTTTCAAGAAGAAAGATACGCACGCCTTCCTAAAGAAGATTGTGCAAAGTTGTAACGGAATCATAGAATACCGATTGATCATGAATCGGGACAAAATGATTGTACTCAAATATAGTCATTTAAAATTGAATCATTTCAAGTTGTACCACTCAATCAATCAGTCATTATAATCAACGCAAGCTAACTTGTCATCATTTTACATTTTCGTATCTCTGTTGTGGTTACTCCAGCATTCACAGTTAGACTTGGGCTGTAAGTTTTGAGTAGAAACTTCATTTCATCAGTTGCCTCGAAACAAGTCACAGCAAGAATTAGGTTTGCTAGCAGTTGGATTCCAGATCTCAACTAAATTTGTAATAGAGAAATAGGGTTGATGAAGACATGCAGTGTCATTGACTGTTCAAAAATCAGGCATAGTCAACTATAGTTCGTCTTTTTCACTTTCACAAGAGTCTCTTAATAGACAAATGTTGACATATGGAAATTGCAAACTATTCAACAAACACAAGACATAGCTGAGAATCTAGTTGGATCACTGCAAAATATCTTCAAAGCGGAGTTTCAACCCTATTTCACAAGACTCTGTAGAACAATTCCCTAATAAAACTACTTTCAAACAACACCCATTCAAATAAAGCTGACTCATAGCAAGTCTTACTGGATCAATTGCTAAAACTCAGTGCAAGTTTGGAACCTTCTATCACGACATTATTCTCGAAATAAATACAGTTGATTTTCGCTTGAATACTAGAGACTACAAAGCAGATACTGAAAGTTGAGTGGAAACCAATGTTCAAAATGAATCGTTGACTGCTCAAATGAATTCAAAGAGAGGTAAAAACTCGACTTGTAGAACCTAAAAGAAAGTCCTCCGAACTGACAATGCCAACAACAAAATTAGAAGCAAACTTTATACCCAAAGTTATTATCACACTAAAAGAAACAAGCAAACAAACTATCTACTCAAGACGACAAAGTTTCCCAAATATGTTGTGTTTGTTGAATTTACACAATGTTCTGGAAGTGAGTCAATCCGTTATTTGTCCACTGTGAAAACAAATAACTATGTCACAGGGAAAACAACAAAGTCAATTGCAAGTAGGACTATACTATAAGCTCTCATACGTAGCCTATACACTACTCTTATAGAACAGCTTAAACTTTCTTCAAGAACTTTTGTTGCACTGAAATGATTCCCTCAATTGGATTATTGTTGTGTGATTCGGTGATCTGTTGTGGTTGTTGCGAGTTTACAGAATGAACACTATTCGTATTGAAAGTATCGAATTTCCCCTTGTCAATAGAGAATCAGCTGTCTTGCAAGTTATAGAAAGTTTCCTATTATCATACCCTTTGAGACGAGATGGTACTTCGAGAAATCCTCGACCTCACATATGCTATGCACCTCAAATGTATGGGAGTGGCAAAAGCGCTTTTGGACAGCATTTCCATTGGTTCCTTTCAGTCAACAAAGAGAACTTGTTGCAATATTTAAAAAATTTTTGTTGCTTACCTGGCTTTGAGAAGGGGGAGAATGTAGGAGAACGTGCTCTACACGCGCTGTTAAACGAGACTTTATATGTTATGTTGAATCTTCTCTATGTGCCAAGAGGAACATGTTTTGAAGATACACTTTTGGAGTGGATAAGCGAGGAGGCACTTGCCCAGTTTCCCAACGGTGCAGATTTACTTTCTCAAGTTCTTTCCTATATCGGTAGTCCAAAGGAATGGCTACAGAAACTCTTGCAAGTAACCAAGAAACGTTATTTATATTTGTTTATTGACGAAATTGGACTTTTAGAAGAATACGATTTCACATTGTTTAAGGATTTGATGGTTACACAAGGAACAAGTCGAGTGCACAACGTGTACCGTGCCTTTTTTAGAGTTTTGTCAATTGTTGTAAGTCAACCTTTTGTCATTTGTATTGTTGCGGGGAGATCGAACTGTATAATTAGTAGAGAAGAAGATGCAATACCTTCCCGAATAACGTTCAATTTTCTTCGGCTGGATCCTTTTTCAGAAGCAACTATCAAGTACTTTATACAGAATGTTACTTGTCATAATGAACCTATTCAAAAAGTATTATTTCCTAGTCATCCTGAGGGACACGATTGGTTCTTCAAACAAGTGTATGATTATACAGGTGGTGTTCCCTTTTATGTTGTTCATGTTTTAAATGAATTGGGAAAGAGATGTGAACGTTGGAATAGTTTTCGTGATCTTTCAGAGAATGAAATGAAAGAGAAAATGGAAAGAATTGCTCCGAATTTTTCTCTCGTAGTAATTCTTTCTCGTATGACACCCGAATCAATGATTGTTTTTTCTTCTATGCTTCTTGCGAGTATATTTGAATTTCGTATTCCAAAGAGAGAGATTCTATTTGGTGGTTTAGGAAGTTATCCTGAATATGTTTTGGATATTGCCAACCATTTCGGTTTTTATTATGTGAGTTGCTCGAGAAACGAACAAGACGAAGCAAGCAGGATACTTGTTGAAGACAACTATGAAACATTTTTCAAGTTGGTTTTTCCAAAGATTGTACTAAAGCATATTCAATCGCGATATTGGAATATTCCTCCTTTTCGTTTTATTTGTAGTTTATTTTCATCGATCAGTCGATTGGATTCACTTTCCAGTCGTGGTTTCAAATTTGAAATTATATTTACTCTTATTCTTTATGTTCGATGGTGTTTCTGTTCCAAACTAGGAGAATTGAGTATATTTCGACATAGTTTGGTAGAACATATATCAATACAATCTTCTCAAACCATTGACAGTTTAAAAGTGGATCCTATTCCCAATTATGTTCCAGCATTTAGTTCGACAATGAGTGGAATCCATAGTGGTAACGAAGAAACTTACCATATCACTGCTTGGAAACCATTTTTTGAAAAGTATTTATTCAAAGATGGAATATTTATTCCTATTCGACAAAATTCCAATGGACCCGATGTTCTTATTCGAGTAACAGATATGAAAGACAATTCTTTCCTTGCTATTCAAGGTGATTCTTCTTCGGAGCAAGCACCGATGGAGACTGAAACCACCAAGAAGAGAGTATATTTGATAGGCATTGCATTGAAATGTTTCCAGTTGTCAAGTTCTGGTGTTGGACGTTCAATGATTAAGGCAGAAGTTGCTAAATTTTTACATCCAGTGGCGTCACAGCTTGAATTGGCTCAGAATAATTTAAGAGCCATTCAGTTGATTGTAAGCGACAAGTATACTGAAGAAGTTTCCAGACAATTTAGGAATAATCAGAATTGGATATTGAATAGTGGAGTTTATTATGAAGACAAGAATAATAATATTGTTTACAGTTCTATCAACTCTGAGATACAACCACAGAATATACGAGAAGAATGGTTATGGATACCTCCTCATTGTCAAGTTGTAGTATGTTCAACAACATCTTTGCGAACTTTTTTAGGTTGCAAGGCTAGTGAAGATCTTGAAAGAGTATTTGGAGAAAATTCTGGTTGTTTGGAACAACTGAAACCACTTTATGATTTGTTGAGCAATTCGTTTGTAGATTTATTAAGACGTATTCCATTTGAAGAATATGAAAGGAATAGTGGAAGGATGGAAAGAAGAAGTACTCGTCCAAGGATGGATATGAATGTGATGCAAGTGGAAGATACTAGAGGAGAATCAACTATTTCTGTTCCGAGCTCAGTGCAAGTTTCTTTTGACTGGATGAACTTTCTGAAAGTATATTGTCATTTAACTGAGGAAGAATCAACTCAATGTTACGAATGTCTATGCAAGTTTTCGGAGCGAGACATGGGAGTCATAGACTCGACCATATTAGAGCAGATGGGTATTGATGATTCCTTGTTACGAGTAAAAGTTGTTGCTGGTATGAGAACTTATATAAAAGATAGGCAAAGTACCTGAGTTTTTTATATCCAAGTTTCGCTTACTTTTGATTTTCTCTGTCACACTTTATGATCTTTATAGAGTTGAATAAATGTGGAGGATATGACAAAGCTGTCAGTTGTTCACTTCTTATATAATACTCAACATCTTGTAGTGTATCATACAGGAGAATGACTTGGAAGACACAAGTTCATTTGTTTCAACATTTATATCTCTTTCTCTGAAAGTATTTCACATATGGTATTCGCTATTTGAACTATGCAATATTCTCTTTTTTGGACTGAAATGGTTCTCGTGACGATATCTCTCAAGCCCTTAGGTCTCTGTTGTGCTACCCTTTATGGAAAAGAACAGTTACTTTGATCAACCGAAATTGACAAAAACAGCATAAAACAAGTTTCTATTGTCTATAACGGTTGTAAAATAAGTGACAAAGAGATCAAGCTGCAGTAGAAACTATTCCGATTGGGACCTTTTTCCTTGAGTGGGCTTGAATAACATCTCTTTATCTAGATAGTTCAAGATACTTGTACAAGATTATTTGTGAAAACTTAAAGCGCTATAAACGAGGTCTTTGAAAACTGGTATCTTCCAAGAGAGAGAGACACACAGGAGTCAAAGTAGTAAAGTACAACTGCAGAGAAAAGTACCGCCCTGCAAGGACCAAACACAAATGTCTCCAAATACTATGCTCTGAGATGATATATCTACCTCTTTTGATCTCGCATATCTACTATGAATACAAGAGTCGTTCTCGATAGAGATATATCTCGTTCTTAAAGCCTAATAACTGTTGAATACAACAGCTGGAAAGGTTTTTGGACGAACGAAGACACATCACAAGCTTCTGCTCAACATATGTTTCAAAGACACTCTTTCTGAATTCAACAACAGAAAGTACAACACCCGATGCACAAGTATAGAACTAGGTGTCCTTTGGAATATCCTTTTTGACGTGGCCCAAAGACAATCGTTCATTGACAACTTATGAATCAAGATGTATGGAAACGAGAGCTTTCATGCAAAATATCTGCACTGTTGCATAATATAGAAAGTTCAAAACATTATGTCACTGAAACTTGGAACTCTGGTTGCTCTCTACAAGAACTCATGAAGAAGGGTGAGGAATTGTGTTCTAGTTGGACCTCTAGAATACAAGAACTGGAAGAAGAAACCGTACGATTACGAAAAGAAGCCAATCGTTGTCACTCCAAAATATATCAGTTGGAAGAACAACTAGAAGAATCCCGTGTAGAAGAACAAACTATGCGTGAAAACTACGAGTCAGAGACCTATAAGAGGAAACAAACTGAATATAGACTCCAACAAATAGAAAAGCAGCTAAAAACTCAGAAAGAAACTCTACAAAGGGAAACTTTAGAAAAAGATAGTGCTTTAGTACAAATTCAAACGTTACAGTTAGAAATTGAAAACTTGAAGAACAGACTTTGTACTAGCGAGACAGAATACAAGTGGCTTCAGAACGATTTTATTTTGCTCGAGCAATCACGAGATGAAGCACTGCAACACTTATCAAGAGCGAAAAAGGAATTGAAAGACTATAGAGAGTGGAGAAGGCATTTTGAACAAAATTATGAGAGTATTCAAATGCGTTTAGAGTCCATGTGTGAAGAAATGAAGCAGTTGCAATGGAAATTGGATAAAGCAGAGAATTTACAGGACGGTTCTGAATATTTACAAGTGCAAAGCGAGGATACTGGGAATGCTGACTTAGCAATGGGAATGGACAAGGGCGATATTGATTCTCGGTCCAGCAAGGTAGGAATCCGTATAAGAAAAGATAATCATCTCTTTGTATAAGATTTTGTTTTATAGGAATCTTCCGAATGCGAAAGTTGCTTATACAAGTTGGACACTCTTGTGCAACGTGTTTCTTCTCTATCTTTAGAAGATAGAAATGAAGTAAAGTGTCCTATGTGTGAACAGATGAGAAATGTTCAAGACAATTTACAACATGAGAATGAAGAATTGCGAAAGAAATTGGAGCGAGCAACCTTGTCCATGGAAGAATTATTGGAAGAGTTGGAGAATAAGGAATATTCCGAATGGACTTGCGGGCTGCAGAATGCTTTGGATGATGCTATGATTATTATAAAAGGAGAAGTATGCATTTTAGTTTCATGTTGCTTGGAGTTGTTACTTTTCTACTTCTGTAGGTTATAACTCTGGATCAGCAAGGAATGGCAAATATTTCAAAGATGGTTTCCAAGTTGGAAGCTTACCATGCTTCTTTGAGAAAAGATCCTAATCATTTATTCAAAGTTGCCCATGCCATCATTAAAAAGTCTATTGTAGATGTACAGTATCAGCCTTCCAAACCAGGCGAATTGTGGCAAGTTAATGATGAGTCTCTACAAAAGATTCGCGAACATGACAAAGTTTACTTGTTTCGACGTTTACAGGTACCTTATATATCTACAGTTTGTATTAGGAAATGATTGGTGATCTTGCAATTGCAAACAGGAACTTGTTATTGCTTATGATAATATGGACAAAGTAGTTCGTGATGATTTGACAACTGCAAAAGAAATAGTAAGTTGGATGAACAGTTCGACGCTAACACTGAACTGAAAACAAAGATTGTCAATGCACGAATTCTTTTAAAGTTAGCTCGTCTCTGCAAGAAAGCATTGGTCAATCGAAAGGGAGATAGGAAAATTTCTAAAAATTCGCAAGTGAATGACACAAAACTTTGTACGTCCTAATTATTGTCTTATGAAATCTTACAGTATGGACAATCAATTGGGCTCA
This sequence comes from Galdieria partita, assembly GCA_025991245.1. NCBI lineage: Eukaryota > Rhodophyta > Bangiophyceae > Galdieriales > Galdieriaceae > Galdieria > Galdieria partita. The sequence continues at coordinate 31,883 of BQMJ01000002.1, forward strand.
ATAACGATGAGAGGATGCTCTAGGAAATGAAAGATGTACACAGCAGCCTGGTAAGCCCTTTGCTTCTTTCCTTGCCAACTTGTGGAGTTTTCCTGGAGAAGTAATGCTGAGGCTTCCTTTCATTTTCTGTACCATTTCGAAAGCAATAGATAGACCAAGACCATTTCCTGGAGTTGTTGTATTGGAAACTACGTTGCTTGCTCTATATCCTCTGTCCAAAACTTTTACAAGTTCCACTTGAGGAATTCCCAAACCTGTATCACAAATATCAATCGAAACACAACTTTGCTTACTATTCTATAGATTGACTATCAAACATCATTATAAAAACTGGTTTATCCCAAGCTTACCCAGTAACAATCAACTCTTATGACACCACCAGTCGGTGTAAATTTAACAGCATTCTCACAAATGTTTGAGATAACTTCTCTAAGCATTTGTTCATCTACTAAACAAGGTGGCATGTCTGGCTCTAATTTGGATGAAAATCTGATCCCTTTTTCTCGAGCAAAATATCGAACGCTTGATAATACTGGTTGAATAACATCTTTGATCCAACAAAGATGCAGATGGATACTATTTTGACTTTTCATATTTTCCGCTTCTCCACTATCGTTGGAAGCCTCCAATTGATTGGGAATAGTTGAGGCAACTGAACCTGATGCTATATTACTCAGCAATCTTTCGTTTACATTTTGTAATGGAGAAAGCAATTCTTGCAGCCTATCTGCCTGAAACAGAATGTTCTGGACTAATTCCTTATTGATGTCTTCATTTGGAAGTCGTTTCAATAGCAACTTTGCAAATGTTTTCATTGCCATCAAAGGACTTTGTGCTTGATGAACTAAATTTGAAAACAACTTTTGTATTTTGGGTAACTGAACTGTTGCTGTAGGATTCATTTGCCATCTCAAGTTCAATGTACAAGCTATGGCAACAGTTTTGGCAGATTGAAGAATTTGATATTCTTCTTCTCTAGTCCAAACATGTTTCCCTTTCTTTCCTATTAATAATAAACCCACAACGACTCTATCATAGTGAATGGGTACAGTTACATAACCATCTTCCAAATGATAGATGATTCCTTCTCGAAATGAAACAAAAGGATAATCAGGTAATAAATAGGACGGTTCCATTCCTCCAGGTAAAGGAGGCGGTTGATGCAAAATAAAAGGCAACGATCCCTGATCCTTCTCTACCACCCAGATAGAGCTTACACCTGGAAAACTACATACAGGTATAAACTCAAGAGTCCCAGAAAGGTCATTCTCTTTTCGAAAAAATAATACAAAATTATCGACGGCTAAGGATTCTTCTAAAATCCTAAACTGGGCTTCACAAAGGGAATGGAGCTCAGAACTCAACAGTCCCTTTGTCCAACTTCCACTCTTGTTGGATTGTTCGGATATTTCAGCCAAAGAATAGAAACGTAATATCGGAGAACTTTTCTTTAGACAAAAATACCTCTTCCATTGACATCTACTGCAACTATTGGATATTCTCTTCAAGCTGTATAGTTGCTGATGAAAACTTACAGTCCAAGTAGGAAATGCCAACATAAATTCACAATTGTGAAGGAATATTCTTGATTAGAGGAAATGAGTTGTCTTCTGAAAGAACCAATCAAGTTTTCAAGGCTTGCTTATTGTTCAGTAAGAAGAATCTCATTGTCAAAGGCTCATAAACAGGAAAAAGTAACATTCTGTACACAAGAAGTTACCAAAGATAGTAGGAGTCAGGACCACAAACCACAACTTTCTAATGAAGAAGCCACCACAGCCGCTGCTTTGCAACAGGTTACAACTTCCTATTCAGACAAAGGATATGCACTGGATGTGACTGAAAGAACAGTGCTCGGAAGGCCTATTTATCTTGACGCGCAGTCAACAACTCCAGTGGACCCCAGAGTATTGGACGCCATGTTACCCTATTATGTGTCACAGTATGGTAATCCTCACTCAAGAACACACGCCTATGGTTGGGCAACAGAGGAAGCAGTAGAAAAGTCCAGAGCGAACGTAGCTGCACTTATTGGCGCGGACGCAAAGGAAATTATTTTCACCTCTGGAGCTACCGAAAGCAACAACACTGCAATTAAAGGCGTGGCAAACTTTTACAAGGAGAGAAAGCGACATATTATTACTACACAAACGGAGCATAAATGTGTCTTGGATTCTTGTAGACATTTACAACAAAACGGCTTTGAAGTTACTTATTTGCCTGTAAATAAGGAAGGTTTAGTCAATCTAGAAGACTTGAAAAACGCTATTCGTCCAGATACGGCTCTAGTTTCAGTAATGATGGTAAATAATGAAATTGGAGTCATTCAGCCGATAGAGGAGATTGGGAAGATCTGTCGAGAGCACAAAGTCTTCTTTCATACGGATGCGGCTCAAGCAGTAGGAAAGGTTCCTGTAGATGTCGAAAAGATGCATATTGATCTTATGTCGATATCTGGACATAAAATTTATGGACCAAAAGGTATAGGTGCTTTATATGTGCGAAGAAAACCTCGTGTTCGTTTGGAGCCGATTATCAATGGTGGAGGCCAAGAACGAGGCTTACGAAGTGGAACTCTTCCAGCACCACTTGTTGTTGGAATGGGTGCAGCTTGTGAAGTTTGTATGGAAGAAATGGAACGAGATTATAAGCATGTCTCTCAATTGGGTGAACGCCTGATACGACAAATTCGTTCATCTATTCCTCACGTAGTATTGAATGGGTAAGTTGAGATAGACAGAGTTAACATTTTGATAAATGTACTTTTGTAGTTCCGAAATTCATCGATATCCTGGAAATGTCAACTTTTCCTTTGCATATGTAGAAGGGGAATCCTTATTAATGGCTTTAAAGAAAGTAGCAGTGAGTAGTGGAAGTGCCTGTACATCAGCCTCATTGGAACCTTCTTATGTACTTCGTGCTTTGGGTGTAGATGAAGATATGGCACATACAAGTATTCGTTTTGGTCTTGGTAGATTCACGACCGAAAAGGAAGTTGACTTTACAGTTGAGTTGGCAAGGAGACATGTTGCCCGACTAAGAGATATGAGTCCTTTGTGGGAGATGGTTCAAGAAGGCATAGATTTGAAGAGTATTCAATGGACACAGGAACACTGAGTGTGTGAATAATAAAATTTCAAAGAGCATCATTGGATTGAATGCTAATGAACTCATCAGGAAGGATATCTGGGTTTGCTTTCTACTCATACAGTTATGCCAAGACTAACAAACAAAGTGCAACGTTCTCTTGCTGTTTCAAAGGACACTTGCATCACTTATCGCTTCTACCAAAAACTTGTAGTAAAAGTGCCTACTTCTTCCCAAATCACTTTCAGACAAGACTCCATACGTTGAAGAAGCGATCTCAAGTACCTCAGGATAGAATGGTGACAAGAGTACAGATGCAAGTTATTTCTACAGAAGAATTGAAGAAAGCTGTAGGATACAAGGCAGTTGATGATCACGTTCGCTCTGGTATGGTTGTAGGTTTGGGTACAGGTTCAACTGCTTATTATGCTGTGGAACGTTTGGGTCAAAAGATAAAGAGTGGTGAATTTGTCGATATCGTAGCGATACCAACTTCTACAAAAACAGAGAATCAAGCAAAGACCTGGGGTATTCCTCTAGTAACGCTGGACACCCATCCTTCTCTTGATATTGCCATTGATGGAGCTGATGAAGTGGACAGTCAACTTAATCTTGTGAAAGGTAGAGGTGGAGCACTATTAAGAGAGAAGATGGTTGAAGTGGAGGCCAATAAATTGGTCATTATTGTTGATGAATCGAAGCTAGTAACCGGTCTAGGTATAACGGGAGCTATGCCTGTAGAGGTTACACCTTTTTGTTGGAAGCGAACTATGCGTCGTTTATTACAAGTTGAAGCATTTCAGGACTGTCAAGTTTCTGCCAAAATTCGTCAAGAGAAAGACACAGTTTATGTAACCGATAATCATAATTATATCGTGGATCTCTTTTTCCAGAAGCCCATTCCAGATGTATCCTTAGCAGCAAGACAGTTAATTGATATTGTGGGAGTAGTTGAACATGGTTTGTTTTTAAATATGGCAGATATTTGTATCGTGTCTGGAATGAATGGAATTCGAGTGATCGAGAAGAACAAGTGAGATTTTCTTCCTTTGGAAATTTCTCTTCATTTGGGTTATGAAAGCTTTGACCTTGAAATTGGGTTGTATTATGAAATTTCCAGATAAAACTATATTTCGTTGCTTTTCTCAAGTTTCTCGAGCACCAGTTCTTCCAACAAAGGAAACAGAAGGCTATATTGCTAATAAATTCTATGCAGATCGTTTTTTTCCATATCCACGGCAGCTAAGATATAGAATACCTGGAAAGGAAATCAAGTACAGGTCTCCGGAAGAAGCTGTATCTTGTGTTCGTACTGGGGATAATATATACATACAGAGCGTCGCAGCAGCTCCACAGACTCTAATAAAAGCTCTTTCGTCAGTTGTCGAGAACTCAGATAGGAAACAAATCAATTTATATCATATTCTCATAGATGGAGAGTTGCCCATCTTTACACCAAGCTTCTCTGGGAAGATAACTTCCAACTCTCTTTTTATTGGTGGAAACTGTAGGAAACACGTAAACCAAGGAATAGCTGATTATACACCAGTATTTCTAGGCGAAGTTCCTTATCTATTTAGGAGGCGTATCATACCTGTCGATGTCGCCTTTGTTCAGGTATCCACTCCAGATAATTTTGGTTATGTCTCTCTAGGAGTCAGTGTGGATATTACATTGTCAGCCTTAGAAGTTGCTAGAGAACGTGTAGCCATAGTCAATCCCTTCATGCCACGCACTCTTGGTGATGCACTGGTGCACATTTCACAACTGGACCACCTGGTTTATGAGGAGAAGCCACTTCCAGAGTTAAATTTGCCTAAAGAGGATCCTTGCCGTACCAAAATTGGTCAATTGATTGCAGAACATCTGATTCGCGATGGAGCCTGCCTTCAGACAGGTATCGGCGCTATTCCAGATGCAATACTGAAATATTTAAGACATCATAAAGGTAAATATTAAGGATGTTGTTCATATTCGAAACTTTGTAAATTTGAGATATAGACTTGGGTGTTCATACTGAAATGTTTAGCGATGGGTTGATAGAACTCGTGGAAAATGGCAACGTGACCAATGAATTGAAGACAGTAGAACCTGGAAAGATCATTTCTAGTTTCCTTTTAGGCACTTCACGTCTCTATCGCTTTGTAGATAACAATCCTTTAGTTTGCATGAGAGATGTTACGTTTACCAATGACCCAGGAGTAATTGGTAAAAATGACAATGTAGTGGCAGTGAATGCTGCCATTGAAGGTATGAAGAATTGAATGTGTATGAAACACTAATAGCAAATTATTTTGATGCAGTGGATTTGACTGGTCAGATTTGCAGTGATAGTATTGGAGAAACGTTCTATAGCGGTTTTGGTGGACAAGTGGATTTCATGAGAGGAGCAGCTTTATCAGAGAATGGAAAGGCAATCATTGCTCTTCCCAGTACAGGTGGAAGACATCATTCAAGAATAGTTCCTAATATCAAACCGGGTGGAGGTATAGTAACCACTCGGGCACATGCACATTACATTGTAAGTCCATAACTCGCAATTCTGAAATGGATAAATTGACTCTTTCAGGTAACTGAATATGGAATTGCAGAATTAAAAGGCAAATCCATTCGTGAACGAGCAAAAGCACTCATCAGTATTGCACATCCTGATTTTCGTGAACAACTGGAACAGGAAGCGAAACGTCGTTCTTTGCTTTGATTAGCATTTCTAAACCAAGTATCTATAGATGCATTTTGAGTTTTATGAAATAGAATTGGAAATTCTACTGGTCACTCCTTTTCAAGAAGTGAACAACGTCGGATTTCATGTTTTTACTAAACAATTTTAACAATTCAGCTCCTCTGTCTCCTTTCTAAAGAAAGATACGAACATCAACCCTATAAAATGATATGAGATATATTCATATACTATGTTTATTAGAACAACAAAATTCTTAAACGGTCTTCCAACTTTGTCAACTCCCAAAAGACGAAAAGTATGACTTCGAGGGTTACGTAAGTACATCCTACAAAGAAAGAGTTCTGGACGCACTTTTCTTCTCCACTGTAACGCTTCCACTAACATATATCTCTAGCCAATCGAAGATTGTGATCCCTCGCACCTGAGGAACAAAAGGTAAAAAACATTCATTTTCAAATCTGTACTTTTGTCTCCTTCATCGCCTTCTAACTAACACTGCTCAAGAGGTATATACGTTAGTCGACCTTCCGTTCTACTCCAAATATGAACTCCTTCTAGAGCCACAACCCTTTGATAGGCTTTCTATTTTTGTTACAAGGGCATCTAACAGAGTTGAGCGACCAAGTTTTCTCAATAAAAACCAAAACAGTTAACGCAAGCAAGAACAACAACTCCTCCACGTCTTATATCTTTAAATAATAAAGAAAGTCTATCGACCCAAACAAAGTCTTACATTAGTGCCAGCTCTAAAGTTGCTATCAACAAGGAACGACTCAAACCACAATAAATAACTTTGTATTAACTGCAGGTGACATAGAATGTCCCTCCACTTCGTAACGGTGCCAATAACGTCACAAAAGGTTATAGCGATAGGTATGGACCACAGACAACTTTCATAACTTCTTCAAATGTGTCTCAAGAAAGCCACTTCAAAAAGGACCCAACTGAATTGACCAACCTTTATTATTGTTCAAGCACAAAGCGTACATGAAGAGTGGAACTCTTAATAGACATAAGCCTTCTCAAAAGTTCCCGTCTTGTCTAACGTAGGCTCAGAACCCGGAACATATTTGCCCAAATTAGCTTTCGAGTTAGCTCGTGCTCGCGCAAGTAAGGCTTCTTGAGCTGCCTTTACGTTTTCCTGTTTACCCTTCCAACTCTTCAAGCAAGACTGTTGCAGAGCTCTACCATATGAAAAGGACAAGCTCCAAGGGCCTCGACGTTGTATCTTATTCATAACGTTAAGATACACTGAAGCTTCTTCTTCAGACATACCACCAGAAAGGAACATGATTCCAGGAACTGCAGAAGGCACACGACGTTCCATTGTTCTGATTGTATAACGTGCTATATCTTCCGCACTTACTTGTCGTTTGCAGTCTGTACCTGGTACGGTCATATTGGGCTTCAGTAAAGAGCCTTCCAGTAAAACTCCATTACTATCACATTCCTTGTAGACAGTTGCCAGAACGTGCTCTTGCACTTGTGCTGTACGCTCAATGTCGTGATCACCATCCATCAAAATCTCTGGCTCAATAATAGGAACTAAACCCTGCTCCTGAACAGTTCGAGCGTAACGAGCAAGGCCACGAGCATTTTCTTGAACACACAACTCTGTAGGTGTTTCTGGAGATATCTGCAAGACTGCTCGCCACTTGGCAAATCTGGCACCTTGTTTGTAGTAGGCTGCTGCTCGTTCACTGAGACCATCAAGTCCAGTACACCAAGTTTCAATATTTTCTCCACCAGGCAACGGTGATAATCCTTTATCTACCTTGATACCAGGAATAACACCCACACTTCTTAAACAGTCAACAAAAGACTTGCCATTACGTGCGTTCTGATATAAAGTTTCCTCAAACAGGATAGCCCCAGATATATATTGTCCAAGACCCTCACAAGTAAACAACAACTCCCGATAAGCTTGACGATTTTCCTCTGTGTTTTCAACTCCAATAGAAGCTAAACGCTTTCCGATGGTCTTTGTAGACTCATCCACTGCCAATATTCCTTTGCCAGGTGATGCTATGGAGCGAGCAGTTTCAACCAAGCTATCTGCAAACTTTTCCACACCTCCCTTAACTCCCCAGGAAAGACACACTATACGAGCTTTGCCTCGTGTAGAAGTTATTTTGTCTCTCGAATCTGAATTTCTCAAAGGCATGGAAACACCCAAAAAGCCCTTGGTCTGAAGACTATAAAGACACTCAGCACACAGTCCCTGCAGAACTTGAATGCACGTACCTTCTACTTTTTGTGGTCAAAAGGTTTCCATTCAAGTTTACCGAACCAACAAAGGCAAGAGGCATTTCAGCTGTATCCTCAATCACCGTCACCACAAATCGTAAAATGACGATCTCACGAATGAAATGTTTTGAGTAGACTCATAATAGCAGAACGGACGGACCAAACTTTCATGGAGAAATGCCCGATTTCTGCTAAACAGCTGTCAACTTTGAAAGCACATCGGTCGATTTTGGTTTTGTTGTAAATATAGAATTCAAGTGTGAAAGAGATGTAACTAGTACTTTGTAAGCTAGAACTTTGATTGGATTTTGCTGTACAAGAGAAACGAAACATCGGGACCTGATAGGCTTAGTGTATAGAAAGCCCAAGCTAGACGGTGCCGTCCATAAGGACGCGAGAAAATTTGATTGCATTTCATCTCAATAGTTCAACTCTTGTTAAATATACACTATATGAGTCGAGTTCACTGCGACTTGTACCTCCTTTGTGTTTTCTCAACACCTGCCTAAAACGAAACTACATGAGCGACAATAGAACCAAAGTTTCAGGAATGACAGAAAGGGACAACTTTTTAGGTTGAATGATTATCATCGTTGGGATATTGAACTTTCTTATGTACATATATATGTTGTATGTATCATATCTAGGAATAGAATCTATGCTTCTATATGTCTGCGTGAGAGCAGGTTCTAGAATATATTCTATCTACAGTATCTTTGTCGTTGCGAAGAAGCATGATGTGGCACTCTCTAATTGTTTATACAGTTCAGTCTTGCAAATAAACCACTTCATCAAATAAACTACAAGCTGCTTCCTTTTATTTCAAGCTTGGTTTTGAGCCTTTCATTTGAAGCGCCTAAAGTTGGCAGCATCATGGTATAAGAGGTTAAGCATGACAGCTGGTGTCTCCACTTTGTGGAGTCAAGTGGGCTTGACATTGGGAATTTGGACAGTACAAAAGGAAACTGCTTATCTTGGAAAATCTTGAAGACTCACTGACAGAAAGCAAGTATGCTAGGTGGATAATTGTACGATAGAATTTCACAAAGTAATAAAACCGAGTGGCTAGAATGATTGAGAAACTTAAAATTGTAGGATAACGGTAGGAGATTGTTGTAGTATCAAATTATACTTGTCACTGTGATACCCGTGTCAATTTGGTTAAGCAAAACAACGGATCAATAACTTTGTTTTGCTACAAAGAGCTCACAAGGATACAATGCTATTGCTCTGCAAAGAGTTTGGGTTCAAATGTTTGATCGGTGGTGTGAGCAATTAACCTGATGCAGATATGGATTTGGTGGTTGCCATAAGAGTTTCTACAACAGTCTTGTTAATGATTCCGTAAAGGCACTTTTAAATAAATAAAATGAACAACCAGTTACTAAATTTGTTATTCCTTCTAGTTCAAAAATGCTTGGAAGAAATCAAAGAGATGGGTATCTCCGTTGACATTAACAACTGAGGATACTTATTCCAGAGATTTACTCGACATTTTCAAAGTCGACCTAAATTCTTCATCGAAATAATTCAGCATCATAATCAGTTGAGTTTCAGTACTGACAACTTTAGGAATCTGTTTGAAGTTATTGAAAGAAATTTGGCGACAAGGAGCAATCTATAGATTGTTCCTCTTATTGTTAATTGATATGTATTTTTCGTCTTTTCAACTAAACTCAGCTCTATTCGTTTGTCATTCTTTTGCATCACAGCAAATACAAGTCTATGGAAATTTTGCGACCACTGTCTTTCTCAGAGATATGATTGTTTTGCAAACGAGTCTCTGTTGTGAGAAAAGTTAAATCTCTCGTGATTTTAAACAATGGATGATTAAAAAATTCGAAATGTCGATGTTAACCTTCTGTCGTCGTTGGTTTCACCCAGTTCGTGGAAAGATTGTCTTACCAAAGTCTTCAACGACCTTTTTATCAAGTTCTGGACAGATTTTGCCCGGTAAGTCACAAACGTTTTTGTGTAAACGTTCTCCAACGGGAGTTATTAGTGAGTTCGATAGAATCCTCAGAAGTTTCAACGGCGACCGTTGAGAGTGTGCCCGATTGGGCAGGAGCAGATAGAGAAGCGCTTGTATTTGATACTTTCGATAATTTCGTACCGGTTGACGTTGCACATCTTCCAGGAATCATATTCAATGCTGCCATTCGTCCTGACATAGTTCATCGTGTGGTAGTATGGCAAGCCGCGTGTAGGAGGAGAGGAATTCATAATACAAAGGTATGTTTCACTTATTATGAGTTATTTCTTGGTCTCAGTCCAGTTCAAGACTCGTGCAGAAGTCTCTGGTGGAGGTAGAAAGCCAAGACCCCAAAAAGGAACCGGCAGATCCCGACAAGGAAGTATAAGGTCACCACTTTGGGTACACGGAGGTGTTGCTCATGGCCCTAAGCCTAAAGATTATTCGTATCAAGAAGCTCGAAAACTTGTGGAGAACGGTTTGCGTTCACTCCTTAGTTCACGTTTGATGGACGGTCGATTGTGGATAGTAAGAGACTGTGCCTTGCCCTCCAGTGATCCTGACATCCTTCACGCGCATTTGAAGAAATATTCCTGGAAGTCCTTTGCAGTAGTTGATGCAAGAAATGATGACTTTGATGGAGTTTCCGATAACTTGGCTGATGCCGCTTTCTTTGTTCCTGAAGCAAAAGTGTTAACTGCCGAGAAGATGAACGTTTACGATATTATTCAACAAGACCATTTAGTGATCAGTAAACAGGCTCTGGAACAAATGTTGGATAAGTTCAAACATTTGAACTGCTATTATTAAGAATACTGGTTGCCTAGAACTGAATTATTTACTAATGGTTCTTTGCTGGTATATAGCCACGAATAGTTCCTTTGGTATCCCATTATGTATAGTAAACAGAAACATCTTTCATGAATAAGCCCTTTTCAGTAACATTTGAATCCTTCAAGAGACAATGTTTGCTAGTTCTAGCGGAACGAACCCTCTTGGTCATGTATTCTTGTGTTGATAGACAAACTAGTCAATGCTTATTCTCAGTCGTTGGCATGAAGCAAGTTTAATTTTTCCAACGAGAAGCTTTTAACTTTGTATTCAAGCCAAACTGTTAGCATAACGCAAAGATTTATTCGGTCTTTGTAGTTCACTTAGGAAGAACGAGGGTTAGTCTTCTAAGAATTCACAGATAAACCTGGTATAACAAGGCACATTTCCCGATAATCTAGAATATCAAGACAAATACTAGGCTAATTTGTCAGTATAAGCTTTCACTTCTCAATATGAAGTGGCTCACGAGTCGATTTCCGTTGAACTTGAAAGAGGCGTAAATATACTTGTAACAACTATCATAGAGTTTTAACATTCTAATTATAGTAAACCAATATTATGAGTATTGGGTAGTTTTGCAAAATTCGTTGCTTGCCAATTGTGCATATTCTTCCATCCAGTGAACATTACAAGGTTGGCAATATTTCATACTATTCCAAGTGCAAAGAATAAAGTAAAAGGACAAGATAGCAGCAGCTGGGATAACAAATTTTTCAGAAACTTTCATACTCACATACCCTTAACATTCAGTTTTCATTGTGTTCATATGGGAATCGGTTACCGCATTTTCCTCTTTTATTTTGGGGATTCCGACGTCGTCGAGGATTTTTTGAGGAAGACTGTCAAATATTTGTGTAGGTAGAGATGGCAGATACACACGCATCAGAAATGGCTTGTGTTTACGCAGGACTAATTCTGCACGATGAAGGTCTTCCCATCACGGTAATTATAGTGTTGACGAGTATTACGATTCTTCGTGACCAGTGCGTTGGTTAGGACGAAAACATAAAGACCTTGTTGAACGCAGCACAAGTACATGTTGAACCTTTTTGGCCAGGCTTGTTTGCTCGAATGATACAAAAGGTTGATATTGATGGTTTAGTTACAAACATTGGGTCGGCACCATCGCCAGCAACCGTTGCCGCAGTAGCAGCTTCTTCTGGTGCTGCTGGTGGTGCAGCAGCCCCTGCTGCAAAGGAAGCAAGCAAAGAAGTATGTAGACAAAATTTTTCTATGGTTTTCTTTAAGAGTGTTGGTATAGGAAGCTAAGAAAGAAGAAGAGGAGGAAGATGAAGATCTTGGTTTGGGTTTGTTTGATTGATCAATCCTACTACTCAAATAAAAAGATTCAAGTTTTTTCAGCAGTTGCATCGAATCAAACATTGATTTAATCTTCACGGTATAGTTGGTGTGCACACTTTGTTACTTACATATTGCTCTATGAGCCATTTTTTCTCATTCTATTTTCTCCAAAATTTTCTCATTCGATAACGTTCCTACTATGAGTATACAAGTCCCATTTTTTCGAAGGCTATGTTTGTCAAGAAATGGCATTTTTTGTTTCCGAGCCATTTCTATTGTTCCAGAAATGCCAACTGTCAAATTTTATGAATCAGTTGTAAGTTCCTGAGGATAGTATCATTCTTTGAATTATATCGAAACAACAAAACGGATCGTTTGTTCCTGACTGACGAAAATTCTTTTTCGAAAGCTCTTTTTCTAGTAGGCTTCAACAGTATTTCATATCCCATATATTTCTGCAGAGGGCTTCTGAACTGTCTCAGAGAATGGCATCTTTCTTCTGACATTACCAACTTCGTGTTTGCTGCTGTTGAGTATGAGACAATTTCATGTGCTCAACATACTTTTATATGTATCGAATTTGAAAAAGCTCAAAATGACAAAGGGCAAGACCAAGCTCTTGGACAAAATATTGAATTAGTTCAAAAAGAGACTGGACTGTCTAAAGATGTGCATCATCGTATTGACATGCTTTCCAATCCTTTCATCGATCATGGAATAATACTGAAAACTTAAGACACATGCTTGCATGTGTACTGATGCAACTTGATGCATGTAAGTTGAATTTTTAGATAACGGCTTGAAAACTCTCTATTCTATCTTTGTTCGCAAGTCATTCACATGTCATTGACTTGGAGGGACTAGAAAAAACCACTTGACGAATAATCAATCACGCATGAAATGAATAAAAGATTACTCAGTGGTATTGTCATTAGAGCATTCCTACATCTCGTAGAATGACATTCTTTGAAAAATGATTATCTAGTATAAAATTATTGTCAGTAGTTACTTCTATGAGATTTCATGTGTCTATCAAATTCGTCTCGTACTTTTAATCGAACATTTCAGTGAAATGATTCTGACTAGTTCCCTTGAAATCTGCCTTCTCTACGAGCAAGTTTATCGTTCTTTAGAAAAGATACCATAGAAACATTATTGATAAATAGCTGAAGTTTTCATACTCATTTATTCATCCTTGACTACTATTATCGATTAGCTCGCTCCGGCTTTTGCAAGCTAGAAATCCCTCAGTGACCATGCCAACCAACAGGCTATCATATTGAAGAAACACTATACTTGGAAATGACTCTAAACACTTTCTACACTTGGAGGTTACATAGATAGAAAAGTTCATATCTATTGTTTTATTTATCACAAGCCTTAACACTTGAGGGGTTCCTCAGCAGTAGAAAAATGACAAGACTAAAGATTTGTGGTAATCACTCTTTCACGTCTTCCTTGATCTTCTCGGCTTTCTCTGATATCGCTTCTGATGCTGCACTTAGACTTTGTTTAACAGCCGACCCTGCCTTCTTTATTTCTTCCTTGGCTTCCTGTGCCTTGTCATGGGCTTCTTCTTGCTTGCTTTTTGGTGTTGTCCATTCTTTATATTTTTCACTTACAGTTTCTTTGGCTTCGCTTAGTACATGGGTTACTTTTTCCGTTCCAGTGTGAACTGCACTCTTCAGTTTCTCTTCAGCTTCCTTCAAGGTACTTCTGCCCGAATCTTCTGCAGACATTTCTATATCTCGGGATTCTGAATGTACGCGTCAAATTGAAAAGTGGGCTTCAATCCGTGTTAGATGCTTCCAGCAGATCAGAAAATGTTTGCCTTTCAACAAAACATAGCCTCCAACTCTATTTCTCTTCCAAGGTATGTATTTTTCATACTCAAATAAGATAAAAGTGTACCAAGCATGAATCTAGGAGATTGGTCTGTAGTAATATTGATTACATCTACTGTAGAAGAGTTGCATTTCCTCAAAATAAAAGGGTAGTCTTTCATAGGATAACCTCAAGCGCTGCTGCTAGTGACAATGCCAAAGAGGAGATCAAAAATGTGCTCGAAGATATCAAAGAAAAGGGTGCCAAAGTATATCATTCTGTGGAGGAGTCTGTCAAGCAAGGGGCAGAAAAAGTATCGGAAAAGGTAGATGAACTGAAAGAAGCTGCTCATGAACGAATGGAGGACAATGCTCCAGATTATTCATCAGCCAAAGAAAAGGCTGGAGAAGTCGTAGATAACATAAAGGAAGCTGCTAAGTCAACTATGGAGGACATATCTGAGGCAAAGGAGAAGGTTGAAGAGAAGTGGGAAGACTGGAAAAAAGAGCATAAGTAGTCAAAACCAGTCACGATTGGATGAAGGGATGGGATGGGATATCGTATCAAATAAAAACGGGAATTTGTGGTTTTTGAAGAAACCGACATAAAAAAATTTGCGCCAAAAATGCCATCCTAATGGGAGAAGACTTCCACATCATCGTTGTTGATGATGGCAAGACAGGCAAACTATTCAGGCCACTTTAAGGTTTCTTGTGCAGCACTAGAAGAATGAATTGGACATCAATGCCATCGAGTCTTAATTTTCAGAAATGACGAACAATGCATCCTAATATCATCACTCCCCTCTTGATACCTTCTCATACAGACATTAACTTGTTATCCCCAAAGCTACTTATCACTGCACTTTTTGAACGTTTCATCTTTCCTTCTCCCACTAATTCCTTCATCCGAGAGAAAGGATAGAAGTGGTACAAGTGATAAGTGGAACAGTGATTTTCACAAGTAATATTCGGAAGAAACTGTAGAGCTAAAGGGCACGGAAGGCAGGGACAAGCAGTGTCAGACACCTTTTCAGGATAAAGAATTGGCCACTTCATTGTGTGTGTGTGTGTGTGTGTGTGTGTGTGTGTGTGTGTGAGAGAGAGAGAGAGAGAGAGAAAGAAGAAATGTCGCGAAACAATTTTACTGCAAAATATTTCAAACCACGAGAGAGCTGCTAGTATGATTCATTTTTCAAATGAAGGCGTTCTGCAAGTACTATAGACCAGGTGAGCCGCATCCACCATTGGGGCTGTTTTTTTAAAGGGCGCGATGTCGAAAGCATTTCAGACAGCGAAAAGAGTTTACCAAGCTGGAAGCAAGCTTTCACTAAATGCCTTGTTGGAGAGAAAACGTATTCCTAATCTTTATTCTCGCCGTCACTTTGCAACTGAGACTGAGCAACATTCACATGAGCACGGAAGGCGTCTGACGTGGAAGGACTTCAGGGAAGGCAAGTGCAACTTGGACGAGTTGGCAAATGATAATCGACATATCGGCGTGTATATTGTTTTATCCATTTACGTTGTGGTTGGTGTAACTCTTAAAAAAGTATTCGGTGGAAAGAAAAAGAACGCGACTGAAGAAGCGATCTCAGTTGACCAAGCCGAGATAGCACCGACACAGTAAGTAGATTTCATGGTTTACTTGAGGCAAGCGTTTTGTCGTCGAGTAGAAACTTTTCACAAGTTTCTTGCCCTAATAAAGTGCCTTTTTGCATAGCTTTCTTAGTGCCTCTGAACATCAACTGTTGTCAAGTCTTGTTCCACTTGTTTGGATAAATATACACCGGAGTAAACTTCTGCGTACTTTCTTCATAATTTTCCTTCGCTTTCGTACCAACCCGTATTCTGTATTTCTTACTTCTCGAGTTAGTTTTTGCAAAGCCATAATTCACGAGCAGAAACCCAACTCTAGCCTACTTTACACTTGGAGCAATGAGTTCCTTCTGTCGGTCTTTAAAGTGAAGAGACTTCTAAGACAGAAAAAAAGGGAATGAAAGCAGGTTTATCAAAGGAAAAGTAATCAAAATAAGAGGTCAACAGTCTCCATAATAAAACATAGATACATTTTTCAAGAACGAAAAACTTTGAAGCGTCTGGTTCTAGCGAAAAAATAAAATGCATGCCAAGTTACAGAAGAGTTTCCATATATTTTTGAAAATTAGAAGTAAAGACTTACTTGGAAAACGACTTGTATTGTCCGAGACAAAAGGTCTTCAATGATCTCAAAGCAGGATAGAGTGTTCGCAAAATCCAAGTTGTCAACTAAAACACTGAAAGTGGACCTCTGAGATATCATTCGTTGAGGAGACGAACGCGTAAAACTACCAATGGATGGTTTTCATTGTCTCTAACAGAGCAAGATCCTTCTTCATTCCTAAAACATTCAAAAAACTAGGAAATTTCATTTTCATTTAATTGAAAAGGCTTTCCAAACCAGCAGTTTCGAAACAATCACATATATTTTCACTTCTTATCGTCGATTACAAGCTTCTCTAGCAACTTGAAATAAGAAATTCTGACTATGGCTACTGACTGGTGCCTTTCGAGCTTCCTCTTCACAATTTTCCTGTTTCCGATACTTCTCAATTCGTGACAATCGCTCACTTTCTAGAAGTTTTGCATCTCGTTGCATTTCCTCTAACAATGCCTCTCTATTAGTTGAGGAATATTCATAAGACTTTTCAGTTTCTGTGTTCACATTTGACTTGGTCTTATTCTTCTGAAAAGAGTCCTCATAAGCATAATTTGGTTGCGAATCTGCTCCAGGTTTCCATCCATGATAACTTGCGCCCTTTGGAATCACTAAACCGTATTGTTCTTTCGAATAGTTCCTTCTACTATCCTCTACTCTTCTATCCAAACTACGTTCTCTATTCTCGTACTTGCGTGAAATATCCGACTCACGTGTGCGATCTCTTCGGTGACTATGGATTCCTCTTCTAGATGATGTGCGCCTTGAATGGTCGGATTCGTGTCGTCTCTTCGATCTGTGTTCTCGCGATGCTACATCCCGGTATTCACTAGACCTATTCCTCTTGTCTTTAAGAGTTGAAACTACATTTTCACTTGCATGAGTATCTTTCGTACTCTGCTGTAGGCTTAGTGACCTTCTCAACTTCTCCATCTTCACAGGATTATTTCGAATTGCTTGAATAGCCTCCATTTCCTTACGCTTAATCTCCATCAAAGGATCTTCTCTCAATTTAGCCTCCATATCTAGTCGGTTTAAACCCAATGTAGAGCCAAGCTGAGACCTGTTTCCTTGTGCGAGCGACTGAAGACGACTTTCTTCTTCTTCCTTCCCTTTCTGTGATAACAAAGTATCTGCGGACTTTTTCCCAAGTAAATATTGTTCTTCTTCGTCTTTTTCTTTTCCCCATTCATAAAGCCACTCTACTCGCTCTTGTTGCTTCAAAACAGAGGGGTCCAGTTGTCCAGACTCAACTTGCAGTCTTCGCAGCTCTTGAAAGTGTCTCTCATCTTCCAACTGTTTTTTAAGCTCTTCAATTCGCTTCTTCTCCTCTTCTGCCTTCTTTTCTGCCAACCAAACCTTCTCGTTATTCTTAAGAGTTGCAGTGTGCCAACTCTTCTTATTCAAAAACTGCAAGGCACTCATCACCAAATTGTCCAATCAATCAATCACTTTCACATGAACATTGCCGAACTGGAAGAACAAGTGAAAAGATTGAATAATCAGATAGAAAAGCTTGAAGTTCTGGCAAATAAACAAAGTAAATAACAGTTATTCGTGTTCGTAACTGTTTTATTTATTTGCTTCTTGTTTTCCTAGGCTACGAGACGAGAGAAACATTGCAGAGGGACAAAGAAGAATATGAACGACGTTTGCGAGGATTAGAGGAAGAAAATGAAATGCTTAAAAAAGAACTTGACAAAATTCGTTATCAGCGATTGCACCTTATTAAAGGTTTGGAGGAGCTACGACTCAGACTGGAGAAAGCTTCCGAGATACAACAGCATTGAACGAGAAGTTTAGCGGTAGAGCTGTCTTTTGACGTTTCTTTATACTTGACCTTGTGGACTCGAAGCTTGCTTTTACTTT
This sequence comes from Galdieria partita, assembly GCA_025991245.1. Taxonomy (NCBI): domain Eukaryota; phylum Rhodophyta; class Bangiophyceae; order Galdieriales; family Galdieriaceae; genus Galdieria; species Galdieria partita. The sequence goes on from BQMJ01000002.1 coordinate 49,897, forward strand.
GCTAGATACTTTTTGTAGATCTTGTCTTTTACCTACTTACAAGCTACTGGGTTCAAGATTCTAGAGGATTCACAAAGTCGCAGAGGTGCGGAACTTTAAGTTTGAGCACAAATAACTCGTTGTCAAAGATAAATATATTCTTCAATTTCTAGGGCATAGTTTCCATATATTAGAATATATGTGTTTCTCTTTCCACAAATTGTAAACTTTCAGAAAAATTCTACACAATCATTGGTTTTCAAGTTTCGCTACGTAGAAATAGTTATCAGGTTCACAAACTACATATCAAGATGAAGCTCAATGCAAACGAGACTCTAGATTGCTGTAAAACCAAACATTTGTAGAATTTGCCCCTAAGAATTGAAACTGTCGGAATTCATTTCCATATAGAGCTACTGAAATTTCATCGAGGTCTCAGTTTAAGGTGAAGATGAATTCTCAATATCAGTGTGGAAGATTGAAGTTTCGTGCTTTACAATATTTCAACATGATTAAGAACCTGTAAATAAATGGAACAACTAGATATTATTACAACTTGAAGTTTTCTGAAACTTAAAAAAGTATTGTTTTCTCCTGATCCACAAATTTCCACTCTAAATTATTCAATTCTGCATCAAAAACCCAAATCCAAATAAACAAACTTTTTCAAAAAAGATTTCAGAATTTCGTATACGATAGAATATATCATTGAATAACTTCCAAATGCTTTACCTTATTTCTCAAACATGTGATGTGTCAGCGATGCTTCTTTCCGACCAGCTTGTCATTCTTTGTCTGCAGTTCCATTTCCCATTCTTTCGCAAACCGTTTATAAATCATCAACGTCGCTCTGGCGTCTTCTACTGAATCATGTTCTCCTTCCTGAATCCTTATTCCTAGGATTTCTTGAGCCAACTTCCTCAAAGAAGGTGTTTTTCTCAATAAATGGCTACGAAGACCTCGCCACTTGGAAGTATCTCTTATCAGCTTACGTGGATGTGAAAGCAAAAGTGCACGCATATCGTGATGAATTGCGTGACCAACCAAAATACGATTTCTAATGATAGCATATACATCCTGCTGTACTCTTTCAAACGGTAATGCTTCCGAACTCTTCAAATGTTCTGGACGGATTCCGCTTACAGAGGTACGGTAATCAACGACTGGTTCCTTGTCGTTCACAACATATTTATCATAGAGTACTTCTCCCTTAAAATTTACGATGGAAACTCGAGCAAGTGAGTGTTCCTTCCCTAATTTTCCTACGCCAACAAACTCACAATCTAACGCCACTACTTTTGTAAGCCGCGGCATCTCTTTGGAGTTGAAATACTCTTCTGTTCTCTTGCTGTTTCCAAGCTCTGAATGTTGGTTCGAAGAAGTCGCAGCTGCTTCTCTAGAAAAAGCGGATGAACTTTGCGTTTCACCTTGAGCTTGTTTTCTGTAAGAGTTCAGCATACGCTTTCGCTTGTGTTTATAACTGGCTTCGTCATGATTTCCGATGGAAGCAAGTTTCTCGCGAATTACTAACCAATTCTGATCTGGCTTTAAAGAAACTTTCGGGGAAGTTTTTCTTTTCCGAAGTAAAGCAGAATTTGGCTTTTCACACGAATCTATCTGTTTGGAAAGTTTGTCTTGCGAGTGTTCTTCAGACTGCTGCCTATGGATGACACGAGCTATGATTTGCTCCATGGCGAACAATTGAATGCCCAAATTCCTTGACAAGTTTGTGATGTTTATAAACTAAGGAAGAGTGATGCTTGAGTTCTATATAACAAAAAAGACTTGGGTTGTCATGAAAAAGTAATAGCAATGAAACAACAATGAGCACAGAGTGATGGAGGACATGTTTTAAGTTACTTATGGGAGACTGTTCCTGTTGCCAACAATGTTATAATCTCGATTTTTCTACAACTGAAGAGCATTGTAACAGCGATGCATTCCTCGATAGCACTTTCACTGTGATGAAATGAGTCACATAGCTTGTTCTTTTCTTGTCAAGACCTTCCAACACAATGAAAGATGAGAAAAGAGGTCTGAAATATGTATGTATACCTTGCAAGTTACTATTCTCATCTGCTGAAGGAAATTCTAATATGGTGCAAACAATGCATAAAACAAATTCATACTACACTATCATTTGAATACATCACAATGTTACACTTTCAGTAAAAAGTTCTACTACCATTCTAGAAAGGTCGAATTACATTTTGAATAGAAAGTGGAGTTGTCAGAATGTCCAACTCTCTCTGACACAAAAGTCGTCTTGAATAATTCACATGTTTCGCGCAATTTCTACTTCAACTGTATTCTCCTGCAAAGTGAAGCATATCAAGTTGAGCTTAGCTAGAGAATCTTCACTATTGGCTCTGAACCTCCATTTAAACCCTCTTCATTGCATATTTGAAAATCATAATAGCTACTGAGCTAGAATTCTGAAATCGCAAAAATCACAACCTTCGAACTTGAAGTGATGACTCCTTACAGGATCATCAACTAAAGCTATTCATTTGTACGAAAAAATATCCAACACCACTTGAAATTAGAAAAATGCAATTCTAGTTGATCTAATATTGCTTCCAATGTTAAGGTACAGAACTACCTTGAAGACAAGCCATGTTTTGGGCACATTATTCACACTCGCGAAACACAAATATAGATTCAAGCAGCATCATTGTTCCTTATTTCTATCACTGTCTTCTTCATTACTCGGGTTGGATAAATTATTATCGTCATTGAAGCGAAAAAGTTCCTGTAAAGCAGCATAATTAACCTTCTTCGAGACTTTCTTCTCAGATAAGGCACCGAGAACTGCGTCCACAGTGCTATCTGTCCCATGAGAGGCTCTACTAGAAGCACGACGAGACCTCCTCCTTTTCTTTTCTACAGCAGGTGAACCTTCTGTTTCATTTTGTGCCATTTCTGCCTGTCGTTCTAAATAATCTTGATTTAGACGAGTCCACAACTCTCTCTTTTGCTGCTCTTCTTCCTCATTATTCAAATAAGAGTTCAGTTCCTCTTCATCAATATCAAACAAGTCCAGGTCCTCCCCATCATCATCATTTTCTATAGTATCCTCATCTTGCAACGACCGTTGACTGTACGAATTAATTGCACTAGTTTCTGAAGCATTCAAAGCAACACTATTATCCAGGCATCCTGGTGTTGTTTCGTCCGTTACTCTCGAAAATGTATCGGATGAAAATTCATCAGAAAAAATCGGATGCGTCAAAGACTCAGCCGACTGCTCTCCCCTCTCGATTCTTTTAACCTCCTCACTATTAAGTACTTCGTTCATTTCTCGTTCAATCACATCCTCCTCTACATAACGTTCAAGATTCCTTCTCCTCTTAAATGAAGGAGGATCTGACTCCTTCAATTTATTTGCATCATTAAGTGCTTCAACATTGCCATCGTCACCTCCCATTGCATCAATTTCATCAGCTGTTAATAGAGCTGACGGTGTCTCTTCTAATTCCAGTAAACGTTTCCGTAAAGTGACGTCTCCAATTCGCACGACAGTTACAATTTCTCTTTGAGAACGATAGAAGCCATGCATTTTAGCTGCCACAAATAAGGCAGCACCACAAAGACCAGACGGTCTCCTTCCTGTATGAATCCAGTCACGTTTCATTCGAGCAATCAGCCGAAGTGCTGAAGTTGCCACGGCATGTGTCTTTTCTTCAAAGCCTAACTTGGAAGCAAAACGATGAATATAAAGAGAAGGGTCTATGATTGGGAGACTAAGGTTTAAGATTCGCGCAAATTTTAAAAAAGTTCTTCCAAGATCGTAGACGTTCGTTTGAAGGTAATCACTAAAGTCGATTAAAAGATGAGGTGTTTTCTCTCGCCTGCAAACAATATAAAGGCAAGAAGCACACACGTTGGATGCCTTTCTTCCTTGCAAAAAATTGTGCTCAACTGCGAGAAGGAACATTCGAAACGCTTGTTCCTCTTGTGAAGAGTTTAAATGGAGTGCACCAACAACTTCTGCGATAATTTTACGCCCTTGGCTCAAAATTTAGTTGATGTATTTAACAAACTTACGCTACTTTACCGTTATTTCTTGTAGCCTCTCTAGACTCTTTCGAAAGCCCAGGTATTGTAACGCCAGAAGAAGGCACGAAACCTTTTCATATATATATTAAGAGAGACAGTAAAAAAATTCCTTATTAGCTACCTGAAGAGTCCACAAACTGTCCCACAACCGAACTATGACCTCCAGGACCTTCAACAAACGTAACCTCAGAGACTATAGTATTCTCTTCCACTATACAACCACAATGGGTGCAAAAAGTGTTTCCCTGGGCTACATCGTGCTCTAAGTCATTACTACCACAATGAGGGCAGTTCTTTCCTGTATTGGATATTGCAGAGTGCTCGTGAAGTGCTTCATGCCAAGGTTCATCGTCTACACTGGTTGTCATAATTGTGAGGAACAACAATGGGAAACAGAATTGAGAACGTTGACAGCCCAAAATTCCTTCCCCCTTTGCACTATGCTCGCGTTATTTATTGTTCCCTTGGTATCAAGAGGCTTCCAACTTGGCTCGCTTTGCAAAAAAGCACTCATTGAGGCTCCCAACCGTCGAATCACTGAAGTACTATATAAACGACCTTTTTTTGCGTCGGCATCTAGGAAAGAGGCTTTAGTTGACAAGCCTGAAGAAGATTGTGATTCTTGTGAACAAGTGGCTAGCTTTCGTGTCTCTCCAGATGAGGTTGGACAGAGAGTAGATAAGCTCCTAGCTTTGCGTTTTCCAGAACAATCAAGAACCTATTTTGAGAAACTGATTGAAAGGAGGTTAGTGAGACTGAACGGATCGAACGCGGTGACCAAAAGCTTTCGAACTCGACATGGAGATGAAATTGAGGTAACTTTTTTAGCATCACCAGAATTTCGCTTTGAAGCTCAGAATATACCTTTAAATATCTTGTACGAAGACGACCATGTTATTGTCATTAATAAGGCTTCAGACATGGTAGTGCATCCCGCACCTGGAAATTGGAACAATACCTTGGTAAATGCCCTCGCTTATCACTTGGGAGTATATTCATTAGATGAAAGTCATGAAAACATTCGACCCTGGATAGTCCATAGGTTGGACAAGGGAACGTCAGGGGTTCTCGTGACTGCAAAAACTGACTTGGCCCAAAGAAACCTCATGCAAGCATTTAAATCGAGAAACATTAAGAAGTCATATATTGCAGTTTGTTATGGAAACCCTATGACTCGTCTCCACGTTTTATGTGGAAACAATATTATGGATATGCCAATTGGCCGCAGCCATTCCAATCGTTTGAAGATGGAAGTTGTTCCATTGGAAAAGGGAGGAAAAGAAGCTGTAACAATTCTTGAAGGAGTCGCTTATAACGAGGAACAATTGTGTGTGGTTTCCTTGAAACTGTTGACTGGAAGGACACATCAAATTCGAGTGCATCTGCGCCATTGTGCTTCCTACATAGTGGGCGATGAACTTTATGGATTGCCACATATTAATGAAAAGTATAAATTTTTTGCTAAGAGGCCTTTACTGCATTCTTGGAAATTAGCATTTCCTCATCCAGTCACAGGAGAGTGGAAAGAATTTCGTGCTCCCTTTCCTGAAGACTTGAAATCTGCAGTGAATTATGTTCGACAAGGAATTCAGTAGGAAGCAGTTTTTGATACTTCATGAACAGAAAACAACTTTATTCCAGCGGTAGAGAAACCCTTCGGTTCTAGTAGAAGACAGCTAAGTAGGTTGATAACCACTCTGAAATATTCTATTTCGTTCTCAAACTGAAGCTCCTGACAATACCTTAAGTCCAACGTATTCTTCGAACCTTTCTACTTCTCCAGCGGAACCATAACATACTTGAGACCTCTGGTCAGTAGATTGAATGATGATATCTAAAACAGATTGTTTTCCATCAGAGGATTTACCCCCAGCTTTCTCAACAACAAATGCTGTAGGAGCCAATTCATAAAGTAATCTTAGCTTTGCTTTAGCAGAAGCAGAAGCGGGATTGCAAAATACACCTCTTCCCTTGACTAATATCTGGTTAACATCAGGTACCATGCCACCCGTATATCTCAACTGGTACTTTTCATTCAACCAGAACTGTATCAGACTGCTGTACCCAGCATTGTCCTAACATCACCATCAGGATAATGTTCTAGAGAAATATGATTTGACTCTTACTTGAATAGCTCGCAAATTTCCTGGAGCAAATAGTTTCCCTTCTTCAATAGAATGAAACTCATTTGTATGTACCCATTGGCCATGACGTGCCGAGAAGTCATCTACCAATGTAAACTCATGGACGTGTTCAATATCTTTAAGTGCCAAACTTATTGTAGTACGGGGTCCATATACAACTAGAGCAGCAGCGGCCATGTCACGGCCTTGAAATTGTTAAGAATATTGCTTTAAGTATAATTTGACATACCTTTCATTCCAACTAACTTGTCACCAGGCCATATTCCAAATATTGAGCCCACCGCAAAGTTGGTGTCTATAATAGAAGATCCATCAAGTGGGTCGAATGCCACAGAGAATCCACTTCCTTTCAACTTTTGTTCACGCGGGACCTCTTCAGAAGAAGCAACACTAACTACGCCGCTATTTTCGAGATTCTCGAAGATAACTTTATCTGCTAGAACATCAATTGCCAATTGTTCGTCTCCAAAGTCGTTGAAGCAGGCGATTTTGTTACATGAAGCAGTTCTTATTTTATACGCAATTTCCTTGCAAGCGTCAAACACAGCTGATACACATCGAATTAGCTTTTTATCGACACTCTGTTCTAATAACCAATGGTCGAGTTTTTCAGTGGTGTAAACCATACTGACTGACAGAGAATTCTCGCTTGCACTGAAATATTTCGAATTTTTCCATTCATTCAGTTTTGGAAGATTTCTTCGTATGTAGTTCACCTTTCAAAGCGAAAAATGTTTTAGTTAGAGTATGGAACTGTGCGTCGATATGTTCTTACTGGAACTCTATATAAGCCGCCCTTTTGAACTGGACTAGAATAAGTAAAGGACGAGTTTTTATATAGAACCTACATATTAGACAATAAGCAACAGAAAACATTTCATTTTATATATTGAAGTTACCAATGAATGATTTTGAAAAGCATACACTTTCATCTCTTCAAAGTTTGTAACCAACGCGGAGATCTGAACGAGAAGAATTTGAGGCTTGAAATGAATGAAGAAAGGGTTAGAGCAATCGATTGGAAATTTTCTCCACGAGTAGGAAATGTGGATGGAGTCCATTTGATGTCCTTATTGTATGAACTGACAAAAGAATTTTATGAATATACACCCACATTATTTATAGGCCTGCCATTCTCTATTTTTGTAAAATATGAGAGGAGCAGAAATGTTTTGAATTTTACCTTTCAACATGCCTAGTTTGTAGTATTCAAAGGACATGATTCAGTAGTCTCCGCTGCTCCATTGTATTGTTTCAACAGATTGTGTGTCACAAGTTTTCATGAAAATCTTGGACGTGCTCTCCAAAATAAGAGTCTACAAATGGGGATTATTCAACTCGAAAAGAATTCTTTTACGCACGTTGTCCCATCTATCATTTGAGAATCGTTTCAATACCACGCCGTGTTCAGTTGTGCGTCCGCACTTATGGCTTTCACTTGTTTTTCTACTTGTCATGCACTTTCTAGTACCTGTAACTTTTCCACTTGCTATCGAAATAGGAAGGTGAGTTTTGTACTCCTTATTGAAGGGTGGTATACAACAGTGCAGAGATGCGTAGAATTTGGGTGACATGATAGTTTGTTGCTGAATTGACACTTCTTATCCTAAACAATTTTTTGTTGCTTTTTATAGATAGTATCTTTGCTTTGTAACCCGCGTTTACGGTTGAACAGAGAACGAATTAGAAGTAACCAGAGAGGAATACCTAGTTGTGACTCTTTGCGCTTTCTCTTCACTCTTTCAATACTGGCACAAGAAGGGAGTATTGGCTCGTCTTCTGTTCGAGTTTCTACCGATTCTCAAGAGAATGACGTCATGTCAACAACTGGCAAAGAAGGCAAACTCAGTTTAGAGCAGCTTCGATTGAACAAGGAATATGACGCAACTATATCGAAAGTAACGGAGTATGGCGCCTTCGTAGATATAGGTGCAGTAAAATACGGTAAGAACGTTTGAGTGTCTTTAATCCTTTGGTTTACTTGCGATGGTTTGAAGGATTACTGCACGTTTCCCAAATGAGTGACTCGTTCGTAAGGAATCCGTCAGAACTTGTTAAAGAAGGAGACCACGTGAAGGTCCGTGTATTGAGAGTTGACCTTGAAAGAGAATTATTTTCTGTTACTATGAGAAGTTCGATTGAAAAAAAGCCAAGAATTGGAGTAACTCGGAATAGAAGATCCAAGGAAGGAGTTAAGGAAGACAAAAAGGTATGCCTTTTCTGTTTCAGAATATTTGGATTATTTAATTTTTCAAAAGCGTTTAGAAGGTCCAACTTTATCAAAAGCTCTAATACAGTTCGCAGAGACAGTTGACCCAACAAAGTTCTTGAAAGCGAACGTTCTCAATATCACCGACTTTGGTGTTTTTGTCGACGTAGGAGGTCCAAAAGACGGTCTCATTTTTCGTCCTGATTTGACGCAGGAAGTGCAAGTGAGTATTATTATGCTTGATTGTATTGCATGCAGCTATATTTTACATGATTACAAAGGCTGGAGAAGAAATTATGGTTCGTATTAAGAAGATAGATGTAGCTCGCAACTTTATTACCTGTACTATGAAGCCTGTGGAAGAATATGAGAAATCGCTTCCACTAGTAAGAGGAAGTACAGAGTGACGGAAAAGTTTGAAATGGAGTGGTTGGATTCTGTGATCTCTTCAATTTAGAAACACGGAATTTCAAAAGTCTCCGATAATAAACAAGTATAGTGATGTAGTGAGTTTTACTTGGAAGAAGGCATCTTTATCTCATTTATTCAATCACTTTTCATTTATCGAAATCTAACTAGAGTTGCCAGTCAGAACACAGATGACCGAAAGACCATATCGGCTCGTCTGCATCAATCGCTACATCATCCAAGATAGAACCAAGAGAAAGAGAGTCGACATCATCGGAAAAGCATTCTGCTGCGCTCAAATCGGAATAGGTGAAAGAATCTCTACGCATTCCCTCAAAAGGACTATCGACTACTTCATCCAAACTGGTCGAGTCAGAAAATGTGTTTCCATTCCATATCCAATCTTTCTCATTATCCAAGTGGCTATTCACGGGTAACCCTGAGGCACTCGGTGCATGAAAACAGCTTTCGTGGAACTCCAACTTCTCCATTCTTGGTTCACATATAGGCAGAGGATCAGATAACTCTGAAATGGAAGCGACACTATCCTTCAAGTCAAATGGGTTGAAAGAAGAAGGAAAAGAATCATGAATACGACTCGATTTCCTATTGACGGTGTCACTCGAGACTATAATATGTCCTTTATTTTTCTTTAAGGTGCTCCTTAAAGAATCGTTATCTTTCTCCAACAACTCTGCTGAACCATTCCTAGTTAAAGATTGGTATGAGGACTGTTTCCAATTTTCGGCTACTTGCAAACTTTGCAAGTTGCCCTCTGAGTTACTATAACACATGTTTGGAAAACTTCTTTTTCTAGTCAGTTCATTTTTTCTCCTCTGTGCCACATAACGTTCCGAAACACTACGATATCCAATGCCTCTCGAAAAGAGTTCTGTCATTTTGTTTTTGACCGGTTCCGATCCATCTGAACCATTTCTAAATCTCTTCAGCCTTTCAATTTCTTCATAAGCCTTTTCCAATTTTGTTTGCAGGCCTCTAATTTGGGTACTCAATTCCTCGATGACTTTAAGCTTGTTTGAACTCTCTGAGCGCCCCAGTAAAGCCTGGGAGTATTTCCCTTCTATCGGTGTCTGCCAAGAGTTTAAACTTGCGAAATTTTTTTCTAGGCAACTCCTAGAATAGTTTACACTGGGTTTCCACTCAACTTCACTGCGTAAGCAACCCGACATGGTCTCTACACGGTCTTTCGAGGCAACCTGACGTTCTGAAAACTTTGTCAAGTTCTTGACAGGCTTCCAACGCTTTGTATCGACCAATACAATACAAAAGTACTTGTAACTGTGCCAAAAGCTTCAAAAGTTTCAGAACCGCTTTTAGAGAAGGTACCGTGCTCGTGCGCAACCAAATTTTGTCTTCAAAATCTCAAATGCTTTGGATTTTTGTCTCCCAAAGGAATCCTTTTGAGTGGCAATTTTGATCGTCGCCATCGCCATTGGCCGACCAATCAGATTGCTTTGGAGAAATGGAAGACACGAAAATTAGTTTTGAGCGTTGCTTGCTATGTTTATTAGCTGGTATTTTCATAGAAGAATGCACATTTTCAAAGGAGCGGTTTATATGAACCAAAAATATACCAATATCATAACAGGTCATTGAAGGACTGAGAAACACCGTTGAAATACATAGGATCAGCCTAGAGGGAGAGAGCTGGTAATGAAAGATTGGTGAGCAGATTCCGAAAAGTATCGGGCAAGATTTGAGCACTCTTTCTACAAATAGGAAGAGAAACTATTGTATATAATGTCAAAGTGTCATTAAAAGAGGACTATTAACTAAGGCCTTGATCTGATCTCTCTATAAAGTCATTCTCGGTATTTGTAGAAAGACCAGACTAGAAGCACGCTACATGTCCTTTTGCAAGCAACAACCCTCTTAGTAATAGATTTGAACTGAAGGAACTCAAACGTTTAAATTGCTGAGAGTAAATAATATGTTGTATAACAAATGAAAAGAATAGTGGATTATCTTCTTGCCTCCGTAGCTTTATTTGTTTTGGTTGATGAGTCGAGACGCTAATTACTTGTTTGTCTGAAATGGTGCCCAGTAAGCTACTGGTACTTGTCTATTAATAAGTGCTTCCAAACTAGAAAAATACTTGTCAGAAGATTGCTTTGTGTGTTTCTCTGTCTACTCCGTATAATTCTCAAAATCAGGGATGTTTAGCGTCGGTAGGGTATTCATCGAAAGAAAGTTTGCTTCTCTTCACAGCTTATTGCTAGTTTACCTTGATGAAACTCTAAAGATAGTAACTTCAATGTATTTATCTTCTGTTATTTGTTTGTTGAATTTGATGGTTTTCTATGAACATTCAGACCATTGTACATTAACAGAATCACCAGAATTAGTTTTTGAATATCATCACAACTTAAAGAAAGCTCGAAGATACTGTCAACAAAGCAACTCGATACTTTCATTCTAATGCCAAGCTTCCCTATCCTAAGGAGTATGAGTGTGGTGAGATCGTTCGCTGGAAGACAGTGAACGAGAAACTTTAACAATACCAAGAATTCCTTTGATTTATTTTGAACAGAACCTTGCTCTGGCAAGGATGTTTCAAAAGTAAGAAGATTTATAACGTGGTGTCATTCTATAAATCAGATAGGAATTGAACGGATTTCACAAAATATTAAGTGGATGATGGTCCATCATATTCGAGATGATACTCTCTTCTCCTCTTAGACTCGTCAATAGGCCCACCCCATCCATTCCCATAATCGATCGAGGCTAAATGTCAGCTGGAGCCTTCAACGGTCAACTAGAGCTACATGACGAGGTTTTACAACTGTTCCCAAGCTTGGAAAAGGAGGATATTATCAAAAAAGCCTATGAAATAAGAGAAAAGGCGTTGTCGAAAGATTTCTACCGGTATTAAAATTTTGGAGAGACTTTTATCCCTCTTTCTAATCTCCTTCAGTTGTATAGATGGTCTGCATTTTTTGAAGCTTGGGCTGAAACTCAATCCGTTTTATGGAGACACTTTTCAAGAAGGAAAGCTTTCAAAGCTACGAATACTTGAAATTGGTTGCTGCTTTGGCGTCGATTTTCGAAGATTGATTGTCGATGGAGCAAACATACGGGATGTATTTGGAGTTGATTTGTCCGAAGCTTTGATCAATCTAGGATTTGAACTATTCGAGGACATGGAAGCTTTAAAGGGCCGCTTTATAGTAGCAGATGCAACTAGCGAGGATTTTGTACAAACGGTTTCTGAGCAGATAGGTGGAACATTCGACGTAATTATTTTGCAGTTAGTTCTACATACAGTAGCAGAAAGAGAAATGTTTCTGATTCAGAATATATTCCAGCTGTTAAACAGTGGAGGTATACTAATTGGTAGTACAGTTGGGACAGAGGAAAACTTGGACCATCAATTGTATGTTGGAGTTGGACCTCAAAGACGTGTTATCCATTCGGAGCACACATTACATAGTCTCTTGGCTTTTTGTGGATTCTCGAATATTGCTATAAGGTTATCCAAATTTAGTTTACACGACTGCCCGATCGGATGGATCGAGGAGAATTTTTCGTTCTCCTTAGAAACTGCATGTCTTGGATACATGGCATTTCGTTGCACGAAGCCTTGAATTTTCACAAGGAGCCACTGTCTATTGTTTTGAAAGACGGATATCGTGGACATGACAAACTTTTTATTTCCAGTTCTTATGCAGCATCGTTATAGTTGTTTTGTTTACAAGTTTTACTTTTACAAGGCATATATACTTTTCGGATGTATGTTTTGAAGACTTGACATTGGTTTACAACCTTCAAGTTCAGAGTGCATTAGACTGGAGTAGGAAAATTTCATTGCTTCTAGTGCAAGATTCAACACCATTAATGTTTCTCTCTTGACTTTTCCAAATGATAATATTTAATAAAATTTTTCAAAGTATGAAGAATCGTACGGATATTTACATCTCATTCTGAGAGGAGTCACTTTTTAATCATTCTTTTCGATTTGAATTGGAACGCGGGCGCTGTTGAATAGGGATGAATGATACATATTCTTCAAGAACCGCAGACACCACAACTAACAAAGGGGCAACGAGAAGCTCGAAAGCGTTCGCATTTTCAGAGACTGTCACTAGTGAATCGTTTATTCTGAATAGTTACAAGAGGAAGAAAGACGACGTTTCCGTTTCGACATACAATACCAAGGGCAACGTTTCCCAATATGGGAATGCTATTATCGAAACAAGTAGTTCATCGCCTGCTCTCCCTCCTCACGGAACTATTGTCAATTTATCTTGTAAAGACAACTCCAAACTTTTGGCTGCAAAGTGGACACAGCGCAAATGGCGTTTGCAGTATGTGGACACTTGTTACGCCTCCCTCCCACAGACTCAGTTTATTATCGTAAGGTCAGAAAAGTACGTTGGTTTCCGCTCTGCTGTAGCCGATGGCTATCTTCTACAAGTAAACAAACAAAGAGAACTTGGTTTTGTAAATCCCCGTTTTGAACTTTGGGAACAATGGGAAACTTGGCACAATGGCTTTCGCAACGCGAAATTTAAGGACATTATTATATGCATTGATATAATAGTATATCCTGTTTACAGCAAGGAGAATGTATATCCTAGCGTTGTTAGCACTGGTGCTTCAAGTGAAATTTCAAAAAAGGATGAGAAGATGGCCAAAAGCTCGGAAGAACAATCTTCTACACAAGAGTTGCAGAATTCTACAAAGTACCTGATGCAGGACCGTGATATGCTATGTAGGAAATTACATGAAAGAGATATCTGTGTTCAAAAGCTTGAAGAGAGACTGGAGAAGCTAGAGAAATCGTACCAGAGACTGTCACTAGATCATACCAACTGCTTAGAGAATCTGAGGGAAGCAAAGAAGACAATTCATTCACTGGAAAACTCCAAAATGGCTGTGATGGAACAGGTATGTAATAACCTTGTCTAGCGTGTGTTTAATGATCCTCTTGAAGATACCAGAGAAGCTGAATCTTATCTCATATTTGGAAGAGAAATGTTCGGCTGAAGCAGAATATAAGAAAGAGCTTATTAAGCGTGTAGAAGGTTTTTCAGTATTTAATTTCAATGTTTTCAAAATTGACTCTATTTATAGAGAAAGAATCCCGCATCAAAGAACTTGAGGGTAATGTCCGAGACCTTCGTGATGTACTCAATTCCAAAGAAAGACTTTTAGCAGCAACACAAAAGAATCTGAGAAGTCTTCGAGAAAGTTTGTCTCGTTCAAACTCATATTCAGTGAATCAGCGAGAAATTCTAGTTGACTCAACTTGCCGTTCAGATGGTAGCAACTTGATAGAGACTAGAAGTAATAAGGAATCCTCCCTCTCAACATGAAGAGAACAAAACTTTTTGATTGTACGTAGTGTAGAGGAAACTTTGTTATCTAATGCTAGTCTTGCCCACACCTTCAAAGGTTATACGCTTTTTAACGTTTTTTGAGATGTGAACTTAAATGAGCAGTAAATCTAGACAAATTTGCCAAAACATGCAAATCGCATTTCATATTTTTCTCTGGTAGTCAACATCTTTTATTCAGGCGAGCATAACAATAAAAATTGTCAATCTTATGTTGCAGCGTTCTTTGTCGCTGCTAGCATCTGAAACTCTGGTTGTTCCTCCTTAGTTCTCAACGTTGTAACTGCGTTAGAAGATATCTCCTGCCTTTCTAGCCTCATGCAAAAGAAATCGCGATGAACCTGAGGAAGGATAATTGCCAAATAAAGCCAGGGCAAATGGACCAGCCCCGCCAAAGCCTGAAATAGTCACAGTTCCGTCACCTGGTGCTGAGAAAGAATCGCTATGAGCCGTTACTGTGCCTCCTACAGTAAATGCAACTTCAATGTTTCCACTGTAGCTGCTGCCAGAACTAGTTGCAGCATCGGTTTCCACCAATCCAAGACCCGAAGCAGTTGCAGTGGCATTAGAAAAGGCGAGTTGGCCTTGAACAGTTGCGTTTGTATTAGCAGTTGCGTTTCCTCCAAGAAATGAAATGGCGTTGGCATCCGAAAGTGCTTGGGCATACTGATTGGCTGCATAAGAAATAGAACTAGCAACAGATGGACTACCTATGGGAATAAATGGAATATGAGGTTGCAACATATAGGTGAGAGTATATCCGTTTCCAGACTCATAACTTGCTGGTGTATCAACAGTTCGTTCTGTACCTGACGGATAGGTTTCGTTATTGAATTCTCTAACAGTTGAGAGATGCAAACCTTGTTCGAAAGAGATTAAAGGTGCTCCATACACTGTCAGCATACAGTATAAAAGGGTGATGAGCAATGCGTTTGCAATTTTTAACATTCTATGAACTAGCTGAGAAAACTCTTTGCAAAAGCAAAATGGACCAACAATGGAAGCCTTCAACAAGAAACGCACTAGATGAAAGAGTTGAAGTCCTTTTGGCTTTCATGAAATGGCATTTTTCTCTTGACCCGAATTGGAATCGCTGAGATCATTTTTCTATTGGCTCTTTAGTGCCAGCAACTGATCACTGTGAGAAGAAAAATGCGATAGAAACAATCAAAGAGCAACACAAACTTTTATGTTCACTAATTGTTTCTTTGAACAATAGCAAACCTAACTTCTATCCGTAATAACTAGAGTATGACGAACTAGTTGATGGGCTCGAATAACTGCTTTCTCCTTGTTCACCGGACAGATTTGCGCCATAGTAATATGAATATGATGATGATGTCGAAGATGGAGAGCTGTAGTAATAGGCCTCTTGTTGACTTGGAGTGGAAGAATAGCTACTGCTTTGTTGTTGCTGAGATCCACTAGAACTGTAATAATAAGAAGTACTTGACGACTGAACTGGCGCAGTATAGAGTGGTGTTTCTTGTTGAGATTGAGTAGAATAGTACACAGAAGATGATGATGTCTGGGAAGGAAAACTATAGTAGTATGAACTGGAGCTTTCTTGTTGCGCTGATGGAGCAGAATAGTAGTAACTATTTGCAGCAGAAGAATACGAAGACTCTGAGTTTTGTTTTGCTCCAGAGGAATAGTAATTGCCACGAATATTGTCCTGTTGAAGGAAACTCGATTCAAGTGGAGCACCACTAGCTAATAGAACAGAGCTTACAAGAATGCAGAGTACTATAAACCTTAGCATGATATTCCTTGTCTTAACAAACAATGAACGATAGGGACCGGAAGATGGCAAACTTTATATAATGGTGCTCGAAGGTTCTACGATTGCCATTTTGAGAAGAACACGTCTTCCTGTTATGGATGTTCCACGTGGAAATTCAAAACACTTCCATATGATAGTCCCAAAGGACTGCGCCTATTGATGGCCCAATGTTGGAGCCAATTTGGACTTGCGTGATCCACACCAGTTTGCTTGTGCAATTCCTCTCCACTTGATTTGTTGCATTCATAGGACCAATTTTTCAGGTACCTTGTAAATACGCAAGACTGAAACCTCGCTACCTCCTTCAAGTCAATCCGCTTGCTGGTACCTAGGTAAAACTTGGAGTGGAAGATTTCTAGCAAGTGGAGATGTTATTATAGATAGATAATTAAACAACACCAAGTATTTGGAATGCTGTGAGCTGGAATCGTTGCTGTGTGTGCTAGGTTGAGATGACCTATTAGTCGCCATTTGCCTATGGCTTGCAGGTTAAGTACAAAAAGTGCATAAAAACCACGCTGTTCTTTGATCTATAGAATAATCGCTTGTGGTAAATAAGGCATGATTCTCCAGAGCTTTACGGCCTTCTAGAGCACTCTGCTATGTCAATTTTAATAAAACACAAAAACTGGATTTGTTTCTTCAAGTTTGTTTGTTTCGTGCTTTAAAGAGAGGCTTTATGTAGAATACACCAATACGAGGGGGCTTGAAATGCTTTTACTTATAAGAATAGCAAAAGCAAATATCAAAACTCAAGGATATCAGTGAAAAATAGGGGGAACACAAAGTTGGGCAAGTTTCCAAGTTTCACAACCCTACTTCCAAGTAAGGCGACAAAAAACTTAGCAACGTTAACATAATCATAGTTCTTTTCTGTTACAGTGGCTAGTGTATCAACTAGATGTGTCAAAAGTTTGAAGTATCTTCGAAGTGTTGAGGGACGTGCAAATCAGATTCACCAACTACATTACAAAATGTGGCTCAGCCCTTAGCTCAGCCAATGTTGAACAATTGAGAATCCTATGGCAAGAACTGGTTTGAACGAGGAGTTTCCAAAGATCGAAGAAAAACTCAACTACACGGATAAAGATAAATATCTAACGTTTCGAGAGCTTCTACGTTCGAGTAGCTTTGTTTTCTTCTTTGTAGTCCATCTCATAGCTTTAGCTGTTTTCTTTGTACGCTTTCGATGGAGTTTTTTGCTTTTGGCACTTGTTTCTTACTGCGTTCGTATGTTGGCGATTACTGCTGGATATCACCGTTACTTTAGTCATCGCTCTTTTCGAACTGGTAGATTATTTCAGTTTTTCTTAGCCTGTTTGGGTTGTTCCGCTTGCCAGAAAGGTGTGCTTTGGTGGGCTTCTTGGCATAGGCACCATCATCGTTACGCCGACACAGAACAGGACGTTCATTCTCCGTATTATGGTGGGTTTTGGTGGTCACATTTGGGCTGGTTTCTGTTTTCAGACAAACATGTAGCAATTCAGTGGCATCTCATTCCCGATCTTGTCGTTTATAAGGAATTGCTGTGGTTGGAAGAACATCATTATTTGCCCGGTACTATACTTGCTTTAATTTCTTATCTTATGGGTGGTTTTGGAGGCTTTGTTTGGATCTTTTGCCTTAGTACAGTTATTTTATGGCATGCAACATTTACTGTGAATTCTCTTTGTCACTTGTACGGGTATCAGAATTTCTTATGTGAATATCATGAGTCTTGTAATGCGAAGAATAATATATTATTAGCCATTCTTACTCTAGGCGAAGGTTGGCATAACAACCATCATAGTTTTATGGGATCATCCAGACAAGGCCTCGAATGGTGGGAGATAGATTTTTGTTATTACTTTATCAGGATTATGTCCATTTTGGGATTGGTAGATTCGTTTAGAGTCCCAAGTTGTGAGCAAATTGAGGCTAGAAAGTTAAGGTCCAAGTCTACCTCCGGAACATTATATACTGTCGGTTGAGCTTTAGTGTTGATCATTTATTCTTCAAAGAAATGAAGAGCACGTTCAAAATTTTTGTCTCTCTTTTGTTTGATAACAGCATTATAAGTTATAGTGCAGCGATTAAAGTGTTGAGTCACTATGGAATATTTGAAACCCATTTCCAATGGTCTTTTCACATGAACGCTGTCCTACAAGTTGCTCCAAGTCATCATCTGAAATAGTAGTACATTTTCCAAGTTCTCTATCGGCTGGTTGGTCAGAGAGTATCTCCTGAAGATGTTCCAAGGTTTTAGAACCGTCCAGGTTTTGTCGACGGAGCCAGCTAGAAGGATCGCTTTCACCATTCCAACTGCTTAGCTCCTCTAAAAGATTTAAATCTCGAAATTTCCCACCTGCAACAACCAATTTTTCCAGTTTGCGTTTATTATTGGCTTTGACCAATAAGATTTCTTCAATAGTTCCTGCAGAAACAAGACGATAAACATGTACTTCTCTCGTCTGACCTATCCTGTGACATCGATCCATAGCCTGTAAATCAACTTGTGGATTAAAATCAGAGTCGTAAAAAATAACCGTGTCTGCAGCAACCAAATTGATACCCAAACCACCAGCACGTGTACTTAGGAGGAAAATGAATATATTCGAGTCAGAATTGTTGAAGGATCTTATCATATCTTGACGATCTTCAAATGATGTTGAACCATCTATTCGAGAATAGACATAACCTCGAAGACATAAGTAGTCTTCTAAAATATCCAACATACGAGTCATCTGTGAATACAACAAAATCTGGTGTCCATATTTCTTGAGTTTTGGTAACAATCTGTCTAGAAGCTGCAGTTTGCCAACACAAGTCACCAGATCTTCCGTTGTTCTCCAACATTTCTCCTGTTCCTATGTCTTCTAAAATCAAATTTATTTCTCTTTCTAGTTTCCAACTTACATCAAAATTTTCATCGGGTTCTTCAAAAAGATACGGATGGTTACAGCATTTACGGAGCTGCATCAAGACATTTTGAAGCCCTTGCAATCGTTTCTGCACAGAGTTTGCTGATGATTTGAGGATGCTAAAAAGCTGACCATTGCAGATAGCCTGATACAGTTGATTTTGCCGTTCACTCAAACAGGTATATAAATAAATCTCAGTCTTCCTTGGAAGTTCGATACTGACATCGGTCTTCATTCTTCTCAAAATAAAGGGACGAAGAATCCGGTGAAGTTTTGAAACAATTGCATCTCTATATTCCAGCTCTAAAGCTCCCCTTTCCAAGTCTTCACCAAAATCGAACCAAGATTTAAAAGAATCAAGGTTATCAAACACTTCTGGAAGCAAAAAGTTCAACAAGGACCATAGCTCGGAGAGATCATTTTGTAACGGTGTGCCTGTTATAAGAAGCCTATTGGAGGAAAAGTAGGATTTCAGCTCTCGAAGCAACTGACAATTCATATTCTTTATACGATGCCCTTCATCAACTATTAAGTACTTCCACTGTAGCTTTGACAAATATTTTTTATCTCGCATGATCATTTCGTATGATGTTATAATAATAGGTATCTGAAAATGGTTACTCCTTCAAAGAAATTTCTTAGAACACACTGTCTCGTTCAAAATAAGCATACACTACTAACCTAGAAGGAAAATACTTCTTTCTTAAAGCTGTCCTTTCTTCTTTTGATCCGTGGTACAGTAAAGTTCCAACGGTGGGGCAAAATCGAGAGAACTCCTCTTGCCAATTGTTCAAAACGGAAAGAGGCCCAACTATAAGAAAAGGACCATGAACTCCCATTTGTTTCAAATGGCAGAGAAAAGCGATGGCCTGCACAGTTTTTCCTAGACCCATTTCGTCAGCCAAAATACCATTGAGACCGTTCTCATATAGGGAAATGATCCACTCAACCCCAGCTAGCTGATAGTCTCTCAAAACGCCTCCTGTAACAAGAACAGGCTGCTTTGTTTGTGGGTTTAATACTTCAACTCGATTAACTTCTTTGCCAGCCAGTTCCGCTTCTCGAACTAGCGATCGCAGTTTATTTACACCGTCAACTTTGTCACTTGATTTGTGTTTTCTTTTTCCATTTGATTGGCATTTATCAATAGAAACGTCTTCTTCTGTTTCCTGACTCTGTATATTATGCACAGAGGTTTCATCCAAGACTCCCTGCTTTAATCGTTCGCTGACAAACTTGGTGTATACAAAAGTCCTATCTAAAAGAGCTTCCAAGTCTTTATATTTATTTCCACTCCACTCAAACGTTTCCAATTCCTCGGTTTTAAGGTTTTCCTCTGTTATTTGGTCACTTGGCATACTACCAACAAGCGAGCGTCAACACACAACAGAAAATCAATTTTCAAAATGGCGCCAATTCAACAACCATAAAAGGAAATAAGACTTATCGTATCTCTGCTTGGGGAAATTGCTTGAGGGCGTCGTCGGTTAGCGAATCAGCTTCCCAAAGAATACTAAGAATAGCATGGTGGCGAAAACAAAGAATATGGTTCAAGTATTTGGAAGAAAGGTATAGCATTATCTTGTTAGTTTCAATTAAACTGATACCACGAATACTTAAAGAAAACTGCCGTGGCAGTAGCGACGGTTACGGGTTCAGGAAAGGGTCTTATCCGTGTGAACGGTGTTCCATTAGAGTTGGTGGAACCAGAAACTCTGCGAATCAAAGTGTTCGAACCGATACTTATTCTTGGACAAGACAAGTTCGCTGACTTGGATATTCGTTTGAAAGTAAAGGGCGGTGGCCGAACCAGTCAAATCTATGCCATCCGCCAAGCTATTGCAAAGGGAATAGTTGCTTATTATCAAAAATGTATGTTTTCCGTTCGATTTTGTATGATTTCCTAATTCCGCCTATTATTTAGTTGTAGATGAAGCGTTGAAGAGGGAACTGAAGGATACTTTGATCTCTTATGATAGAACCTTGCTTGTGGCAGATCCTAGAAGATGTGAACCTAAGAAGTTTGGAGGGCGTGGAGCACGGGCTCGTTTCCAGAAGTCTTATCGCTAATAGGAAAAGTTGCGATCGATGGAGCGTATTTTCTTTCCTGTTATGACAAGCGAATATTTCAACGAATGAAGTTTTATATAAAGACTGCCCCTATTTTTGTGACTCTGTGTCCACATATTCCATTCTGTAGAGTTTCCTGTTCTGTTTGTTTCATTATTGAAAATGGTATTGCTTCAATTCACATAGCAATGCTTACGTTTTGTACATCCACTCATTATGAAGTTGCTCTGAATCTCGAGCTTTGATAAGAAAATCTTTGTAAATACACACAAGATAAGAAATATACAATGAAGGCAACTTGTCTTTCTACTTTTGATCAACTGAAAGATGTTTTTCTGAACGGATGGAAGACCAACTCGATCAATTATCTCTAGGCTATATCACTGGAAAGCCAGCTGCCTATGTTTTATTCCATAATAATAAAGATAATACTGTATAAATATATATCAATCGATATCTTGTGTTTCTAACAATTCCATCAGAATTATATTTTCTTCGTTTTATCCTTTCTAGAAAAACTTACCAAAGCCACATTTTTCCACAAGTTTCAATTCCGACTTGCGATGACACTTTGGAGCTTTGAGCAACTCTGTAATTTTATAATGACTTCCATCACTAAAAGCAGGTGGTACTAGAAATGGATGTGCTTCAGTTGACAATACAAAACGACCGCTATATATCCAATGGTCCGGAGTCAACGAAAACAAAAGATATTTGCAGGTTTCACTTAAAAAGAAGGATTCCATCATATCATCTAGTTCATGATTGTTCACGTCTCTTATAGAAGAATAACCACAAGATGTCTTGGTGAGATTCTATTCTTGCTTATAAATAAAGGGTAACATTCATCTATTGCTCCGATACATACCTCAAGTGACCAAATAGCATTTCTAGTAATGGATAATAATGCAGGATCGCCCGTAGCCCAAAACAAATAAAAGTTGCTTTCAAAAAGTTCCGGTCGCAGAGGATATCCTCCAAAGCCTTTGACAGGCGCTAATTTCTTAATGTTGAAAGCTTCAGGGAGCATTCCAAATTTGGCAAAAATAGAACAAAAAGCCTTGTGGGATCTCGAAGCAGTGTTCATATTTCCACAAAGTACTTCTAAGGAGGGGAAGAATGCACTCAGAGCACTTTGAACTGAAGAAACTGCGGTTCCTTTCTCAATGTCACAGTCAAGATACCACGGTTCCTACCCACTGCTTGGTTTATGATGTAAAATGCAGAATATACACACTTACATTCCAAAGATAACTTCGGATACTTTCATGACAACTTTGGAACATTTTAAGTAATTCATAGTTGCCAAATAAAGCAAATCCCTTTGTTGTTTCAAATTATCTACGTGAACTTTGTATAATAACACAATACCTTTAATAAATACTCAAAAAAGGAGTCAGCATCTCCTCCAACTCCAGTTACGTTATACAACCACCTTCCATTGACAATATGTATGTGCTTTCCTAACAAGCCTCGAGATGAAGCATGTGAAAACAAACTATCAACAAAATCTGTGCAAAATATGCATACAAAACGAGTTTTTTCTATTTACCTCTTCATAGCCCTATAAGCAACATCATAATA
Organism: Galdieria partita; assembly: GCA_025991245.1. Lineage (NCBI taxonomy): Eukaryota > Rhodophyta > Bangiophyceae > Galdieriales > Galdieriaceae > Galdieria > Galdieria partita. Next base: position 72,390 of record BQMJ01000002.1, read on the forward strand.
CCTTCGAGTGGCAGTCAGACAATATAACCATAGCTATAGACAATCAACTCACTTGGGATCTCCGGTTAGCCTAGAAAGAGTCCCAAACTCCAATAACAAAGTTCCTGCTCCTGCCGTACAAGCAATCAGACTTTCACTGCTACTTACACCATTCATGAGGTGAATACTTCCGAATGGTATTCCTACAGACAATCAAATATATAAATATATATCAAAAATAAACAGCACAACCTACCAGTAGGAGTATCAAAAGCAGGAAGAAATCTATCAGCCAGTTCTTTTGCCATTCTCAACAGACTACCACTAGGAGAATATATCAAATCAATGCCTGTTATCATAATTTGAAATACCTATAGTGTGGAAAGAAATCGTCCGCAAGTCCTACAACTTCCGAGGCCTCGGTTAATAACACATGAGAAGATAACAAGCCTCCAATCACGCGAATAGTGGTTTCAAATATGTTGACTGTGCGATTCACATCTATATTGAACATAGACTCTAATTCCAGTGTATATCGCATAAATAAAGAATACTCTTCAAAAATCTGAGGAGATGTCAACTCACTCACTACTCTGTCCAATACTTCTTACCAATAAAGTATCCAAGTTATCTATAAGAGTTACTAATAAGCCTCCCATAGAGTCCGTCCCATTACAAGACAAAGGCAACAAGTTATCACGTGGATAGGCAGCTTTTATATAAGATTCAAAACCGAATCGAAACATTTCTTTCACTTGATTCCTACAGATATTTTGTCTTTCCATTACAAGTTCAAAGGTACTTACCTCAATACAATTCTCTCATTTTCTGCCAAGTCACAACTTCGCATAAACTTGAAACTATGACCTGAAGAAACAAAACAGATAATACTTCCAAAAAGAAACAACCCAAAACACAAGTTCAATCCTGCCATCTCTTTACAATTCTTTGTTAATATCCGTTTCCAGTTGGGCATGTTCGATAAAAGTGTAGATGAGAGACTGTAGACAGCAATTGTTTTTTATTTCTATATTTGCTTCAAGTTATGGATACTTAGGGAGACAAGGATTCGCCTCCAACCTTGGTTCGACTCGTCTCTCTCTATTGAAGCGTTTGATCTTTCGAAGAATATCTTCAAGTTGGTTCTTTGGTGATTCTTTCAATCTGCCAAAGTTTGTTTTGGCCTATAATCCCAGTCCAATAACGTTGATTTCTTTCAAAGCCACAAGAGAGAGAAAAATTGTTATTGCTGCTTTTGCGGTATGTCGCCCTGCTTTCAAGGCAATCATACCCAAATTTTGTCGTTGGTGGTTTGAAAGAACTGGAGAAATAGTTCGAATAGCGGAATCTTATGGGGGCTCTGGTGCACAATCGAGAGCAATCATTGACGGACTACCAGCTCATGTAGTCATGTTAGCTCTCGGTGCTGATATGGATCGAGTAGGAGAAGCAGGATATTTGGATAAAGATTGGCAGCATCGTTATCCAAATCAATCTATTGTTGCTCAATCAGTAACAGTTATTGTGGTTCGCGAAGGGAATCCTAAGAGAATTAGAGGATTTGATGACCTTGTTAGAAGTGATTTGGAAGTCGTCTTGACCAATCCCAAGTCTGCAGGAGTTGCTAGGTGGAACTTTCTTTCTCTTTGGGGTCATAAAGTATTTTGTGATGCAGATGAAATTACGGCAAGAAATTATGTGCAACAAGTGTTTGATAATGCTCCATATTGGTGTAAAGATGGAAGAGACTCGAGTGCTTTGTTTTTTTTGCAACGACAAGGAGACGCTTTAATTACTTATGAAAATGAAGGCATATTGGCTTCCATGTTTGGAGAGTCTGCACCGTATATTGTTCCCGATATCAATTGTTTGATTGAAAATCCTATTGCAGTAGTTGCTAGAAATGCGGATTCCGATAATGTCCGAGATATTAGTGATGCTTTTGTTTCCTATTGTTTTGAAGAAGAAGCTCAATGGGAGTTCGTAGGCGTAGGATTTAGACCCGTTCACCCGACTGTGAAAAGACACGTCAAACATGTCTTTCCTTGTTGTAGCCGTTTGTTTAGAGTTGGCGATTTGGGTGGTTGGACGGCAGTTACTAAAAAGTTCTTTGGAGTAGGCGCAATGTTTGATGATATAGAGGAAGAAATTGGAAGAAAACGAAAGAATCAGGCTTCACAAAATAACAAATAATAAGGAAATTTACTTTCTTTTGATCTTTTTCAGGAGACAGTGTTTGTGTAAATCCTGTAATAGTAAACAAATACCTTTCAAAACCAACTTCGTCGCTGTTCTCGACGATTGAGTTCTGAAGCTGCTTCCATAAAAGCTTTCGCTTGATTTTGCATTTCTTCTGCATTCTTACCAAGTTGCCCAAGTTTCTCTCCTCTTCTTGCTAATCGATTCCTGGCTTCTTCAACAGCACTTCTTATCTCTGACTGACTACGATGAGACCCTTTCTGGTATCTCTTCTTCACAACTGAATCATTAATCAGCTCTTCATCATCGGATTCTGTGCCATATTTGGAATCACGAGAAGATCTTGCATTGTTTGAATTCTTTACAATTACAGATTGCAATTTATGTACACCTGTTTCAGCTTTTTTCAAAATAGATTTGCTTTCAGTTCTATCGTTGGAATCCATTTCGACCCGCTTATCCATTTGTTTTGTATTTACACAGCTCGGACTATATTCACGATTGGAATTGCTTGTCGATTCCTGTTCTTCTTCTATACATTCTTCCTCCATTTCAAGTTGAAGCAATTCTTCCGCAATTTGTTCAAGTTCAACTAGAAGAAACTACTCAATATTTCACGAAAACAATCAAAATCTCTTACATACGTTCCCAATTCTTTCTATTCACAAGGTCACTGTCATTAGGATTTTCCAGTTGGTCTATTTTTTCAATTTCTTTGGATATCTCAATACTTTTCACTCTCAGCCTGTGACGCTTCGTATCAGTTGACGGGGTGTCATAATCACTTTCTGTATGTATCTTTGAATTTTCACAGGGCAACTCTATACTACTAGATTTTAAATTACTCTCTACAGATTGTGTTGTATCCAAAGAAGAGCGCGCAGATAATTGCTACAATATCTATCAGTCTTCTTCATCTTGCTTTCTGGTTTGTAGCTTACTTTGGATTCTATTTCGCCTTCTTCGGAGACTTTACAGGTTTCCTTTTCATCTACAAGCGTCAAATACTTGGGACAAACTCAACCAAATTTTACCTTTTTCAAAGTCTCCTTGTATCATCATTTCTGTGATTGCACGCATACTTTCTATGAAAGGTTATATATGGAAATGGCCATAGAGAATATATCATAACCAACCGGTAAGTTCTTCCTTGCGTCGACAAAGCCTTTCATTATTTGGCTTCTTTCTCAGTTGTTTTATTACTTTCAGCAGTTCATCTTTTAATTCAAGAAACCTTTTTTCAAGTTCTTCTTGAACTTGACAACTCGAGTCACGATCCTCCATAAGTCCAAAAAGAAATCGACCAATGGGTTATTCCACCGAGTTTTCTTGTTTGAATTGTTTGTGACAACAGCCAACTATTTATGGTTATTCAACTCGGAAAAAATTGAACAAATGACAGATATCATCTCTTCAATCAAGTATATATATATATAAACACATTCATGCAGATCATTATCCTGTTTTGAAATAGACTAGGACATCTCATTCTCTGTTAAAAACTATTCTCGTATTCGGAAGAGATTCATCAATCTCTTTCTATCTCCAAGCTTGCATATTCCAAGATCTTCTTTCAAATTCTTTTCTGTGAGCTGTGACAAGACTTTTCCATCAATCCGATGTTCTTGGAATACTGAAATATATTCTTCCAAATTGGCAGAGACCAACTCATCCACAATGTCTTCCATTGTCCAGAACTTCAATTCTGCAGGTTTGGATTTCTGTCTAAGGCGATTGTCGAAGAGTTCAAGTTCATCTTGTGACCTGCGATGTAAAGTCTCGAACCATTCATCTCTGTTTCCAATACTTGTATCACTTCCCTTGTTTCTTCTCGAAATAGAAATCTTGCTTTTCTTATTTTGATTTCTGGTGGAACTTTGTAATAACACAACAAAGGAGAACAGAACAATTAATGGAAGCAAAAACGAAAGTGAGGTCAAAGAAACAAAAGCTAAAGCAGATATACTGAAAACAATAAAATAACTCCCCATAAATAAACCCAAACCAATGAAAAGTGGAATAAATACCATTTTGACTGTAGCTACTGGCCATATAAGTAAAAAGGGAAGTGCATGAAGTGTAAAAGGCACTGCGCAAAAAGTAACAAAGATAAAAGCAGTAATCAGCACATACTTTAGAAGACTTGTTGCTGGCCTTTCTGGATTCCACAAAAGATGTCTTTTGTTCGCATCTTTTTCTGTTGTCGTGTCCATAAACTTTGCTACAGAATGCGAAGACCAGTCACGTTGGTGGGAGTCCCTTGTGCCAGAGCGTATATACAATGGCATTCTTAATCCAAACTCCACTAAGCAATGTGCCCTCCTGCATAAATACCTTTTGATAAGAAACCTTTCTGTATGTAAAGAACAGGAAGCCGCAAAACAAAAACTGCCATTAGGATTCAGTTTCATGACCCTCAACGAGAAATGATACTCCATTCGAACATCCTTTTCAGACAATTGAGACATGTTTGTGGATACATCTAGTGTAAGAGTTCGTTCTTTTTAAACTTGAAAAGTTTATTTTCAATAGTCTTATAACACAGCGCTATATGTTATAGCTATCGAATGCTTTCTTTTCTTTGCAGTTATCACTCAAACCAAGACTGAGGTAAGGAAAAGCCAAGTTGTCGATTCATTCTTCAAAACTGGCAAAAGGAAGCCGAAAGTTTGGACTTGGAGGCTCGCGGATTTGCAGCATTCTTTCTTTTTCAGAGTTTAGCACTCCTTTTCTGGGCCTTTTCTAACGAGGTAATTGGGTATTATCAGCTAGTGTATGTTGACTTATAGAGAGTTGAAGTTATTTCCCGGTCCATTCTCTTATTATAGCGCTCATCTGTCAGCTGCTTTTGGCATATGTTGCATTTTCAGCTTAAGTTTTACTGCAGCTTCAATAGCAGTCTTTGTAAGCTAATTGGTTGCTTGATATGGGAAAGAAAACATGACATTTGAGGATATTCTATAATAGGATCGTAGAAAACGAGCTCTCCATAGGTTTATTGTCATTCTTAACTATGGAATAACTGCAGTCTGTAGTATTTTGGCTATTGATTTTCCTGGAGTAACGTACGACTTGGCTTATCTGCCTGTATGAAGAAAAATTTCATTTGTTGCTCTGCTTAACTTTTGTTTCTTAGGAACCCATCAAACAATGTATCATTGGTGCAGCGATTGGAAGCTTATTGGCCAATACAATTTGTTGTTTGATTCGCTGTTTTGAAGCTAACAAAGGGCGCAACGGTGCACTCATTTCTTTACTCGGTAGTTTGTTCTTTATTGGAACCTGTATTGGATGGCTTTACTTGAACAAGTAAGTGTTTCGATATCTTTGAAATGATGAATATTTTACCTTGTATACAGTGTTTGTGTGGAAGAGACTTTATCAAGTTTGTCACCCAGGTTGGTCGTATTATGTTACAGTTGATATCTGAAATACAGCATTTGAACATAGTTGTCCACTTGGCAAGAAATTCGATCACAACTTCTTTTGGGCAATTGTCTTAGTAGTCATCAATGTATTAGGTGCAGAAGGTGCCCTTCGAATTATGGCAGCTAATCATGAATACGAAGACTATGTGGATATTCCTTAAGTCTCCACGCACTATTCATACCTCCAAATAAACGTTCCTTTATTCAAAAGTGACCATATAATGAGTATCTACTTTACGTGAAAAATCATTGAATTCTCGCAAACCCAAGGATAAAAAGCTTCCAATCTTTGGGAACAATATGTAATCATGAATGTTCAAGGCTGGCAATACTCCAGACCAAATATGATCCAAACAGTCACCACTTGGACCATAAATAGAACAAAATGAAACTTCACCCTTTCTTTCTGTGAGAGGATACGGACACAAGTCATCAACCGATTCAGTAAGCAACTGATGAAATGCTCCAAAGACACCTTCTGAAATATAGTATTTATCGGCTCTTAGCTGATTGGCGTTCTTCTCATTGGACTCTTGTCGAGCAATAACTGAAACTGCCATCATTTGACTATTGAAAAGTAGCGTCCTAAATGGATAACAACTCTTAAGAATGCAATAAACACCATAAGCACTCAATACTTACGAATCTACATTCAAAACAATCGAATGACAACTACTTTTCAATAGGGAAAAAAGTTTCTCCATAGAAGAATTTTCAATATCGTGTGACAAACAAGCCTCTTTTGACAATTTGAAACTACCAGCAACTACCACAGAAACCTTCACAATAACTGTTTTTCAAACTTCTAACACTCGGAAAAGTTATCTTACTTGGGGAATAAGCTTCAACACATTGAAAAGTCTCTCAATGTTCTGCAACAAGAATTCCAACCCTAGCTGAGAAATGTTGATAGATACTATCTTTAAACCAAGCTTTCTTGCTAATTTCAAATTGCGTTCTAATCTCTCCAAAGGATTCGTCACATCAAAGTCATCGCAACACAAACTTAACTCAATTGACAATCCCCTCAGAATTTCAGACAACTCCTGACCATATCAATTAACAATTCCTCCAACTTGCATATCATTCATATGAATCTTCTTACCTCCGATATACAATTCTCTAATACATCTTCTGAAACAGTTACCATATAAAAAGAATAGGTCTTTAAAATACGCTGAACAGAAGACAACCTCAACATTGGCGAACAAAAAACAACGTTGGATAGGGTGATATCATTCCGAATTAGATGATCTACTTCAGAACGACTGGAAACGCTGAATTGAACTCTAGAGAATAATAAGACGTCATTTACACAAACATCAAACTACGTACCCCAACTCATACAAAAGTTTCAAGATAGCTGGGTCCGGATTGCAACGAACTGAATAACGATAACACGACGATACAATTTTTTGCAACTCGATGAAGTTTGTAAAAATTCGACCCAGGTCAATGAATAACAACGGTCGATGAGTAACTAAGTTCAAGTTGCTCAGTTTACCCTCCAATGCATGATGACTCGAAAACCATTCAGCACCAAATCGCTCAGAAACTCTCAATAAAACATCAAAAGGATCTGTAAAACCACCCGACGAACAGGATGTAAACTTAACCAAGTTAACATTCTCGTTATAAATAAATGGACAGCTTTTGTATGTACCTTGGAATCTAGTCTTTGCGTATTTCCACCTCTCAAGGTGAAACGAAGCTTATCATCATCTTCCATAAAACTACAAACTTGGGCACAGTACTCTCCAGAATTTTCGTGCATTCGAACAAATGTAACTTCACCCAACTGTTGATAACCCAATTGTTTGGCACATGACCATTGCAACGGTTGTTTTACACAGGCAGCCGGAGCGTCTGAATCTGCAAAGAATACAACACAGTACTTTTTCTAAGGAATTACAACCAATGAATATACCCAACCGTTCAAGTAGCTTCCAATACTTACTGGCTTCAAAAGTTCCAAGGTATTTATCAATAATGAAGTAAAATCTTCTGCAGCAGCATTGCATTCCAAACTAGCATAACTACAATGAGACTCTGGAGTAATATGAATAGTATAGTAAATGTCTTCGTTCACTACATTCAAAGAAAATCCACAAGGATCAAAGTTGTATGCATCGTAACAAGTTGTCTCTTCACAAGGTAATAATGACTTCAAACCGGAACCCTCCAGAGTTTCTAAACCACTTTCATAACCCTTTGACTTGAAAAAATGACCAACAGCCTCCTAACATAACGGTGTTTCATAAAAAAGCTAAACTTCAAAAACTGATACGCACATTATCCAAGTCAAACATAATTATTTCGAAAGTTTGTTCAGAAGAATATTTTTCTGAATGATCAGCTACATATAAATGCCAAGCTGTTTTGCCATCCATTGCACCTAACGTATAGCTATGGCCTCGAAAAAACTTTTCCAGAAACTGAACTTCTGAATCAAAAGAATCATGAGGATATGTTTGCAGAGAACTATTCAAACTCAGCAAATAGAAATACAAAGAAACTTCGAAAAAACTTACGGAAAAAGAAAAAATGGTCTTGAATAGCGCACAAAGTCCACACAAAAGTCCAATTCCTCTGCCAATACAAGCAAAGAGGGTATCGTCCTCAGCAAAGTAGTCCTCCCACATGTCTTCAGGATTACCTTTTCATCGAATACAAAAAGCGAGCTTTCAGAAAGCAAATAGGCAGTTAACTTGTCACTTTCTATTCTGGAAAGAATACTACACTGTGCGTGTGACAAGATTTCACTCCACCTTTCTTTGGGTACAAAACGAAACGAAGCGATCTTTGAATTTCTAGGTCTAAAGTCTAATTCAAGATTCTTCTCAGGGCCCTCAAAACCACTCTCTGTATCAAGAGAACTTCCCACCGATGGATATTCTCTATCCTCAAAAACCATTTTCTCCCAAGAATAAGGCAAGTTAAAAGTCAGAGACGTTAACTAGGAAACTTCACCAAAACTGTAAATGGAGATCTATATAACATAATCTGTAAGAAGTAAGTGCTCCACTGAGATGTTATACTCATACCTTGTATATCTACTTCCTTTCACCCAACAGCTCAAGTTACCAAGTGACTTGAAGCCACGAAACATCCCCGACTTACAAAAAGCTACAAGTTAAGGTCTTCGAGAAATCTACTCGAAGAGGTTTTCTTTTTCACACAACCAAGTGGCCGCAGTCAAAGACTACCGCCTCTCCCCACCCACAAAAGCAATTCAACGGCCAATGGAATTTTCTAAGCTAAGCTTCTTTGGCCTCTCCACTCTAAAGCCATTTTCAGGGTCATCTCTTTGCAATAATGATATACAAGAAGTATTTCAAAGAGATTGTAATTGCAACGAGAATATCTTTGAGTAGCTTCAAAAACAATGTAGAAATGCATATGACGCTATTTCAGCTGACGACTGCAAAGAATACATGTTGGATTCATCGAGGTCGTTAGTGATCTATTGTACAATGATTGCATTCCAAACGGAGCCTTATTTTAGCTGCTGCAGATGTTGCAAGTACATATTTCAAAGTCAATGTGACTATTCCTTCAAAAGAAAAAGTTTAAAGAAACGTTTGAGTTTTGTTTTTCCACTGAAGATGAAGCAAACTTCAGCAAAGAAACGAGGCAAGTTGCATACAAGGACTGTTAGGAGCCCTTTTACAGATTTTATTTTTCTTCATAGAAGAAATAATTGTTTACAAAGGTGGACCAAGTTGGACAGAGTTGATAGTGCCTACTGTTTCCTTGTTGACAGTTGTTGGTATTTTTCCCTTTCTGGCTACTGTAGCTAGGCAACTTTGGGTGAGATATCAACTTACAAGCAACAGAATTGTAGTCGATAGCGGTTTTCGTGGAAAGCAGCACGTACAAGTCAACTGGGATGAAGTAGTCTCCTTTCGCTCAGTCCGTCGGTTTGGAGGTATTTCGGGTGACTTTGTGTTGCAATTGAAAGACGGATCGAAACTTGAAATCCGGGTAAGTAGTCCTGATTTTACAGATAAAAGACAATAACAACATTTAGTCTATTCCAAATTATGACAAAGTTTATGAATTTCTAATCGAAAAAAACTTGAAGCCTTTCAATAAACTTTCATAGAAGAAAGCTTCTCAGCGCTTAGTACCAAGGAAGCCAATTGGACTCCATTTGACAAATATTCTTCCAGTCCTCAGCATCTGCAATGAGACGCTGCGAATCTTCTACTTGGTTTCTTAAAGATGGTAATCTATCATCTTTTGTTTCACCAAGGCGACTTGAGATCCAATCAATACTTTCATGTAACTTGGACTCCACATCAGATAATATGTCTTCATTCCATTCCATAAAATACTGAACTGTTCGAGAAGAAGTTTTCGATGAGGCTGTCTGCCCAATATATTGTGAATCCGTACCACGTGTTATTGTTGCAGCCTGCTTCGATGCATATAATGAAATAATATCTTCACGGACAAAGTATTCCAAAAGTAACTTTAGCAACTTTGCCCGCTCAAATATTGCCATACGTGAAAGCTGAAAGCTAGTAAAAAAGTAACCCAAGTGACCAAAACATCGAAGCCAATTGGATATATTAGGCGTTAAACGGAAAGGAACCGCATCTTCCGATTCTACCACTCTTCGATTCGAAAGTAAAGTACGCAATCCTGCAAAGATGACTGTCCCATTTTCATCATCTAAAAGTATATTCTGAGGCTTACGACAACCTAAACCCAGAAAATATTGAACACAACAGTTGACTGCATAACTTGCACTAAATTCTTTTTGAAGTTGGAACAAACTAGCTATGTCCTTCATATGACTAGTAAACCATTCCTCCAATATGTTCTTTGGAATATAATTTGCAATGATCTTTTCAAATGCTTTCAACCTACATTGAATCAAATACTCCTTTTGCGACATCTTGTCCTTCCACTCTTCATGACCAGATGAAATCAGTAAGTTTCCATAATGTTCACGAAAATCCCCAGTCACTTTATCTAGTTCTATCCCTGTAGAACTACAATAGTCAAGTATAGGCTGCATAAGAGAAACATTCATTGGTCGACCATTGCAAACCAATAAACGCGAATGTGTACCGGTTGGTATGGAATGCAATGTCTTCAGCCTTAGTCTCCTTCGAGTTGTACTTGTATGCCTTTCTAAACAAAGTTCACTTATTAGAGTTAACAAATGTGACGTTCTTTCTTCTGCACGTTGCAAAGACGCGCTCACACTTGACTCCGCAATAAAGTGATAGATCATACCATCCGTTCCAAGGATCTGAATACGTCGACTATAAGAACCGCCTTCATTATTAACTATAACATGTGGAATTAACCTATCGATACGTGGAAAACTTTCAACAGGAGGCTCCCCAGTCCAACCGTGATAAAAACCAAAGACTTCAATAGAAGAAGATAAGGAATACCCAAAGGCATCTACTAAGTATCGGGACAGTCGTTCTAAATATCGAACATTATGTTGTCTTTCAATTCGCTGCTGTATGATTTTCTTCCATCGCTGCAGTCGAACAATAAGTTCGTCAACATCATTAGGGAAGTTTTCTGCTGTTTGAGGTGCAACTTCTCTTTCAAATGATTCCTTCAAATCGGATAAATAATAGGGTACTCGAAATTCACCCCTTTCCGATAGACCAGTTCCAAAACAAAGTTTCGAAACTTCTTCCAAAGCAGCTCGAACAGAAGAAGAAATTTCCTTTTGGCTGCTATGCAATGATACTTGACTGCATCTTTGCAAGACTACATTCATTAGGCTATACAATTGTTCTTCAGGTTGAGATTTCAATTTGACACTCAGTTCGGAACAGAGACGTTCCAAATCCATATACAATAAGTGATTCTTCTCAACTATTTGAAGCATGATATGATCGGCGATTTCAAAAGGCGAGACAAAACTAGGTTGGACTGTCGCTTGACTATTATCTTCTTCTATTGTGTTCTCTTCAGATGCATTTACTCCTGAAGAACTCATACTACCCTGAGAATCTCTACCATCAAAAGAAGACAAAGCAGCTTCACTCTGATACTGTTTAGAGCCTTGCGAAAATGATAAATGTGAATTATTACTAGAACCAAGATGCATCTTTTCATAGGATAACATTGCAGTTTGTGCACGAGCTGCAGCTTGTTCTGCTTGAAATTTTGCTTCTTGCAGAAGACGCTCTGCCTCAGATGGATGATAATTGGTACCCCATTGACCTGTCCTATAAAGTTCTTGCAATTCTTCATACTTCTTTTTCAACAATTCTGCATGTTTCTTCTGTTCCCTGGCGTACTTTTCCGCAGCGGTATCCGGCAATGCTTGAATAGGTCTTCTGGGATAATTCACTGCTTCAACGCTTTGCATCTTCTCTGGACGGTCTACAAGCTTTCTCTCTTCCATGAAACTTCTCAATGTATAGAAAATTGCTTGTGGGTAGGCTTGAGCTACTTTAACCAAGGCTTTGTATAATACAAGTCCCTCTTTCCGTGTCAACATACATATGAGTTCAGCTATCCAAGGAATCCAAACCCAAGTCGGCAACACATTCAGGTGTTGTTCAAATATGTTCACTATATCAGGTTGATCCGATGACTTTGTTTCCCCTTCTTTAAATTGACTTGACGAAACTCCATCTACAACTCCTAAACTTGACATTGTAGTTTCTGTGACAGACGCTGTCCCTGGCCTCTCTGATTTGGATTTCATTGCAACAGACAAAGAAAATAATCGTAAAATACGTGCAATCTTCATTCGAGAACGCTTAGAGCCAAATGTAATAGCTTGAAAATAACAATTAACTGCTGCAGCTGCCCATTTAAAATCTCGAGATTTTGTAAATATATCATCACAATATTCTCCCCAAGACAACCATCCAGAAGATAAATCTCCACAATGACTTAAAGCAGTAGCAAACATTTGATTGGCATCTTCCAAATAACCCAATCTATGATGAAGTTTAGCTTTTAGAATCAAGAATTGAGCTTGTTGATATTTGCCAAAATTTTCAACATTACAGCTGTTAATTTGATTCAAACCAAATTGCAGGGAAGAAGAATTTGCCTTGTCTTCCATAAAACATTCTAGTTGCAAACTTGACTTTGCCTGTTGTTTGACTTTGGTAAAATATTCAGTGGTATGCATAGTTGGAAAATGATACATCTTCTGGAAACACTGCAAACACACTTCTGTCAATCCCTGCTTCCGAGCGACCTTTGCCAATGTATTTACACTCCAAGCACTTTCATTAACACCAATACTCAAAAGATTGGAAGGCACTTCAAATCCACGACTGTCTTTAACTGCTTGAAAGGCATTTACCAAAACCGTATACATATGACTTCTCCAAGTTAATAGCTCGTTCCAATAAGTCAAATATTCCCATTGATTTGGCAAACGCTCTCTCCAGCCGGTTAGTATCTTCAAAGCATAGTTAGAATCTATCAAATAAACGAATATCTTCTAATGATATCGTACCTGAAATATTTTTTCTAATCGCGACTCTTCATATACTTGGTTTCGAGCAAAGGAATTCAACTCCAATAATATTCGACTACTTTCTTCTAATTCAACCAGTAAATTGCCTTTGAAACTTAAACTATTCAAAACTTCTACATGCATGGGACGAGATATGGATTTGAAACGATTCAAAAGTTCCTGATATCCTTGTGAAAATAGGTATCCGACATTTTCCAACTTGTTTTCTTGCAAATGCAAAGAAATCTGATAAATTTTCAACTGGAAATTATCGTCAACAGGATATTTGTTGGAAACTTCCTTGAGTGCAGCCCAGTCTGGAAGTCTCCAAAGACATTCATGCAATAAGTCTGTATGCACTACACTTCTCGAAAAGTCCGTTAAAATATCCCACTGATTGAGTTGTTTCGCACTTTCTATCCACGCCTCCTCTATAGCTACAATATGATTACTAGTAAGATTGTGACTTCCGCCTTCTTGATATGCATTCATGGCTTCCAAAGCAATGTGCTGGGCATCATTCCAACGCTCCAATTCCATCATTAAAAAAACATCTCTACTATATTCACTATCACTTTGTAGCTGCTTCAATGTTTCCCAATAAGAATCCCATTCTTGTAAATCCTTGTAAATGGCGGCTTTAGCATCCAATAAATATTTCCATTCATACATGGTACTTTCTTCTAGAACTGTCGAAGAACTCACTGACACCGGAAAAAGCTGTTGAACTCTTTTCTGCAATAATCTCAAACATATCGAGTGACAGCGAAAGTGAATTCCTAAAAATGCCAAAATTTCAGGTGCCAAACGTGGAAACACATCTCCACAATACTCAACACTAGTCAAAATTGATTGGACAACATTGGGTTCCTGAATTCTCTGAATCGAATGATACCTTTTCGCAACTAATTTGCACACGGACTCTTCCAGGAATGTCTGTCTGCTTGCATCGCTTTGTTTCCAAAAGAACGAAAACAGTTCCTTCCAAATAATCTCTCCTGTCCACGAACAATATTTGACAAGTTGTTGAAGAGTTTCCTTCATATTGTTCCAAGTGACTTCATTTCCTTTCTTGAATAATCTCTCTATATCATCGAAATATGTCAAAAGGTAGTCCGAATCTACTTGCATGGAATCGGAAGTTTCACAAAGCCTTGGAATATCTTCAAAAGATTCTTGTGAATACAAATGAATAGAATTTGCCTCAATGTTTTCTAACACAAGTTCACTTCCCAATGACAGCCAATAATAATCTGCAAATGATTCCCAGTCTTTCTCCGAAACAATCCAGTAAAGAATGTCGAATGGGTGAAGGCCTTTCAATTTTTCTTCTCTCATCCAAATGTCTACAAGTTGCCTATGTATGCGCCAGTCACGACTAGATAAACCACAGGCCAGTGTTCGTTCCAGTTTTGAAAAATATTCTTGAAACTCATCTCGTCTTTGAGAAAAAATTACCATTAAGAGCCTATAAAAATCATCCAAAATAACTTTAGCGCATTCATTCCTTTCAAAATGATGAAGTTTCCCAATAAGCTGAACTTTTTCCTTTGTAGCTAAATATTTAGTACTAGAAGACAAATCATCTGGATTGTCACAACCACATATCCATAAACGAATGCTCTCTAGTACTCGTTTCAAAATAAATTCTACCGAGCAGTTGTCAATAATCACTATAACTGACTGCATAAGATATCTGCGTTCCTCCCCATGCAAGAAAGATAATCGATCAGAAAGAATGCCGATAAGTAAACTTATTAAATGATCTACTGCTTCATTTCTCTCGTTATCCGAATCTTTCTTATTTATTACATGACTAGAAGCTTCCTTCAGTCTTCTATCTGCAATCCATCCGCTACTCCTTTCCTTTACAGCCTGTATCAATACCTTTGTCAAGTATTCAATCACAGTGTCATCAATTGCAATATTCAAGGGAAGTAAAGCAATAAGTAATTCAGCAACATTTCGAAGCCACAAAATATTATCCATTGGAGACCCTGCGTCCTTTACTTCCGTACACAAGTCATGAACCAGCTGATCAAGATACTGCTTCCCATTATCAGTATCTATGTCGGGAATCGACTTGAGCACTTTCCCTATCACCTTAACCACTTCCCATGTACTTCCACGTGCACACGCCTTTACTAAGAATTTTATATATTTGAAACGTTCCTTAAAGAAATCGAGATCATGATATTTGCTAGCAAGATGAAATAGAATCCATGCCAAGCAATATTTCAGATGCAAACTACCTTCATTAAAAGATGGCGAGTCGGTAATTGAAGCGTTTCTGGATGTACTGAGAGTTGGAGAAGAATCGGGTAAGTGAGACTTGGAGTCCTCTCTTCGTATCTCATTTTGAACACCTGTAGAAGTACCTGAAGAATGCACAGAACTGGTGCCTCCATCATGTCCCGTATCTTCTGTTGCAATTTCACCACTACGAGAGGAGGTAAAGTTCACTAGTGATTCAAGCTGATGAATATTGAGATCAAAATGATGCCAAATACGACATGAAAATGAAAGAATAGCGTAACATTCCATCAACAAGTCGTTAATATTCGAAAAATTATCCATGATCAGTAAAGTCAATCGAAAGACTATTTTCTGCGACAAGTCCACCAGGTACCTTGAAGAATCGTTGCCATTTTCCATAATGTTTCCTCCTTTTGAATGGGAGAAGAAGATATTAACATTCTCTCCTCCTTCTTCTACATCTTGATCAGTCATGGAATTAGTGACATTTTTATTACTACTCTCTTCTTCTTCTTTGCTCCAAAATTCCCATTTTAGTAAAAGTCTCACCAAATCAAGAATCATTCTTCGAAATTCCAGCATCGTATTGGCACTCGAAGTAAACTTCTTTAGCGCTCCTGTCAGTAACGGAATAAAGAGTGAACGGGTAGGATAAAACATTAAGGGGTACTTGGATATCATATACCAAATGTGCGCCAAACGTGGACAGCTAAAACCTTCATCTGACAAAATTTTTCTAGTATATCGAGCAATGGTGGGAGCCTTTCCAGAAGTTGGTTCGTCACTTACACGAAGTGGAATGATTGGAGTAATAATAGAGAGCGCGTGTCGAGTTAAAACCTTCCCTTCTGTGTTCCACGCTCGAAGTAGAGCTAAGAATACTTGACAAACCACCTTCTCAGGAGCTTGAAATGCTTCGAAGAACCTCGAAATCATCACAAATGCCCAATACTTGGAATAACTATCGTCTTTCTTCAAATTATCCCATCCGAACTTGATGAGTTCCTTACGGAACTCCAGTAATTCATTAGGAATATATATAATCAACAACGTCGATAGCCTCAGCAACTCGCTAGATAAACCATCATCGCTCCATCTTTCACTATGACTATCAAGCAACTGATTTACCAGAGCTTCTAGGAGGTATTGTGGAATCTGTATAGCCTCTGGAGAATCACGAAAACTTCTTTCTAAGCTAGGGATTAGGTACAATTGTAAGCAAGAAGATAGTACAAAGGGAGGAGATGAACCATCGGAAGCGATCTGCAAAAAATGCTTAAAGACTTCCACTGAAGGAATCGCAATACCATATTCTTGTTCGCTATTATTCAGAAATTTCTTCACAAACGTAAAATCCATCAAGTGTCTTTCACGTCCAAAAAGAGAAAACAATAGAAATAAGACGTCCATTTGGTAAGGATTTCTACAATAATATAGGATAACTATTTGAATCAGTTGTCGTGAGGCATCCAAATATTCCAAATCATTCGAAAAATCCCCTGAAAACAAAGATTGGACAAAAAAAACTTGCCATAGACGATGTAATGAATTATAGACAACCATGTTATCTTGAAGCCAACTCGGTTGCCAAGTTGCCAAAACTCGAATAACTACAATACCTACAAGAACAGAAGGCCATTCCAATCCCGAAACTCCATCTTCTACAAGCATCTCAATGTATTTTACATAATTCTCAATCAAAACTTTGCGCAATGGTTCAGCATCTTTTGCCTCAATGAATGATACGAAAAGATGTCGAAAACGTTCATTTGCGATCATTTTGAAAAGGTAATCTAAGCTCTCTCGGGGAAAAGCATTACAAAAAGATAACATTGGATCACGAAATGGTGAAAACGAAACGGAACGCGCAGAGTCCAAAGTCTTGAGAGGAGGTGTTGATATATTAACAAAGTCTTCCAGTTGTAGAAGAGATTTGAAAAAAGCATCTTGATATTCTATGACAGAGGGAGGAAGTTTGGAAAATATACGCGCAACTCCAACTGGTAAACGCCAATCCAGATTGACTGATGGCTCCTGATTCTGCGTACAAGAATGAATAAACACTTTCAAATGTTCTAGAAGCTTTTCTATGATGGCTCGATTAAACCAACCGCTGAATAAACCTAAAACCCTTTCCAATCCATGTAAACATCGAACACTCAATTTATGACTATCTCCAAAAGCACTTAACAATGGCTTCAAATTATTATGAAGATCTTCCTTGGAAAGACAGTGTTGTTCAATGAGAAGTTGAAGACAATCCATACTCAGGCAGCTAATTTCTTCATTATTGCTTTCCAACGACTGAAACAGAATCTTGTTGATTTTCTGCAAAAGTTCATTACAGGCTTTGTTTGATGTCCATACATTCAAATAAGATGCCAACTCTTCCACACTCCTAAAATGCGACCCTACACATGTAATCAATGTTCTGATAAATTTAAGACACTGAATCTTAAGAGGCACAATAAAACGGATGACACCTTCATCTGTCAATCGATTATCGACCAACTTGTAGAGAGCCATATCATCCGCTTCAACTAGACGATTATGTGTAGAGTCGTCTGCAATAATCAAAATGTTTTTCAGAAGCATATAGAAATCTGCTATTCTCTGCTCCGAAGAAGTCTCTTCTGGTTTTCTAGTAGTTGCTCTCTCGAATTCGTCGTCACCTTGAATTCCCAAACCAAACGAGTCCGGAGTTATGATTCCAGTTTCTAATAAGAAACATGTCGTAGAAATGTAAGCTACTTGCTTTCCAAATGAAGAAAACCTTATAGACTTCATAAGCAATATTTTTAAACATTGATCAAACGTTATATTGAAGACATCTAAAATAGACATTTCCAATGCATTTGCTATTTCAGTGATCAACTTCTGTACAAATAAACGACATCCTTCTGCCGATGAACAAAGCTCTGAGGCAAACGAAGTGTACAACTCCAAAGGAAAAGAATGCTTTTCCCACGTTTGTTGTTCTCCGGTAGTTTTCGAAATAAGCAATCCCTTCAGTTGCTCAATTTCAAAGGAGAGCTTAGTAGGGTACTCTTCAGAATCTCTGATTACACTGAACACGCCTCTTAAAATATGCAAAAAGAACACATCGGATAAAGGATTCAATATTAAAGTATCATCAATATTCTCGACACTCAACAAAATACCTTTTAACGCCATAGCTTTTATAGCTAGCTTCTTGGAGTAGCACATATGTATAAAGGAATTTAAACAAAATATTAGCACAGGATGATGTCGAAACAGATCTGCTCCCAAAATATCTTTAAATACTTGAAAAAATCTGCAAATCATGGAAAGTGAAAATTCCATCATATCAAAAGAGCCATCTTCAATGAGTTGAAAAAGTGCAACTACTATACTCAATGGGACTGCATAGTTATCTATACTCGTTGTTTCCGCATCCATTAAAATAAAACGATACACAAAATACTCCAATAACTGATGGAAGAAGGTCTGTGGGTCTCCACTTAGAAAGGAGTTCAAAGTACTATTCGCAGCAATACAAGCAATATCTCTTACAAGTTCCGTAAGTAACTTTCTTTCCTTGTTTCTGAAATAATAAAAGGAGTCTCTCATATACATTTCTCTCCTTCCGACTAAAACTCTTTCGAGCATCTTCCTGCCATGAACACTTCCAACAATGTTCTTCACGTGACTTGTCATTTGTTGCTGTGATGAAAAATCATTTGCAATAAGTAACAAAGTCAAGGATTTGAGCAGAAAGTATGCATACTTTCTCATGTCTAATGAATCTCTGTTTGAAGATTCTATCTGCAGAGTCTTTGTTAAATGTGAATCTTCTAAAATATCGGAGCAAAATTCAATCAATTCTTTCATGTTCAATTGCAAACCTTCCACGTTACTTTCCAACAGTTGCAAATAAAGAGATTCTCCCTGTCGTCGATGTAACTGCAATGACAAAATATCCGAGCCATATTTGCGACAGGTGCCTCCTAACTTCCCTAGTATCTTCAAGAAGCTCGAGGAAAGTCTTTGTGAAGAGTTATAGACTCCATTCCACAATGCTTGCATAAACGTGGGTTGCATAGTTTCCAAAATGCTTTCCAAATATTCGGGATGTAGCATTTCGATCCAAAACTCTAAAGTTCTAAGTCCTAACAGTATAATATCAGGACTATCCGATTGCAGTGCTAACATTAAGGGCCTCATGTGTAAGGTTAAATGAGGAAGAATAGAGGAAGGACGAGCAGGTATCGTCAAACAAAGCTCTATCAACAAGTCACGATATGCATCATACAAACCAGTTTCAAGAAAACTAACAAGGTCCACCAAAATAACTCGAAGCAACGGAATCATGTCTTTATACAACAGTTCAAATTTTCCTCCCGTCAAAGATTTAAAGAAAGCTCGAAGTAAGCGGAAATAATTGTAAGGATGCGAACTCCCTTTAGCTCGGTTTAGACTTCCTTTTACAATGGTAAAGATATAAGGTCTAAGTGCTGCTTCATTCTCAGTAAATAAAGTAACCGAAGCAAATAATGTCTTAAACAAACTGAGATATACAGAGTTATTCCCACTGCTCTCAATCAAATCCTTCGAGTCACTCAATTGTGCATTTGCAGATAAGGAATCTGTAGAGACACAACCACTTGACGGAACGGAATCTGTCTCCAGTAGATAGAGATGTTGAGTTAAGTAAGAGAGAAGAATATTCACACAGAATTTCGAAATATGCTGACTAGCAATGAGGTGCTGAAATATTTGCAACACAAATGGCTGCTCAAGAATACTGCTACATAGCTTACTCACACAAACAGAAAATATTTCTTGGAAACTCTTTGGATTAAGTTCAGTAAATATATGAGAGAAAAGATTCACCAGTTCCTTTTCTTCCTTCTCATCTGTCATTCGATACTTTCGAAGATTACTAAGACAGTTGCACCCTAATAGAAGAAGCCGAATCATAAGCAAACATTCCTCTTCAGTTAACTTTCTAGAACTAAAGTTGATCGGAGCGTTCAAAACACCTCCACCATGTGACGGTCTACTTCCAATGTTCGAACTATCTGTCGTGTCTGATAATTGCAAACTACTCAGTAAAGTTCGTATTCCTTGCATCATAGTTTTAACTAAAAGTTTACAATCAGTAATTTCCTTTTCAATTTGATTGCGGTGCAACTCTTCTCTTTCAATAATAGCAACATCAACTGTCTTCGGAACTTTGGAATCTTTGTTCGAAAACTCAGTCAGAAAACTAGTCGTTAGAACATGTTCCAATCTCTCAAGCTGTTCAAATGAAGCCATACTCAGAATCCAAGAATAATTATCACCCTTAAGAACACAATTGGTTTCTATTTGCTGTTCTTCTACATATTTCGAATTGTCTGCTAAAAGTGATATGCGCTCTATCAAACTCTCAAAACGTTCCACAAATGTGGCTATGATGCGAGCAAACAATGCTTTCTTCGATAAACTTCCTTCCGATTGATTCTGAGCAGTTTCTGAAAGACTAACCAGCAGCTTCGCAGAAGTAAACTGAACAGGCAGACTTAAACTTGTATTCAAAATATTCTTACAAAATATCGAAACGACTCTTTTCAAAATATCATAAGAAAGGTCTTGTCTCATCAAATGAACAAGTTCGGCAAGAAAAGAATAGCCTAGAGACATTACGCTTTCACTAATGAATTCAGACGAACCAAAAAGAGTAGACTCGTCAATCAAGTTTTCCAATTCCGCTGCAAAGCTAGAGCGTAATGAAGTTCCAAGAATATGTCTCGTCGCAACCAGTAACTCTTTACGACTTTGGACACATTCTGAAGGACATCGTCTTAACAAACGAACGATGACATTAGCAATGGACTTGTCCAGAAATTGAACATATTCATAAAAGTCTTTGATAAGAAATGAAAAAAATTGGACTATCTTCACTTGGCATAGAATAAAATCCTGAAAAACTGGCTTTAGACTGGAATCCTGAGGTTCTGAGGCATCTAAAGATACAGTATCGAACATTGAAGTAACCAAAGAAGGTAGAAAACTTTTGGCAACTTCGGGATACAATTGCACCAAATAAAGGACAAGCAAAGGGCATTCCACCAATACTCGAAAAGATTCCGTACTCTTGAAGTTCCTCTGGGAGGTTGTCGAGGCCTGTGAATAGGAAGCTTCTATCGAAGAACGGCTAGACTGCTGGGAAGAATCTCTTAAAAAATACATGTTGACCATACTTCGAACGTTTTGATACAGGAAAATCAAAAAATCTACCAATTCACGAACATACGGAAACAGAGTATTTCGAAAGTGTCGATAAAGACCAAAAATGAGCTTTATACAAGGCGTTCCTAGGTCATTGGTGCTACTTTGCAACAAGCCGAGGCAAGTTTTCAACAAGACCGGGGCATACGGCTCGAGGCAAGCATCCTGCGGAAGATGCGCGACCAAGTCCAAAGTGGTGGCCTTGAACTTTTTCTCTTCATTACTTTGAGTTGAATCGCTTTCCAAAATACTTTTAAAGATGGGAAAAAACACTTGTAGGAACTCTGTGTATACTTCAGGGTTTGAGAATTCTATCGTCTCCCTCAACTCGGCCAGCACCTGTAGTTTTCGAGTAGGCTCTAGATAATACAGTCATTCACTTCTCTTCTTTGGTGTATAACTAAGCTTACCGACATCTCTGGCTTTGAGAGTATCAACCCAGCTCTGGTAAGAAGAGCCTGGTGCCGACATCCAAGATTGTATGGACAACTCCAATCTTCGTCATTTGAAAGCATGGCGAAGATGTGCATTTCTTAGACGACACTCTAATGGAAGCCTTTCAAAGTTATTCGCTTGTATGCAAAACAATTGTTTGAAAACACTACAGTATCTTCAAGAAATACTTTCAGATCGTTTCTCACGGTATTCTAGTGTCATAAATTTCCAAGAATTTCACTTAGAGTCTATCATTGAAAAGGCAGGATGGTTATTTACAATTTCCTCAGCAGCTCATTGACATGGGAATCTCTATCTATCTTCATTGGCCCTTCGTCCAATATTCAAATTCAAGGCTGAGCGCCAACTGCGGTACGCTATTTGGTTGGAGGAAAATATTCCATATGGATGAACAAGACCGCAAGAGACTCAAAACTCAGAACTCGGAACTGACATGGAAACTGAAAAAAGTTATTAGAGAAAGCTCAGGAGAAAATGTTATAAGTCTGTTACCCAATAGATTGGACTCTTCTCTTCACAACATTGTTTCCAGTATTTCAAAACATCAAGTAGGTTATTAATATGTCTTTGAAGCACCCTATATTCTAGTGTAGGTGAATATTTATGATTCTGCACATTTTGGGGAGAATTTGGATCTATTCATGGCTTTTCGAAGCGCACCAGAAGAAGAGTTTCTTTGCGGAGCTTGGGTCAAGGCAGATATTGATGGGAGTGATGCTCTCTCTGTAAGTAAAATTTTCGCTTTTCCTGAATTCTTTGATCGCATTAACAACTCTACATACAAAAGGATACCATTTTAGCTGTAGGTTCCAAGTCAGGAAAAATTCATTTGCTTAGTTTAGCCTATAGTCAAGAGATAGAAGTTATTGATGGGAATGAAAAGGGTTCTTCTATCATAGGATTGGCTGGTTCATCTTTACATGCAGTGACATTTGCATCCTGTGGCACGGATGGCAATGTGAAGATATGGAAAAGGAAAAAGGATATTTCTGTCTTGATTGGTATTATATCCTTATCTTCGGTCATTGTGTCATTTGCTGGTGATCACAGTATTTTATTAGCTGGAAAGGATAATACTTTAAGAAGTTTTGATATCTCTAGCATTTTGACTGACTTCGAGTCTGTTGATCTCCCAGTCCATTTTAGAGTAAGGACCTCCCCAATTTGTTTATTTGTTTCATCCTTGTATTTGTACTGAAAAGGAAAATGATGGTCAAATTATTGTAAGGAGAAGTAATAATATGTCGAGACTGTGTCATTTTCAAGTACTGCATGACCATCAGGTCATTTGTTTATTCACCGATGGAGTAGTGCAACTCATTAATATCCTCAACGGAGAACAACAAGTTAGATGGGAAGTAAGTATAGAGCATCACGTGAATACATTGGAATGACACTGTCAACAGATCAGCAACTTTTCCAAAAGCGATCCCTGTCACTTTGGAATTTGTCCAGAAGGAAAATACTTTGTGGTGTCCAATTCCAACGGCATTGTCCAATTATACGATATCCCAACTGGAAAGAAGGTAAATACCAAGACTGTGGAAATATCAAAACTACATTTTCACAACAATTTATAGGTCGACAAATTTCAAAATGAAAGAATGCGAAAAGCATGTGGAAATACTGTCTTTGGAAATTCCAAGTCTACTTTGATAGTTTCCACCGATTGCATTCTTTGGTTCTTTGTCAAATCATAACATCTCCATAACGACTCTCTCAATCCGCAACAATGCTAGTTTTCTTCGTACTCAAATACAAATGTGGGCTTGGATGGCAACGACTCCTTCGCAGCTGATATGAGTTCTTTCCTAGTTTCTTCTATTCTGTCGCAACTCTTTATGACTTGAAGATTCTTTAGAGATAACTCTTCCATCACATATGCTCTATTCTGCAAAAGCACATCCACTTCGTCAAATAAAAGTCTCAATTCTAAAGCAGATTCGCCTTCTTCCTTTGCCTTATCCCGAATCATTCCAACAAATGACATAACCTTTTTCATATTATCTTTTAATTCTTCACAAGAAGATATCAACTTGGGTATATCTGCTTCAAATTCATTAGAGTTTGCATTAAACACAGAACGCAATAAATTGACGGACTTGCGCTGCCAAAAAGGAGGTTCACTACAAACAACAATCGTTGCACTTTTTGGACAATGGGATTGATGATTCGACTTTTTGGACTTTTTAGGTATCATTTGCAGTCTCATGCGATGTAAAGTGTCTTCTAAATAACGTGAAGCAGCCAATATACTTTCATCTTCACGTTCTACTACTGGCCAACGTGACTGCAAGATACTTGCTTCTGCATTTTGTTGCGTAGCCCTTGCAATCCATTCCCAAATAACTTCACTCGTATGTGGGCAAATAGGACACAGAACTACAGCCTGAATTCGACAGTAGAACACAAATAGCTCGCGATTTACATCATTCATGACTGACTTGGATTTATCTGCATGCACCACCTTCCTATATCGTCCAAGTGCTTCTTGGAACTCAAAGAATCCAATTTTCAAAGCCTCTCGATACAGCATTCCATCATATTTTTCTTTACAAAGCCGAACTGTTCGTCGAATTTCCGATAAAAATACCCGGTCTTCAAAACGACTAGAAGTCTCAGCTGCTTCTGTTCGCATCATTTGTAATTGTTCACAACCTTCTTTCACAAAAGTTAACAATGCTGTGAGCTTCAGTACAGCATCATCTGCGGTCTTAAGCTGGAAATTGGCGTCTTCAACTCCATCCCCTGCATCTGCCAAGGCAAACCTTACAGCATCGGAAGAATATTTGTCGATTGCCTCTTCTAAAGTTAAAAAATTACCGGTACTCTTACTCATCTTTTCCGAATTAATCAACATATGACCATTCGCACGGAATGCACGAGGCCAATTCTCTTCTTGAAAAAGAGCAACATGATTATAAATACAAAAAGTGAGATGATTTCCAATCAGATCTTTTCCTGAAACTCGTAAATCCATCGGATACCAGAAACAAAACTCTTTTCTAAGCAATTCTAACTTCCATTTGGGAATGGAACATTCTCTCCATTGTTCTTCTGACAAGCTTTCACCTAAGAAAATAAAATTCCATACTGCAGGAGTCATTTGGTCTGCTTCTATACCAATTGGATTAGGTTTCTTTCCATCTAAATTGTCTTCTCCTTGAATCAAGTGAGCTATTGTATAATATGCCATATAAATGGTAGAATCCGAAAGGGACTCAATGACATATTGTGGATCCCAAGGAAGCTTTGTTCCTAAACCAAAAGAGCGAGAACAAGCCCATTCATGGAGCCAATCAAAAGTAAATTCAAAGCTTCGGTAAGTCTCCGTTCCAAAACTTAAAAAAGACTTGTCAGTATTCCAGAGAGAAAATTAAAAATTGAAAATGGTTCTTACGTGTTCATACGACTCAAACATTTCTTTGCGAGTTCTCTCCAACTGCATTCTCCGTAATCTAAATACCACTGATCGACTAATGCAACTACACATTCGTCTCCAGAACGAGATATAACCGGAAATTCTGGTTCACAGTATACAATAGCTTTATTCTGCGACAAGAGATAGCTTTTAATCTTTGCCTTTGCTTCTTGAACTAGTTCTCCAGCATAAGGACCTTTCAAAAGCTTTCCTTCATAGAAGCCTTTTAAATAAACCAAATCCTTTGCCTTTTTCAAAGCCTCAACATCGTTTTGAGAGCGAACATGAAACTTTTCGCAAGCAACTTTTGCTGACATATCACCAAAAGTAGGAACATCAACTACAGAAACAGGTTCGAAAGGAAATACCCATTCGTTCTTTAAATGAAACTTTTCTCTCAATCCAGCTTTCTCTTTCAAATCCAACAATGCTCGATAGTCATCCGGTGAATCTGACGGCACTGACATAACGATGCCTGTTCCTTTCTGTGTAGATACATTAAACATCGGCAGAATATAAATTTTTTCAAACGCACATTCTGGACACTTGAGAGACCAACCAATCAACTGCTCTCCTTTAAGTTGCAGTATTTCCTTTGGTTGTCCAAATTCTCCTCCATCAAAACCTTGGAAAGCCATATTCCGTGCAGCTCTTGGAGTCATAATAAAGTATTCAGACTCCGATTGATCCGCCGAATCATCCTTTCGATATACAACTTCATAAACTCCATATATCCCGTTTGAAGCAATCCAACAATTGGTTACTCCGTAAATGGTTTCTGGGCGTAAAGTGGCTGCAATAAGAAAAACGGGCTTTCCTTTTAGAGACTTTAAAACAGCATGTGACTCTACAATCTCTTCTTCCAGTTGCAACTTGATGCCTATATATTCCAATGGACCTGCACCCTCACCAGATGCCCTGTCATGGTCTGCACAAGCTTGTCGATCTAAAGGCGAATAAACGGTATAACGTTTACCAAACTTGATTTTACCCCGTTCCTTCAATGTCCAAAATTGCCAACGTACAAATGAGTCATAAAAAGGATTAGCTTCTGTGGTAATAAAGGACCTTCTCCAATCTACGAAAACACCAAAACGTTTCAAATCTCTTATGCCATAAGGTGGAAAATATTGCAACCAATAAAGAGGGTCAGCAAACTTTGGAACCAAATCTGAAGGCACTCCTAGCGACTCCAATATTTTCCACTGTCTTACTATATTGCCAGTTTTCTTGGATGTAGCCTTCGATTTACTGGAGGTGAACTTTGTCGGATCTGCCTTATCAACCCGCTGTTCTTGTTGTTCAGTGTTAGTACTATTAGTCACTTCACACTGTTCTTGTAAGTCTTCTGGAAAAAGAGGAGGGCAACCGAAACCTTCTATTTCCTTTCGAAGCCTATCTGCACAGGCCTGAATAGGCATTCCTGTACAATGAAAGGCAAACGGAAATAAGGAACGTTTCCCACATAAGTGTTGATATCTGGCTGCAAACTCTGCTTTGGAAAGTGAAAATGCGTGTCCCAAGTGAAGAAAACCATTCATGTATGGATAAGGAAACGTGACCAAAAATTTACAACTTTCTTTGTTCGCCATTTCCCGTTCATATTCGTCAGGCTCTTTTGGAATATCTATAACTGTGATTTGCAGCTTATTCCACTTTTCTTGTACTTTTTCTTGCAGTTCCAACAACTGGTCTCTTCTGGCAGTTGACATATCTACTAACCCTCGCTTTCCTTTCAACTGAGGACGATAAGCACAACAGAATTTCAAGAATTGACTGACGCCCATTTCTCATATTTATGGAAGCATCAAGTAAGCATTCCAAGAAGTATGCGATATTTTAGGAGACAATTGTTTGGCTTTGACTTGTAACTCATAAAAGGTAGGACGCCTGGGGTACTTTAGAAGTCTCATATCGCGAGTTTCTTCAATTAGACGGCTGCCTTTTTTAAAGTTGCAATGGAAACAGGCAGTGACCACATTGGTCCAACAACTGTGTCCACCTCTTGAGCGAGGAACGATATGATCAAAGGATAAATCTGCTGATCGACAACGTTTTCCACAATATTGGCAGATGAAATCATCCCTTAAAAATACATTGAAGCGAGTGAATATTGGTTGTCGACCTGTCATTCTTCGAAACTCTTTCAAAGCCACTACCGAAGGGAGTTTCAAAGACATGGAAGGTGAACGAATAATTTTCTCATAAGTTTCAAGTACCACAGCTTTGTCTAATAGCACAGCTTTGATCGTCTCATACCAAGGCCAGAGACTAAGAGGATAATAACTCACAGGTTGGAAGTCTGCATTGAGTACCAGAGTAGGAAAGGAGTTGGGACTTGTATTTGGATCGCGTTCCAACTTGTGGAGATCAAAATGCGATGACTTGCTGGAACTCCTCTTAAGTTCAACTGGAGTATTGTCATACAACGCATAGTAGTTGAAGAATACCTTATCTTCCGACGATGAATTTATTCCTTCCTCATCTTCTGTCTCAGAAACACTAGGCTTACTAACTGAAGATGAACAACACAAAATAAGTTCTGGATAGTCCAAATAACTTTTGCATTTCCGTGCTGGTTTGAAATTTATCACCAGCAGACGTGTCCTGAAAATATTTCGCTCATAATCTGTGTTACCGTTCCTCTGAACCTCTTTTTGGAAATGAAACGAATAAAGTTGATTTCTCCAGATAGGAATCTTTATATACAACATTCTCCAAAGACTTGTGTTCCCCAACCAACTTTTGAATAATTCACGTTGCCATGAATGAACAGCATTTTCAGTTGGCTAAAACACTTGTCAATGAGAGTTATATGAAACAAGCAGAGCAGTCCAGAAGGTGTAGAGAGAAGCTTATAAGGAAACTCCTTTCTAATCGAAGACTACCAAAGGATGGATGGTGAGTAAACAATAATAGCTTGATAGGTTCTTACTCTATTCAGGGATGAAGTTACTATACGTTTGTTTTTACAAGAAATTGCCAGTATGGATAGTAATAACTTTATTGGAAATGTGGGAGCAGGTGAAAGAGAAGCAAGAATCTTTAGTAACATTGTTCGAGAAAGAAACTATAGTCTAGGACACGGAATTGGTATGATATTATATATTTTATCCTATTAGTTGGTTGTATATTACATATCCTTTTGGACAATATATAGGAAGATCTGGAGATATTAGTGCTATTCAACCTAAAGCTGCCGGTAGTTCTCTCCTTGCAAAGTTAACAGAATGTTTGGTTTTGGTTGGCAGTCTTGTTTGAGTTGATTCTAGAATTTATATTTCCTTTTATAGGATGCCATAAAAGTTGCAGGCTTACAGTCTGTGAAAAGAGCTCTTGTGGTTCCTGTTGCAACAGGAATGGCAATGACTTTGATATTTCTTGCTCTAAGAACTATGAAACCTCATGCAACCAAAATTATATTATCAAGAATAGATCAGAAAAGTTGTATCAAGTCCATTCAAGCTGCAGGATATGAACCAATTATTATTGATAATCAAGTTATTGAGGACGAAGTTATTACGAATATCAAGTCGATATCGAATTGGCTGGAATTGGAAGCAGATAAGGTTCTTTGTATTGTTAGCACTATGAGTTGTTTTGCTCCACGAGCACCAGATGACATTGTTAACATTGCCACTTTGTGTCAGACATTTGGTAAGTATTTCTACTTTGAATTGCCTTTTGCCATATATAGCTAAGGATTGTATGGACAGATGTGATTCATGTTGTTAACAATGCCTATGGAATTCAAAGTAGACAATCCAATGGTAACTACTGTCTTATATTTGAGGGTAATTGGAGATTGTTGATTGTTTTGTATTCAAACAAGTCTGGATGGAGTCTGCTTCAAGTAAAGGAAGAGTAGATATTGTTGTTCAAAGCACCGATAAAAATTTTATGGTTCCAGTTGGTGGTGCAGTATTGGTTGCCAAACGGGTTGATTATCTTTTGAAGGTAGCACAAATGTAAGTAGGATCGATATCTTTCTATGGAATATTGATAATAACAACAATTTGAATGCACAGATATCCCGGCAGAGCTTCTGCACAGATACATATCGATTTGTTAGTTACACTTCTTCAGATGGGTGAATCAACTTGGCGTGAATTATTGAAGCAGAGAGAGGAATTGTTTCCAGTCTTAAAGGTAGCCTAAGAAGTCTTCGATTGTAGTTTGTCTTTTAACATTTCATTGAATAGAATGAATTTGGCAAAATAGCTCATAAATATGGTGAACGCTTACTGGAAACTCATCATAATCCCATTTCAATGGCTATAACTTTGGACCATTTAGAGGCAAAAGGGTTTTCTGTAGAATTCTTTGGTTCTATGTTATTTACCAGATTTGTTTCTGGAACCAGAGTTGTAGCTCGAAACAATAGTAAGACAAAGGTGGAGAAATATAAAAAGAGTCAATTTGTATATGGAAATGATTTTCATATTGTAAGGTCTGTGGAATTGATTTTCCTAATGGTTTCGGAGCCCATTGTACAAATTACCCTCATAGCTATCTCACTGCAGTAAGTATTATGTGTGTTTGGACAACGCCTACAGACTCAATTCATTAGGCTTGTGCTTTAGGAATGAAAAAAGACGATGTTGTAGCATTTTGTAATCGACTCGATGAATGTTTTCAAGAGGCCTATAAGAATTTGGCATTCCATAGAGATGAAACTTAGAATATTCAAGGATAGAGCATTTTATGTGGTACTGTTTATATTCTATCTATAACTTGCATGAATTCCAAAATAGCAATATATCTACACACAACTCTTTCGAATTTGGAATCAAAACAACTTAAAATCTGAGCTATTGTATATCCTTTGGACAACATTTGTAATACACGGAATGATTCTCTGAATCATGACAGTTATAAACATGTTACATGAAATCTTTGTTCACTTACTCAATAGTAAGTAGGTCAATAAGCAAAGTGTCATGTATTTTAGATATTTTACTCCACAAATTCTCCACTCTATTCTTTGCAGTTTCGTGAACAAGAAATTGCAAACTCTTCTTCAACACTCCAACGTATTCTGTCATGTGATGTGCTCTACCCTTTTGTATGGCTTCGATAATGAAACTCTTGTCAAAATCAATCATACAATTTCTAACAATCTCTATCAAACTTGAAAATTTTAGCAGTTTATGTATCCTTTTCAATTCCATAGACCTTGTGATACTTACCATTTGCTCGGATCCCATAAGCGAAACAAAAGAGATAATATCTTTGCATACGGGAAATAAAACATGTCATCGATAGACTTTTCAGATGAAATAAAAAAGCACAAACTATATTCATTCCAATTATAGTCCTCTGAAAGATATTGTCGATGGATATTCACTTCAAGATATCTATTGACCAAAATCTTTCCAGGAATCTCACATACAACACAAGTTAGTGCATTCTTTAATATATTTTCCAAATCTCCTAGGAATAACGATCTCAGTTAAAGATCAGTCAATGAATCTAAATCGACTTACTTTCTTCTCCTGAGGGTAGAATGGACTGTCGAGTAACATAGCCACAACGAATTTCTTCCAACGCCAAAGATCGTGCGATAAGAGAAACTATGCGTTGAGCTGAAGCTATCCATCCTTGCGTCACCATTCCTCTATAATACATGCCTACCTAAATAACAAAATATTAATAAAAAAAAGGTTCAATAGATAAATGTACCAACAGTCAAATTATGATACACCGGTTTTCTTCTGTTCTGCTCCACTTCCAACCCACAAGAATACCAAATGTAGTTAGTAAATCCTACAGAGCTTGATAAACTTTTTCCACATAACGCAGCTTTTGAAAAGGGTAGTTCCATAAATGCAGCAAGTTCGGTGCATCTATCTTTGCCAGAGTTGTTGAAACGCAATTGAGGTTGCAGCTTAAAGGAAGAAAGGGAATCAACTCCGTCTAGAATAGAGTTTGGCGACACTTCACATTCCAACTAGCATAACAGCATAAAAAGAGATTGAATAAGCTCTTGAGTAAGTGAGGCATATACGTACATAGCAAATAACACGGGCTTTTTCAGCAAACGGCACAGCCATGATAAACATAGCACATGGAGATTGGTAACTGACATTGTTGTCCATGAAGATGGATTGTTGTTCTACAACAGGAAATGGTTGTAGAAGAAAGCTTTGTGTTGTAACTCATTCGTGAAGAGTAGCACTGAAAACTGTTTTATTTTCTTATACAGTGCGTGTTCTATATTATCTGTCCTTGGAGATATGTCGGGAAAGGAAGAAGACTATGTTTGCAGAAGAGATACGTATTCTACGAGCTCCGCAGATTTCGAATACGCTTCGGAGAATGAAGTAGAAGAACAAACTGTTCAAGAAAACTTGCCTAGGAAAGTGCGGAATATGTCTTTCAAGTCTACTTCACACGAAAGATCAGATGGTTCTGAAGGTTTATCCTCTTCGCCTGAGAGTCCGGTAACCGCGGAAACTCAAGAGTTGCAGAAACAAAGAGGAGAAATGAGTCCCAAAGCAGCCCAAGAAGAGATATTGGCTCAAATCCAAAGACTTCAATTGAAGTTGACAGAATTACGTGACGTGGAGAACGCCAGTTCCGTTGGAAGCCATCATAGTCAACTGAATAGCTCGAGTTCAGGTTATTCTTTGCATCGACCTAACTTGGAGGTTTCTGTAAGAGATACTAGTTTTCAACAAACTGGAACTGGAGAAAGTATTGTATCTACAAATAGTGCGAAGGTAGGACCCAAACTGTTGGTTGTATCCAATCGGCTTCCTGTGACAGTTACAAAAGATAATAGCGGAGCTTATCATTTCAATATGAGTTCGGGAGGTTTGGTTTCTGCTCTCAAAGGTGTGAAATCTTTGATGCCTTTTCTTTGGATTGGATGGCCAGGAACTGAAATCGACCCTAATGAAAGAGACTATGTCCGTAACAAGTTAAGAGAAGATTATTCTTGTTTTCCAGTTTTCATTACGGATGAACAAGCAAACTTGTACTACAATGGCTTTTGTAACGATGTCTTATGGCCTTTATTTCATTATGTACCTTTGCCTATTGTTTCCTCAGATGGCGAAAGGAAGTTTGATTTTAAATATTGGCAAGCTTATTCTGCTGCTAATTATCGATTCGCAGAGGCTGTTTTGCAAGTTTATCAGGATGTAAGTATATGTTGCAATTTAGTAAAATTCTGAGTTTTTCTGTTGTATACAGGGTGACTATATTTGGGTTCAAGATTATCATTTATTATTGTTGCCTTCTCTTTTAAGAAGACGACTGAGAGACGTGAAGATTGGTTTCTTCCTTCATATACCTTTTCCAACGAGTGAAGTTTATCGTATCATACCTGTTAGAAAGGAACTCTTACAAGGAGTATTGGCTGCTGATTTGATTGGATTTCATACCTACGATTATGCACGACATTTTTTATCAGTATGTACTAGAATTCTAGGATTGGAATCCTCGCCAAAGGGAGTCAATTATCATAGTCACTTTGCACATGTGGGTATATTTCCTATAGGTATCGATCCAAACACCTTTCATCGTGCTTTGGAAGACTCCAACGTTCAACAACGTATACAAGAATTGCATGAAAGATTTATGGGCAAAAAGGTATTATTAGGTGTTGATCGTTTGGACTACATTAAAGGCGTTCCTCATAAACTTTTGGCACTGGAATGGCTTTTGACAAAATATTCAGAGTGGATGCATAAAGTATGTGAAACATTAAAGTGAAAAGTGGTGGCTAAGCACTTGTATAGGTGGTCCTAGTTCAGATTGCAGTTCCTACACGTACTGAAATTGAAGAATATAAAAAACTCTCAAGTCAAACCAATGAATTGGTTGGTAGAATCAATGGCAAATTCGGTACTGTGGATCATTCTCCAATCATGTTTATCAATCAGAGTCTTGTGTTTGAAGAACTGGTAGCCTTGTATACAGTCGCAGTAAGTTGGAATTCAGAGAAAGAATTTCAGCTCAACATTTACTACGAATGTTAGGATGTTGCTATTGTATCTTCAGTTCGAGATGGAATGAATTTGGTATCTTATGAGTTTGTCATGTGTCAACAAGCAAACAAAGGAGTTCTTATACTTTCGGAGTTTGCAGGGTCGGCACAGTCCTTATCCGGTGCCATAAGAGTGAATCCTTGGAATATTGAAGAATTGGCCAATGCAATATATGAAGCCATTTCTATGCCTCGTCGAGAAAGGGAAATCAAACATTGGAAACTGTATCGGTAAGTATGCCAAAACGTTTCGAATTTGTGCATCACTCATCAGTTGTATTTCTTCCAGTTATGTTACTACTCATACTGCAGAATATTGGGCCAAGTCGTTCTTTCAAGAATTAGACAATGTCGTGAAACACAGAGATGAACTGCGTTTATCGCTTCCTTTGCTCAACTTAAAGTCAGTAACAAAGCGAATGTCGAATGCACGAGCAAGAATGTTTCTGTTGGAGTACGAAGGTACGTGTATGATGAGATTTTGGGTGAGAGCAATAATAATTGGAAAAATGATTACTTGGTTAGGAAGTTTATGTCATCCCAAGTCCTTAGCAGAATTGAATAATCCTACAACTACGCATATTAAAATTTTGACGCGACTTTGTTCGGATCCTCGAAATATTGTTGTCATTATTTCAGGTCGGAGCAAAACTATATTGGATAATTGGTTTGGGTAAGCTTTCTATTTTAGCAATTGACAACAAAGCTTATTGGAAAAATAGAAATTATCCAATGGGGTTGATTGCTGAAAATGGCTGTGATTTAAAAGTAAATGGCGGTGCTGAGTGGCGATGTCTCGTATCCTCCTCAGAAACTGAATGGAGAGAAGAATTGCTTCCTGTATTGCAATATTTTACGGAAAGAACTCCTGGTGCATATATCGAGCGAAAGAAACATTCCGTAACTTGGCATTTTCGAGATGCTGACCCAGAATTTGGTTCTTGGCAAGCAAATGAATTACAATTGCATTTGGCTGAACTTTGCAGCAATTTGCCAGTAAGTTTTCATCTGAATATACCAAAATACTCATGGTCTGGTGTTAGATTGAAGTCAATTCCGGTCCGAAACATTTAGAGTTGCGTCCAAAGGGAGTCAGCCGTTCAACAACAGTGGAACAATTATTCTCCATATTGCGTGATGAAAAGCGAACGATGATAGATTTCTGTTTCTGTCTTGGAGTAGACCGTTCTTCGGAAGATTTATTCAACTTAATACATAGCTTGAAAGACAAAGTCACCAATGACATGAATTTCTCGCCGACGATGGATAGTATTTGTTGTGCAGTTGGTTTACAGTCAACTAATGCAGATGCTTACATTCAAGATGTTGATGGAGCTTTGGCAGCTATTAGAGAATTGTCTAGTCATACATCAACAATAACTGTAGATAGCCATCTGAGGGCTCATACAAACGCTTTGAGTCATGTACATAAACCACGAAGACGATCTAGTATCAGGAATCAACAATCTCTAGAGTAGTCAGACTGAAAGACTTGATAAACTGACTTTTAGGACTCCAGTCGGAAACAGTTGCCTCCATGTTGTAGGAGCCATTCTTCTTTGACTTTCATTATTGTTCTAATATAAGGCTTGGATGTCCAAATCAATTCATGATAGATCAGGTAACCTTCCTCGTTGGAAGAAAAGCGTCTATGCAACACTGAAGATGGATGTATATCCACCTGCAGAGGTTCAAAAAGAGTGTAGAAATGATGATCTTTTCCAATCCTTACAGTTTGTCGAAAAATTCCACTAACCAGACACCGACCCAACCTATCTTGCTCACTTTCCTCCTCAAAGCGAGTTATGAAGATGGATATTTTTGTTGAAAATAGTAGAACAATTGAGATAATTGTTGGTAAATACTATCCGCAGTAGCTAACGAACGATAGTTGAGATGATGTTCTTTGCACCACTTGATTCGGTCACATTCAGGAATAGAAAGATAAGACTGAAATACTTGTAACAGAGTAAAATGATCTCCAAAAGATGAGATAAATTTGTTCCAAACATGAATTGCTGTATCACGACTCTGAAAGGAAACTTGAAGAACTGATTCGGTACTAAGAATGGAACACACAAAGCCAACATGGATGATGAGCAACCTAATGTGAGAGACTCCAGCAAGCTTCTGGAAAGCATCGGTATAATGGAAAGAACGCCATTTGCTTTCCAATCATAATCAACTCGATGGAATATTCAACTGCACCAATTGAAAGCAATACTTCTAACTCATGCTGAAATGATTCCGTTCTAGGCTTATCCAACAACTCGAATTCAAGTGGATTATTCACTCCCATAGAAATCAGTTGCAAAGTAATTGAAACCAAGTCACTCACCAAAACCTATACAACAATATAAAATAACCAAAAGCAAGTCTATGAAACCAAATACCTCCTGAAGAGGACGAGAAGAAAGCTTATCAAAATCACTTTTCGTATATAAACGAAAACATTTGCCGGGATATTCTCTTCCAGCTCGACCTGTTCTTTAAAGTGCTTGTGCTTGAGATATAGGAGAAACCCTTCATGCATCGAAACTAGTCGCTGCTTGGAAAATCCACAATCTATAACATATCTAATTCCTGGAATTGTAATTGAAGTCTCTGCAATGTTGGTAGCTAAGGCTGCCTTGCGATATTCAGCCTTTGAGCATCTGATGAAAGTGCAGCAAACAAAGAGGCTATAATGTGTCCTTGTTCTCCGAGAGCTTTGTAAACTTTTATCTACATTTCTTATCTAACAACGATTGATAGTTTTCGAACCTTTCTGGCGGCATTTTCAATTTCTTCTTGACCTGTCAGAAATATCAAAATATCACCTGAAAACGATTCCTCAACATGTATTTGAAGGCAGGCAACAACTGCAGCTTCCAAATAGTCTTCCAACGGGGTTTTCGTATAGAAAATATCAACTGGATATAACCTTCCTTCAATTTCCAATAAAGATATATCAAAGGTTGAAAAAAAGCTTCGGCAATTTATCAGTTTCAAAGAAAGCCGGGACAATCACCACTTTCGAGGATCCCCGAAAGTTTCTAAATATCTTTCATAAGCTTCATCAATGAATATCAAGTCATATTTTAACAGTTCAGGATCTAGTACAGCTTCTCGTAACAAAACACCATCTGTAACGTAGCGTGACTTGGTTTTTCTATGCACAAATCTAAACAAAGTGAAGAAGTATGCAGTTACTGTTACCTACGATGAATTCATATCATCAAAGAGAACAACATAACCTATTTGGGAACCCAATGACGATCCACGCTATGTACAAACTCTTTTCGCGACAGAGATGGCGACCACTCTCCGAGGTTGAGCAGTAACGATGGAACGACGTTATGCGTTGAGAGCTTACTGTGGAAACTATTGAAACAATTAGAGTTCTAAGATGGTCACTAAATGTGACTTACTTGTGTGGTTTTGCCACAACTAGTTTGTCCCAAAACTAATACTACCCCATTCGACTCTAGAGCTTCAAGAAAACTCTTCCGTGAGTGATAGAGGTAGTTTATTTATCTGATTCCAAATACGTTTGTTTCTCTTAACGACCATCGGATATTAAGAATTCTTTACCAATCATACAAACAACCTCCCATCGAAGTTCGATGTTCTCTAAATGTTTCTAGTAGCAATTCCAGTCTTCATTATAGAAATGTTATTTGCTCTCATATTTGTTATTTCTTGGCGGCTTCGGTATCCAATTTATTATTTGAACATGCCTTCTTTCGGAAGTTTTTATAACATGAAGAATCCTTTACATTCAGCTTTCATTCCTTAAGAGAAAATTTTCCAATCCTTGCATACTTCGTGATCATTTCATATTTACAAAGTTGAAAGATGGAATGGTTGGTTAGGACACGTTTGGAAAGCATTTGTGTACAAAGAGATAGGACCTTTGAACAACTCGCCAAAGTGTAAGTTGTTTGCAAAAACTTGTTACTGCGTTATCCTTAAGATAGCTTCCAAGACGTGAGTTGAGAAGAAACCTTGGTATGCTTCTCTCGAAAACTCCAACTTTGGTTCAAGTAAACGTGGGTTGCGATTTTTACGTTGACGGAGAAATTGACCAAGAAGGTCTCCTCCTGATTGATTTTGGTAGGAAGCTTATTTCTATGAAGTTTTCTTCCTTAGTTCGAGGCGTCTATTAGGAAAGGATGTCTATGTGGAAATGCAACCACAAGAAGCCCTGGAGACTGCTATTATCAGAGAGACTTGTCTAGAGAGAGTTGGGGAGTTTTATACAAAGAGGTGAAGTAGTTGGACTTTACATTTTCACTCGTTTGTAAACAAAGTTGCTAGAATTGGAGAACTGGAGGGTTGGCTTCAGACATACGGTGTGAAACACTAGTAAGATTGATGCTAGTATCCTTTGGAGCATTCTTATAGCAATATTTGCACATGATTGAATTTTTGTGCCAACTTGAGTTTCACAGTTGGATGTCTATAGCGTAGTTATTGTCTTATTTGAGGCCGTTGATGACATGAGATATTTTGACGATATTTGTAAGACATGGAAGAAAAAAGTTACTGACATGTCTCTATGGTTACTGAAATTTCAATGAGATATATTGGTGTTGAAGTGGCTATTTTGTATTTTGTCTGTTCGTGAACAGCCCAATGAAATGAATTGGAACGAATCTTTTTGACAAGGTAGACATGAATGTGAAAATTTTTTCATTCTAGTAGACTTTTGAAGAAATTGAATGAATTTTGGTTACTTCACCTATATATTAGAAAGTTTGGATCACTAGTAGAACAATGTCTGTAAAGTTCGAGTAAGAGCACAAGCACTAGAGAGTAGTCAAACAGATTCCTCGCAAATGTAGTGATTGAGCATTGTCTAAATATAATTGTACTTTCAAATAACTCAGGAGAGTTCTTTGGTGAACAAGTAGCTAAAGATTTCCATTTGAGAGGAAGACGGGCCACACACAGGTCGCGGGACGGAATGGCCCTGTCTTCGATCGACTACAGCATTTTAAATTTAGTAACGGCATTTCTTTTCATTGGCTATAGAGAGGAAGTAAGTGGCAATTTTCTGAATATCGACCTCTTGCATGATTTTCTAAATAGTATTTAGAAACGAGGATGTTTGCAAAATTTTTAAAGGATACCAGCCAAGAATATAAACCGAACACTACAGACAAGACAAAAAAAGGAGAGCATCACGTTGTGACAGAAAAGGAGAACGACTCACACACAAGTCCGTTTTCTGTGAGTCTACTGGGCAGTTTCTTTGTACTTTACTAAATATTTGCATACTAATAGGAGTCTAGCACTTCGAAAGTCTCGCAAGGCAGCGGTGACGAGAACTTATCAAAGAAGAAGATAGATTTATATCGAGCGGTCATCCGAAAAATTTTTTCACCTCTTGACAATCACGAAGACTCTCGTCTTGCCATTTCAGCTCCCATTAGCTGCCCTTCACAAGTATCTCATAAAGTTCATGTGGAATACGACCCGAATTCTTCGACAGGATTCGTTGGATTGCCTCCTCATTGGGAGCAACTTCTTCTGAACGCCGGAATTGGTACTCAAGAAGTCGAACAATATCCCCAAGAAACTGCAGACGTTCTTCGCTTTCATAACAAACCCAATTTACCTCCTATTGCAACAGATGAAATCTTAGCATCCTCTAATGACCAATACAATGACTTTGACATGTCTCCGGTTTGTTCCATTATTCTACAACAAGATCCTTACATGTTCTACAAAGACCTGAAGAAAATTGGAGAAGGTGCTTCAGGTTCTGTATACAAGGCGACCTCTTTGGACTGCCCTCAACATAGAGTAGCAATGAAGAAGGTGAAACTAACTTCCCAAACAGTACATGAAGCAATGGAAACCGAAATCAATATGATGCGCAGCATTCAACATGACAATGTAGTTCGATTTTATGAAGCCTACGAGTGGGAAGAATACTTATGGCTTGTAATGGAATTGCTGGAAGGAGGTTCACTTACAGATATTATTTACTTTCTAATGGAGCACAAATGTTACTTTGAGGAAAAACAAATTGCCTTCATTTGCCAAGAAGTTTTGAAAGGTCTTGAAGGCATACATGCTCTTCGTCGAATACATAGAGATGTGAAAAGTGATAATGTCCTTACTGACTTTGATGGACACATGAAACTTGCCGACTTTGGCTATTGTGCTCAAATTTCCAGTGAGAAACTTAAGAGAACGACTGTAGTTGGAACCCCTTATTGGATGGCACCAGAGTTGATTCGCGGAAAGCCTTATGACTTTAAAGTCGATGTATGGAGTTTGGGCATTTTGGCGTTGGAGTGTGCAGAAGGAGAACCGCCTCTCTTGCATGAAACTCCTCTAAGAGCTATGTTTCTAATTACTACCCGAGGACCACCAGGACTGAAGAATCCAGATAAGTGGTCTTGTTTGTTTAGAGACTTTCTACAAAAATGTTTGAGTGTTGACCCTTCCAAAAGAGCATCTATTAAGGAATTGTTACTTCATCCATTCTTGAAAACTGCTTGTGATCGCAAAGAAATGGCAAAGTTGATACGTTTGTGTAGAAAGGTTCCAGAACACATTCCATTTATGTAGAAACGATAGAATAATTGTCTTTTACAACTCGTTCAATTAAATTTTTATAGTTTTTTGGTTATGCACCATGACAAATACTGCAAGTCGATATGGTTTTGGTACGGTTTTAGTGCCTTTCTCTTGGCAATTGTTTGTAGCAAGGTCTATTCAAAACTTCATTGTAAACAAGAAAACTTAAGCAATTATGAATTCAACTTTTTGTTTTCTTGTGGCCGTTCCGGTACCAAACACTTTTCGAAGGTCTTTGGTGACCGCGACTCGTTCGTTACTCACCAACTTGACTGTATTGATAAGCCCACGAGAGAGCTTATAGCAGACTTTTATAGGCCTATGCTTCAGAATTCTTCGTTTCAAGAATTGGAAAGATATGTGATGAGTCATTTGATTCCTTTTATGGAGAGCAACTTGAAGGCAACTGGAACGAGACGATATTTCTATACTGGTCACGTGCCTTTTACCTTTGGTTTGGCAGATTATTTATTGCAACATATTCAAGCACCAGTAAAGATTATAAGAGTTCGACGCGGTAGAATTCCTCTTGCTTTGAGCTTATTAAGTATGGGTCCAGAGGAAGAGGATCCCTGGGTAGAAAATAACAATGTTTCGAAGTATAAAAAGAGGTTTGTGAAAGATATCAGTACATGCTTCGTGATTTTGTTTAAAAAGTTTTCAAGATGGCTTCTGTCGCCTACAGATCCTATCGTGAAACTATCTTGCTCTTCTCTCGTTTGGAGTCGCTTGAACCGCTTCCAGAAATACTTGTGGTGAGTTTTAAAGGATTCTGTATTGAGCAGTCACTCTCAAGTCTTGTATTTTTCTAGGGTAGTTGATGATACAGAGTGTCGTTGGCAATACTTCAAAAGACAGTATAACTTTGCGTGGTTAGAAGTACAATTAGAAGCATTGGATCAGATTCACGGTATCTTAGAGTACGAGAAAATCTCCAACTTTTTAGGCATAGGTAGTATGAACTAAAATTACTGAAAGAACATTCATTTACTCGTTCAAGGTTTTGAAAACAAGTCAAGGAAGCTTTTCTATAGGCACAATTCAAAAGAAACTTTGAAACATCCAATGCAGCCTCTATTCTCAGAGAGTCAACTTCGTCAATGGGATGACGAATATAAGCAAATAATAGGCTCTTGTGATATGCACTCCGAGCAGAAAAGAATCGGTTGGAGCTTCTGATACATCCTCATAACAGTTAACGGACAGCACCTGTAAAGAGTTCCTCTGGTTTTCGAGTTTTATTATTCACGAATATACTGCTCAAAATGTTTTGGGAACTGTCTTTCTCAGACGTTGTGTTAGTTCGGGCTCTGTTTTGGGATATCACGTTTCCTGAATTGGATAGCTTAGACTGTAACTTTTTAGTTGTCGTGGATACCATCATTTTCCTCTTCTTTTCTCTTTCCTCAGCGCTTGGATTTAACAAGACGACATCAGCTTCAGTCAGACCAGTAGAAAAACATACAGGACAACTCTTGGTGCAGTTTTCAACGTTTAGGAAGCCAGTTCCACGTAAAGCATTTTCACTCACTATGCATCCACACTTCCATAATACATAAAAACGTCTTTTGGAAGAAGCGTCTTGTAAGGTAATAGGACACACTAACCGGAAACCAGTCTCCGGGTCTCCTCGCAAACTTCTTGAGCAGTCAACAACGTCCTTGAGACTTTTTATATGTTGAAATGCGTCTGTGGAAGTACAAAAGTCTTCCTGTTTGGTTTTTGCCTTTCTTTCCAACAGAAAACGAATAAGTGCTTCTTTGTTGAACAAATAACCAAGTTTACAGGCAACCACTGGTGGTTTAAGAGGTTCCCTCGAAATGGCACAAGTTCTATAGTTTGCTTCTTTGGCGTCCCCTGGGGCTTCATCGGAGGTTTTCCTTCGTTTTCCCAAAATATCTTTTCGAACTTGAACAAGTTCTAAACGAGTATTGTTCAGAGAACCACCGTCACCACCCATTTACTGAACAAACAATTTAAGAGCTTATTTTATTTGCGGAACATACTATAAAGGAGGGCTTTAACGCAATCTTCTAGCTTCTCTTTCAGATTCTAGTAACGTCAAAATATCTCCTTCTCGTACAGGTCCCTTGACATTTCTGATAATGCTTCGGTTTTCGTTACCCAAAAGTTCTACTCGTACCTACACGCCTGTTAGACTTCACAGTATTACACAAAATTGTCTACTCACTTGAGTTATTCCTCCTCTTGAACCAGTACGTCCTAATATCTTTTCGACTTTGCCTTGTTTCAACGACTGATCCATCACGACGACGATCAACTCTTACAGCCTCTTTTGACGTCGATTGAGAAATTCTAATTTAAAGCCATACATGCAACGAGACTATTACGACGTTTTACAAGTCAGTGACACTGCTACTTTGAGTGAGATAAGAGCATCTTTTCGTCGCTTGGCGTTAAAATGGCACCCAGACAAGAATCCTGATAGAGTAGAAGAGGCGACGCAACAGTTCAAGGAAATCCAACACGCATACGCAATACTGTCGGATGATAATGAACGTGCCTGGTATGACGCTCATAAGGAAAGTATTCTTTCTGGAAAAGAATCACCAAATGAAGATAAACCGAAAGATAGAGAAGCAGGTCTTCGTAAAGCTACTAGTGCTCCCCTTTTTGAGTGTTTTTCTTCTGGATTCTACAACGGCTATGCTGACGACGCAAATAGTTTCTACACCCGATTTAGAGAAGTATTTGAAACTTTGGATAGAGAAGAAAGAAGCTTTTCGGAAAATGAAGTATCTGCTCCCTCATTCGGCAGGTCTGATTCTACCTGGGATGATGTCAGGAAGTTTTACAGCTATTGGGAAAATTTTCAGACCAAAAAACCTTTTCCATTTGTCGATAAGTGGAACTTAAACGAAGCTCCCAACAGAGACATAAGAAGAGCTATGGAGAAAGAAAATAAAAGTGAAAGACAAAATGCCAAGAAAGAGTTTACGGCAGCAGTGCGTAGTTTAGTTCGATATGTGAAAAGAAGGGATAAGAGAGTAGCTAGAAGACGCCAGGAAGAGTTGGAAGAAGAGAACCGGAAACAGGAGAAACTTGCGCAAGAGATGACAAAGCGAAATCAGGAGTCAGAACAACTTCGAAGAAAGTTACAAGAAGAACGTCAAAGGTTGATCGAAGAAGAGCTAGTTCATTTGGATGAACTTCTCGAGGAGCTTGACCTGGAAAGCACTTTCAATGAAACGGTTCTTGAAGATATCAAATTCATTTGTATTGCGTGTAAGAAAACATTTCGTTCATTTTCTCAGTGGGAAAATCATGAATCTTCTAAGAAACACTCGGATAAATTAAAAAAAGCTCGTAAAGATTTCTTGATAAAAAATGAAGAATTCAATCCATTGGATATTCGTTTA
Source organism: Galdieria partita (assembly GCA_025991245.1). NCBI lineage: Eukaryota > Rhodophyta > Bangiophyceae > Galdieriales > Galdieriaceae > Galdieria > Galdieria partita. Next base: position 115,768 of record BQMJ01000002.1, read on the forward strand.
GGAAGAGAGAAGATAACTCTTGAACAATATTTTGAGCTTTTATCGACATCTGAGGAGGCAGGCTTTGAAGTTTCTGTTGAAGAGGAAGATTATATCGAAGAAGCGAATACCGAGAGTGTGGAAGAAGATGGGAGAGAAGAGTATGAGGAGAACTTAAATGGAAGTTTCAATGCTGATACACTTCGCAACGACGACGATAATCTGAATTCCTTTGTCAGCTCATTTAAAGAACAAGTGAAAGCCAATCATCATAAGAGCACTGAAGGCGATGTCATGATGACCAGTGAGGAGAGTAATAAGAAAGAGCGGAAGAGACGAAGGAACAAATCTGCCAAGAAAAACGACACTTCAATTCGATGTAACGTCTGTGGAGAAACATTTGGTTCGAGGAATAAACTTTTTGAACATGTTAGAAAGGAAGGCCATGCTCTGCGGGTCCCTTAGCTGTTCTCTGGCTGTTTATAAGTCGTTTTATTTTTTCTTTTGAATTGTCGTAGTTTTGTTGTAAAAAAATATGGAAGAAGAAGGCAGAATTCTTATGGAATACTGATGCGTAATTGAACTAACAGTTTTGGAATCGAATCAATAATAAATACTGATGTTTTTTCTATCATGATGAAGTGCTGCTCTTTTGAAAGATTCGCTGTCCCATCGAACTATTTATTTGAGTGGTTGATAATTTGTGTCATTCTTGTTCATTCATAAAGGCTTTGGTGAAACACCACAACAGTAGTGGCGAAGAAACTACAACTTAGAGCTATTTTGTATGAAAAAAGGCGGAAAAAAATTCGCGCAGACTGAAGCTTTACTTCTAAAGACTTGGAATTTTCAGAAACGTCAACATGGTGAAAATGCTTGTAACATTTTGGTTCCTATAGGTTCGTAGTTGGAGTTGTCTTAGCTCCATGGTTGCTGAATTCTATCGATAGTACTTCTTGTTTTGACATTTGTACTCGGAAAGGTCTTGGGTTCAGGTAGTCGAGTTTCTGTAAAGTCAAGTCGCGCTGACCCTATTGGTGCATTTGCTCCTATGCCGTTCGATCCATATGACTGTCACCGAGCCTATAGTGACCCAGAGCTATGTTTAAAGGATCCTTTTGCTCCAAAACCCATTCTGTTTCCCTATTGGGCAGTTAATGAAACAGTTGCAGGTCTTGTCGAATACGAGTCCTGTGACCCTCTTAAGAATGTAACACTGTGTTTGGAAATTGCTGGCAAGAAGAAACAAGGAAAAGGAATATTTGACTATTATTCCCTATATCCTATGATTTATCCAGTAGGCAACCTTTTTCCAGTAATTGTAAACTCGTTAAGTGAAAGTTAGGGTGCAATACCTCCTGCTAATTTTAGCAAGGAGCAAAACTCATACGACGGTATATATCTTTATAAGATATTTCATGACGAGACAAATAATTCGATTTACAATGCAACAATACAAGCACAAAACGCGTCTATTCCCTATATTGATAATGTAGATATGCCGATTCTTTGTCAAACTATATATTCTCATCTTGCGTAGGTTTATGCTCTAAGCGTAGAGCCTTTTACTTCTATAAGTCAACTGAAGCAGCAAATCTACGAGTCATTTTATAATCAACCTTTTTTTGCCAAATATTATGGCGGTTATATTATTGAAAAATTGAACGTCGAAAGTGTCAGCTTGAACATTTCAGCGTTGGTTTTGTACAATCAAGTGAGTCTTTGAATTTTACTTTGAGGTAGTAGAATAATATTCAGTTTAGACATTGCTAAACTGGCCTTCTGCTAGTATAAGTGAGCCACCTGCGAGATTTTGTGATAAAGGAAACTGCGAATTGATTTCTGGCGTTTCACGTCTCTCCGATGCCCTTTATCGTTATTTCAGTGCAGCAAATACGAGAATTTTCAATTATCTGAGAAAATTTCCTCGTCACCATAAAAAGGCCAAAATAGACTTTATCCAGTTGGTAGTTTCTATTCTTTTGGGGTTCTTACTTCATTTTCCGTTACCAACTTTTTTAAGATATATTGTCTATGAGCGAGAAAATAGACTCCGAGATATTATGCAAATGATGGGATTATCTTTTTCCACGTATTGGATAGTTACGTACATTTCCTTTCTTCTTTTGTATCTTGTTGTTGCCGGAGTTACTACTATTGTTGGAGTTATTCTTCAATTGGACTTTTTTATGAAAAATACTCCTTTGATGTATCTTATTTTATTCTTTTTATGGGGAAACAATCTTATTTCGTTTGCTATGATGTTAGCACCTTTTCTTCCTAATGTAGATACAGCAGTTATCTTTGGATGGTTCTATGTTATTGGTATGCGTGTTTTACTCTATTAATATGCGGAATATTATAGAACTGAAAACTTTTTTTAGTTGTCAACTTCCTGGGAGCACCTTATACTGGCAAACTTTATACATACCGCGCCGAAAGTAGTCTTCTCTTTGCTATTTGCTTTCTTCCTTCTTTTGCATTCTTTCGAGTGCTGTATTATGTTGGTGAAATTAATGATCGTGGCTATGGTAATTTTTATTAGGAAGCATTTATATCGAGATACTCAATGTTTTCAAGGTCTTTGCGTCTCAGGTTGTTACGTTGCGAACTTTAAGAACGGCATACGCTATCCTTTGGGCATGTGTTCTGGACCATCTCCTGTTTGTACTGTGTATGTCTTTTTGATAGTGGAATGGTTCGTGTTTTTAGTTTTTGGCTTATATTTCGATCAAGTTATATCCTATGGCGGTCGAAATCGGAAACATCCTTTGTTTTTTCTGGCTCCATTGAAACACTTTATTTCATCTCGCAAATGGAAGAATGACGTCACTATTATCAAAGATGGAGCTGACAAGTCGAAAGACTCGTTTAAAGAATGGCCTGAATCAGCTAATGGCTATGATGATGTTCGTATCGAACATGAAACAGCGGAACAATCCTTACAAAGTGTCAACTATGGGCTCTGCATTTCACATTTATCCAAATGGTTTCCTGGTAAACCACCGAAGAATGCAGTTAATGACTTGTCTTTGGCTATCAGAAAGAATGAAGTTTTCGGCCTTTTGGGTATTGAAATATTGCCATTGTTTTCAAAAAGAATATTGTGATAACTTGGAACATTTAGGTCACAACGGCGCAGGGAAGACTACAACGATGAATATTGTTGTTGGTCAGCTACAGGCAGACGGAGGCAAAGTGATCGTTGATGGATTTGACCTCAAAACGGAGAGAAGACATATTTTATCTCGGCTAGGAATATGTCCTCAGTTTGATATTTTATGGAGCGATCTCACAGGAAGAGGTAAGCATGAACTTGGAATTATTTGTTCATTTAGTGAAATGATTGGAAGAACATCTTTATTTCTACTGCAGACTTCGCGGTATTACTGGAAAGGAGTGTGAAAAGGAGGTTGAAAGATCATTGGCTTCTGTTCAGTTGGAGTCTGCGGCAGACAGAGTGGTGAAAAAGTATTCTGGAGGAATGAGAAGACGATTGAGTGTTGCGGTTTCTTTAATTGGCTTTCCATCAGTAGTATTACTGGATGAAGTAGGTTTATAGCTCATCTTTTGCTGTGAGTTGTTTACAATGTACTTTATGTAGCCTTCTACGGGATTAGATCCGGATTCTAAACACAAATTATGGCAATGCATCCAACAGAGAAAGGATGGGAAAACCATTATATTAACAACACATTCGATGGAAGAAGCTGAGAGATTATGTGACCGTACAGGAATTATGGCCAATGGAAGTTTGAAATGTATTGGTCCTCCTGAAGAATTGAAAATTCGGCTTGGTAAAGGCTTTCGGTTAAATATTTCTTGTCCTAGGAAACGAGTTCAGTTGGTTCGTTCGTTCATAGAGCGACATTATCCAGATGCATTTTTGGATCATTCTTTAGCTGGTAGTATAATATTTTGGCTTCCACGTAATATTTCCATCGCATCGGTAAGCTTTTTGTCATTTTTGAGGTGGTCATTATGTAGAGCATTTAGGTATTTGAGACGATGGAAGAGGTCAAAGACGAATTATCTATTCAGGATTGGGGTATAAGGTTGGTTCTATCTTGAGAAGAATGATGAATTTGACATGCTTTGTAGTCAAAGTACTCTTGAAGACATATTTATAAGTGTGACCAGAGATGAAGAAAGGAAGTCGTTGAATATAAGAATTGAATAGCCTCGTTCTAATGTGGAGGAAGAACGACTGTACACTTAATAAGACTCGATAGTTATCATGTTCATATTGAATATTTTTTGAAACGTTTATGAGATAAAGCATGCATTTATTGTTTACATTTGTGCTTTTCTTGAGTGTTTCTTTTACGCATTTAAAGTTACTAAAAATAGAATAAGGACTCTACTTTGGACACGTCCATTTCATTTAAGAAGGCAATTTTTGAGTTTTACAAATGACTTGTCAAGGATGACCCAAGACAGTGAGTATGAAAGAGAGCCTTTGAAGGAGAAGACGAAGTTTTCAAGCAACACGAATGGTTTAGTAAACTCTGACGAGATTTCCACCTCCTCTGGGTATGCTGGGTTTGCTGGTCCAACTCTCGAATCAGTGCGCAGACGCACCAGTTCTATAGATAACTATCACTCTGAAGCAACTATTGCTGCATTACAAGCTCAGTATTCTTCAAGAGTTACATCAGGAACCTCCTCGTCCTACTGGAAACAACGGTATGGTAATTTTTCCTCAGAGAGAGACTTTCCTGGCTCGGTGGCCATTAACTTAAGGTCTCGAACTGGAAGCTCAGGTCGTTACTCGCCAACTCGTGGTGCAGAAATACCAAGATTTGGTATTCTAAGGAATTTTGTTTTAGCTATACTGTCTATACCAGGAATTCTGGCGCTCTTTGTTTTATCTTTTTGTGGTATCATGTGGCGTTTATATTCTATGCCTCAAGTACGCCGAGGTACATTTTTAACTTTTAGAGGCGAGAAGATTTTACCTTTTTTGGGTACTTTTCCATTAATTGTTTTGTTTGTGTTGGCTTGGAGAAACGGCTGGTGGCTATTTGGGAGAAATAGTCAGTTGTCTTCGTCTGATATTGACCGCTCGAGTCCAACTGCTTCTCTAAGAAGAAGACGAGCTCCTGTTATACTCCAACTATCACCTATTCTTACCTCTATTTTGTTAGTCTTCTTGTATATCTTTTTAAAGGAACACAGTCGTTATGCCGATTATAGAGACGCGGCTTCTCATTATTATCGTTATCTTCATGAAGACATATCGGACGATTCAAGAAGTCTATCTTTAGGTGGTATTCCTATTCGAGTGATGACATATAATGTGTTTGTCCGACCCCCGGGTATTACTGGAGCTGGAGGTGATGATCATAAAGATGAGAGGCTAAGGTTATTGGCTCCTCGTTTAGCTAATTATGATGTTATCTGCTTTCAAGAGTTGTTTGATGCTTTCAGTACTCGAAGATCGGCGCTAATGGAGGCTGTTTCACTTTTTGGTCTCAGATTTTCAACATATCTTCCAAGAAACTTTTTTATGTTTCCTCCAAAAATCATTGATGGTGGAGTTAGCATTCTAAGTCGCTATCCTATAGTAGAGACAGATCATACTCACTTTCGAAATATTGTGACAACTACCATTGACTCTATTGTTGGTAAAGGTGTATTATATGCTAGGATTGAACTTCCTTCGTCACTTTCTAGTGATATTCATTCTAGTTGGAATTCTTCATCCTTTCCTGAAGGAGTTGTTCGTTCTGAAAATCCAGTAGCTATAGAGAAAGCTCGATTTCTTCATGTTTTCTCGACTCATATGCAAGCAGGAGACCGTTTGGGATACAAACCAGAAAAATATCATGCAGGTATTCGGTTGAAACAAATAGAAGAAATGCGAGAATTTGTTTTGAGAAAGACCAAAGATGACCAAGGGCCTGTTCTAATAACTGGTGACTTTAATATCAATGCTCGTGTTTCGAGAGACAATAGTAGCGATAGCAAATGGTATAAGGAATTGATGAAGCGTCTGAAAGCTTCACCTTCTTCTTCTGCAGAGGAAGATTTGGAGCCTCTAAACCTGTATGATCTGTTGTATTTGCGTTTTCATGAACATCCCATTACGGATGATTCGAAATGTATAGATTACTTCTTGTTTGACCCTCGGAAAGGAAGAGTTGTTGCTTCATGTGTAGATGATGATGCTGCACGTATTGAACCCTTTCGTATTGCTCCTGAGGAACAGGATCCGGAACATCCTATGGGTGCCCCGTCATTATCAGATCATTCAGCAGTTATATCTACATTGAGAGTTTTGTTGCATTCTCCCGAAGTACGAGAACATTCATAATGGCATGTATGTTTAGATTCATGTTTGAATTTGTTCGTAAAGATTTGTACGTACGAATTGTTGAAAATTACATAAAGAATACCGAAATCATTTGAATTGGACGAATATTTCTCTGCGATCTGCAAATAGTCATTTGATCTTGTTATTCGTCATCATTGATCCACAACCTCTTGTTTGGATAGAAAGTTTGCAAGACGACTTTTGCAGTATGAAGGCCAACGGAGGAGAAGGCCACAAATATAGTATAGTAAAACCGGGTGCTGAAGTGAAGGAAGGTGAGGGTCTTCCACATATATGCTCGTTTGACGAACCGTTTTGTCTTCAACCTTTCCCAAACGAAAAATTGAACAACTTTTATGATATGCTTTGGTTAGTTCGAAGTTAATCTTTTATGTTGCAGGTTCTTAGCTTTTGTCTCTTGGTTTAGTCGTGCGGAACGATTGTACCCTGAAGGGAATTCACTGGGTCACAGGTCGCAGAACATAAATGGGGAGTTGGGGGACTTTGAGTTTATAACATATAAGGAGTTAAAAAAGAAAGTTTTAGGCCTTGGCTCTAGCTTCCATCATTTAGGTTTGAAGTTTGGAGATCATATAGGAATATTCTCCAAAAATTCACCACAGTGGTTAATTGTACATCTTGCTATTTCTTCGCAAGGAATGGTATCTGTCCCAGTATATGAAAGCTTAGGTCCAGATTCTGTTGAATTTATTGTGAATCATTCCGATATGCGTCTTCTTTGCATTAGTTCGGAAAACTTGGGCAAAGTGCTCGAAAGTAAGGAGAAGTTTCCCAAATTGGAAAAGATAGTCTTGATGGATCGAGAGAATCTGGATAATAATGGGCTACCTGATAATGTTTTGGATATCGAGCAACTTATTTCAGATGGTCACCAATCGGAAGTTGTTCATCCCGGTACATTGGACGATATATTTGTGATAATGTATACTAGTGGCACCACTGGGAAGCCAAAAGGGGTTATGCTACCCAACAAAGCATTTGTATGTGAAGTAGCTGGTATATTAAGGGTGATAGAGCATTATAATATATCGTTGAACAATCATGACGTGACGATGAGCTACTTGCCACTGGCACATATCTTCGAACAGGCGTTGGAAGCCGTAACAATCTGTTGTGGTGCTCAACTTGGTTATTATTCCGGTGATATTAAGAACTTGACGGATGATTTTAAAGCATTAAAGCCAACATTTCTGATTGGAGTCCCGCGTGTGTTTTCACGTATTGAACAAGGAGTAAAGAAACAAGTTGCGAATGCTAGTTTCCTGAAACGTTCCATGTTCCACTTTGCGTATCAGAGACAGCTTCAAAGAGTGAATCAAGGTTCTCGATCGTGGCTAATGGACAAACTAGTGTTCAGCAAGATAAAAGCTGCAGCTTTTCCACGTTTACGTTTTATGGTATCTGGTTCTGCACCATTATCGGCATCAACACACAACTTTCTAAAAGTAAGTCATAATAATGATCTGTACATTGAGACTAAGCCGTTCACTTAGGTTTGCTTTATAGTTCCAATACTACAAGGCTACGGATTAACGGAAACTACTGCTGGAGTAACGATCTGTGGTCCAGATAATCCTGCAGGTTGTGTTGGTGGTCTTCTTCCTGTGGCAGAAATCAAGTTGAAAGATATTCCAGAAATGAACTACACTTCCAAGTAAGTAGAGCACATGAATATTATATTTCTTTGTTACTGAAACAATGAGCAGAGACTCAGTCGCACCTAAAGGGGAGATTTGTGTCAAGGGCCCTGTAGTATTTATCGGATACTATAAGGATGAACAGGCGACAAAGGAAGCCTTTGATGAAGATGGTTATTTCTGTACTGGAGATGTTGGCATGTGGAATGAGGATGGCACCCTTTCTATTATAGATCGAAAAAAGAATTTGTTCAAGTTAGCTCAAGGAGAATATATTTCTCCGGAATATCTGGAACAGCAATATGCTGCTTGTAAGTTTATTGAGCAAATATGGATTTACGGCAGTAGTGAGGAAAGTGAACTTGTGGCAGTAGTGCATCCAAATCAACAAAAGTCCGAACAATGGGCAGAAGAGAATCAGAAAGCGAGCGACTTTAAGGAGTTATGCAAGGACAAAGATTTTAGAAAGACAGTTTTGGAGGATATGAAGAAAGTGGCGAAAAGCAAGTCTTTGAAAGGCTATGAAGTTGTGAAAAATATATATCTTGAACCGGAAGCATTCTCTGTTGAGAATGATTTGATGACGCCAACAATGAAACTCAAACGTCCAGCGCTTAGTAAAAAGTACCAAAAGGAAGTTGAAAGAATGTATGAAGAATTACACAAATCCCGAAAGTAGAAAAAGAATTTCACGAGGCATTTATAAAGTTTCCTGTTCTGCTTTGGACTTTGTTGAGCTGTCAAACTTTGCACCTACACTAGAATTCGAAGAATATGTAGCCAAAAGATAATCGATAATTTCTGCAGACTCAAACATACTCGTCTGCGTGTTTGGATCTACTATATAAGGAACTTGGAAGGTCCCAGTGATACGTCGAAGTTCTTGTCGTTTCGGTGAACCTCTTGCAACATTGTGCAACAAATATGGAATTTCCAATTCGCACAAGACTTCTCTCACTAGTCTACAAAACCTTCGAAGCGTCGCTAAATATACAGCTTCAACATTGCCAAAAACGAGACTTACGGACTCGCTTCGTACGACCAAAGCTCTAAATTCTGAAAAGGCTCTACAGAAGGCCGCTTCATAACTCCCTTTCCAAGTCTTACCGCTGAACTTAAAGAAGACGTCAAATTCGTTAGAAAGCCACGAGACAACGCTAACGGCACTTTGCCGTTGCCATAAGTTTGAAACAAGTATTCAGTGATATCGTCTGATTCGTAACCGGAAAATCCGGTGTTCGGATCGACAAGGTAGGGAAACATGAGCTTTCCACCAAGTTGTTTGACCTTTGGTCGGAAGCGCGTGCCTCCTTTAGGACAGGGATAAACCTTTGCATGTAGGTCGAGAATACTTAAAGCTTCTCGGACCTTCCGACAAAAAGGACAAGCTTCAAACTCGTAAATTTCTAGAGGTTTCTCAGGTCGCACATCTGGAAGTTGATCAGAATATTCTCGAATGCCTTCTGCGAGGCGTTCGACACGGTAGCCCAAGACAAAGGCGCCTGTTCCCAGCCGTGGCAAAGAAGAAAGGGACGAAAGGAACATATCTCCGTATTTATCAGACCTTATATAAAACTTTCGTGGTATTGTTCCCTTTACAGAAACTTCAAATTAAGAGGAATGCACTTTGAAACACTTGGAAATACCTTTGTGTTGGGGGAAGGCCCTGTAACTTTTGTACACATATGTTGAACAAACGTGCAGTGTTTGTATTTAGAAGCATGAATATATCTGCCAGGTGACAGTTTTATTGCTGTCAAAAACAAACAAGATCTCATTGAAGAAAGGAAGATTATTCAGACCCCTTGGATGGTATCCAATAGCCTTTGCAATTCACTTTTACACGAGACGGTTGCCGTGTAGCCTTCATGGTACTTCCATCTGTCTTAAAGTTTGACTATGCTGCTGATTCCTTCGCAGTTTGAAAAGCAATGATGTCAAATAGCTCAAAATCATCCGCATCTCCTAACCATTCTTCTTCCCATAAAGAAGAATCATCTAATGCGTCAACGGGTAGACTGTATGACTCGTCTTCAATGCAGTCCAAGCAAATTCCTTCTCCACTCTGGTACGAGGTTGCGGCACCACAAAAATGTTCTTGTTTCACTTTTTGTTTCGCAGCTGGATAGCGGCCGGTACCAGCTGTAATTCGAGGGCACGCCACTTCTACACATGATACTCTACTAGCTACATAATGTCTTCCTATGATACCTCTGTAAGTAGGTGTTGCAATACCACTTTCATTTTTGAAGCATTTGTCTGTTGGCTCTGCTATCTTTCTAGGTTGTTTGAAAGGACGTCTCAAAGCTTGATTCTGTTCCATATAAATCAGCCTTGCCGGGTCAAATTCAAAATGAATTTGGCGGGTGACTACGAATTGGCATTCTGCCTACGAAAGTTTTCTCCTCAGCGGTACTGAAGTTGCATGGCAAGTAAAGAGGAAGAAGTCGGCTTAGAAGATGTTTCTGAAAAGCTGAGTAATGTTTGTCTAGAAAATGATACAACAGAATCTATGAGCAGCGCTTTGAACCAAGATGATAGGCTTGATAGTACAAGAAAAGAGAGAAGGAGACTCGTTATTCAATCTCTTTCCCTTGAAAACTTCAAGTCTTATGCAGGAAACATTACTGTTGGACCGTTTCATAAAAGTTTTTCTGCAATTGTCGGACCTAATGGCAGCGGTAAGTCCAACGTCATTGATGCAATGTTGTTTGTCTTTGGGAAGAGAGCAAAGCAAATGAGACTAAACAGAGTATCGGATTTGATTTATTCAGCTTCAAACCCCCAAAAGCAACCTCAACAAACCTCTGTTACAGTACGTTTTTGCGAGATAATTGACGAAGTTGCTAAAGAAGAAGAATTTTCTGTAGTACCTGGTTCAGAGTTTGAAGTCAAGCGAACAGCGTTCATGAACAATACTTCTAAATACTACCTAAATGGAGAAAGCACGCCATATAGTGAGATACGGGAGCTACTTCTGTCCAAAGGTGTAGATTTGGAGAACAATAGGTTTCTTATCCTACAAGGTGAAATAGAGCAAATCGCTCTGATGAAGCCAAAGGCAACGTCAGCTCACGAAGAAGGATTGCTAGAATATCTAGAAGATATCATAGGTTCGAGCAGATACGTTGAGGCAATCGAACATACATACCAGGAGATTGAAAGCTTAAGTGAAGAAAGAACTCAAGTATTGAACAAGGTAAAGGCTCTCGGAAAGGAGCTAAAAACTTTGGAATCTTCAAAGGAGGAAGCCAAATCCTATCTGCAAATGCAGACCGATTTGCTGCAACAACGAGGACTCAAGTGCCAGTTGATGATAAGAAATTCGCAATTGGGAAAGCAGCGAGCCTTGGACAAGTTGCAGTATTCGAATGAACAGCTGCAGAATCTTAAAGAAACTAATGTTGCAATCAAAAAGAAGATGGCAGAGCTGGAAGAGAGATACCAAAATTCATGCTTAGAATATGACCAAGGAGTTGACAAGCTAAACGAGCTGAAGGATCAATTCTCAAAATTTGAACAGGACGATGTTAAATCCAGGGAAGAACTCAAGCATATGTTGAAAATGCAAAAGAGCATTTTGGCAAAGATTCAAGAAAACAAAGAAGCACTCCAAAAGGAGAAGTCTTCGCTAACAAGCCATGAATCCCATCTGCAGGAAATAGAAATTGCACTTGAAAGACTTACACGTCAGTTGGCAAAGGACGAGGACATCTTGCAACAGGTCTATCATGAAATCCGACATTCTACAGCGGATGTTCGCGATGAAATGCTTACTGCAAAAGAAGCTCTAAGTCAGAAAAAGGCTGAGCTTGAAGCTCAACAGAATACATTGAAGGAACTCGACGAGGCAATCGAGCAAATTGCCACTAAAATGAATGAACCTGAACAACAACTTCTGGAAACCACAGAAAGAATTTTTGGTTTAGACAATGAGATAAGCAAAATTCAAGAGGATATTCAGAGAGTGAATACTGCCTATGAAGCACTCGAATTAGTTGACGTTCGAAAACGGAAACAGGAACTTCAGCTTAAGGAAAAAGAGCTGGAAAGTGGGATCTCCAAAGCCAGAGTACAAATTGAAGCTTCTAAAACCGACTCGAATAGAAGGCAGAATAAGAACAAAATGATCGAATCATTACAAACAGCAGTTAAAGAAGGAGTCCTATCTGGTTTGTTAGGTCGTCTAGCGGATTTGGGTACGGTGGATGAAAAATATGACTTTGCAACTGGAGCTGCAATTGGCGCTAGTGCCGAACATTTGGTCGTAGAAACTGCTGAGGACGCAGAGAAATGTGTCGCGTTCCTGAAGTTTAACGCACTTGGAAGAGCCACGTTTATTATTCTTGAGAAACTACAATATCTTCAAGAAAAATTGAAGTCGCCTCAGATTCCTAATAACAGTAAGCGGCTAGTGGATTTGATAAATGTAGAAAGTGAAAAGGTCAAACTTGCTTTCTACTTTGTGCTACGAGAAACTTTAGTTGCTTCCAATTTAGATGAAGCAACAAGACTTGCATATCAACCCACCAAACGTAATCGCGTAGTGACACTTGCTGGGCAGCTCATTGAACCTGCAGGTACCATCAGCGGAGGTGGAAATGTCAAGATTTCTTTCAAGAATTTTCGGTCAAATGAGCTTGTTGACTCCAATACTTTGAAATGTTTGGAAGACAATCTGAACGAGTCTGTTGAACAATTGAAAAGGGTTCGTGCAGAAATACAAGATTTGAATATTCGTGAACAACGAGGAGTGGCGAAGTTCGATCAGATAACATCTGAGAAGGATAAATACGAATCGGCTGAGAAGTCACTATTAGATCAAAAGAAGGAGCTTCAAAATCGAGTCTCATATTTGAAACTTCTACTAGGAGACGAAAATAATTCCAGTTTGAGAAAGCAACGAGAATCTCTTGTCTCTAGAAGAGAGGAGACCTTGAAATCCCTTGAGCGATTAATAGAAGAAACAGCAAAATTAGAAGAGCGGTTGAATGTTCTGGATGAAAGCATGAATAGAATTGGAGGAGAACCGCTTATGAATGCCAAATCTAATGTTGCAACATCGGAAACCAAAATACAAAATCTAGCTACAGATAGAGCTAACACTCGATTTGAAATGGAAAAAGCAGCCAAAACTATTGAAACTACAGAATTAGATCTTGTTGAGTTGGAACAAGAACTTTCTCATGTAGAGGAACAAATTCAGTCGAGAAAGGAGCATCTCGAAGTTCTTGAAAATGAAGCTTTGGCAGTTTTGGAAAATTATAGACAATTTGAGGAAGAACAGAAGGCAAGGGAAGGGAAGTTATCAAAAGTGAAGGAGGAATATGAATCTTATAAAATGCAGACTGCATCCTTTAGAAGGGACGAGTCGCGGCTTGAAAACCAACTGGATGACCTGAAGAAGAAAATTCAAGACATGGACGCAAAGATCGCATACTGGGCAAAGCAAGAGCGCTCACTCAAGCTTGAGGTTGAAGAACACATCGTGGGCTTACAAAACGCAAATATTTCTAGCCATAATGGCATAGATGGCTTCTTTTTGGATGTAGAGACTTACGAAACTTCTAAAAATTGGGAAGAAATAATAGACAGGAAAGTTCAGAAACTTCAAGAGGATATGAAAAAGTTGAATCCTGACATGACAGCAATTTCGACTTACCAAATGAAAGAGATAGAATATAACAAATACGTTACAGAGCTGGACACTATCTCGAATCAACGTGATACACTTCGTAAAAACTATGATTCACTCCGCAAGGAAAGACTTGAAACATTTATGAAAGGATTTTCAATTATCTCAAAGAAACTTAAAGAACTTTATCAAATGATAACTCTTGGTGGTGATGCAGAATTGGAACTTGTTGATGCCTTGGACCCATTTTCAGAAGGTGTGATATTATCGATTCGACCTCCGAAGAAAAGTTGGAAGAATGTGTCGAATCTCAGTGGTGGTGAGAAAACTTTATCTTCCTTAGCTCTTGTCTTTGCGTTGCATCACTTTCGGCCAGCTGCTCTGTATTTCATGGATGAAATAGATGCTGCCTTGGATTTTCGTAACGTTTCTATCATAGCAAATTACATCAAAGAACGCACAACCGATGCTCAGTTTATTATTGTGTCGTTACGAAATAATATGTTTGAACTAGCAAATAGGCTAATTGGCATTTATAAGCCGAAGAATGAAACGAAGAGCGTAGCAATGAATCCGCATTCATTTGGAGATGTTCAAGTACATTAAAATGTACTGAGTAGAGAGCAGTTGAATAGCGAGTGGTTCGTTGTTACTCTCTGAGAGATTTCTCAATGGTTATGTCTGATTCACGCATCTCTGTTTACTTATTTCAATGCTCCCGTCTTGGAGCTATATTGTGTTGAATACCAACACTGGATGGATAAACAGAAGCAAAGAAAAGTGTTTGAAACAAAGACCTTGCATGGAATACAAGTTTATCTGATTATATAGTTCTTATTTCATGTCTTTCTAGTATATTCTACGAAAATAACGTCGGAATGTTAATTATATTCTCCACTGTTAATTTTTCCATGTAAACCTCGACGTTGCTCCTGTACGATGCAAATATGTCTCTTATGCGTCATTTGCTTTCAAATCACTCTGATAATTCAAGTTTCAAATTCTTTCACATCAAAGACAGACTTTTTTCTACGACACTCGAATCATACCGCTACAGTCTCAAAGGAACCATGAAAACGTGCAGCTAAATTCGTTGCTGCTGCCAGCGGCTCATTTCAAGGGAACAAATCCAAATATCACTTGAAACTTCCATGAAGCGAAAAGTGTTATCCAGCTGTGAAGGGATTTTCGAGTTTGAAGAAAATTCTATACTAACTTAAAGCACCTTTTTTTTAGCGTTGCAAGAGACTAGCTTCAAATTTGATAGGGAATATCTTAGAACTGTCACTGTTGAGCAACTTCGAGTACTTTGCAGCTCAGTGAGGATGGAGAAGCCGAAATAGCTAGCTTTCTCAGCAGAGCCTCAGTTACTTTGATTGTTGGTTTGCAGACAAAGTACGGACAGCTGCTCTAGAGAAGGGATACATCCACACTAATGAAGTGAGGGCGTGTTCGTCCCCCCTTCCCCAAGAATAAAAATCCGCTGTAAGAAGTATTGCTAAAACTCGAAGGCACAAGATACTTTTAGATTACCTGGTTTCATATGAAAGTGAATAGAGTATTGCTTAGGATTTCGCTGCGAAGAAAACGTTAAATTGATATAAGGGACAAGTTTATTTTCACTTCATTATGTTACGTTACGCATAATTTTCGTTTACTGTATATCTTGTTCAGAATATTCATTCCCTTTGAGGATCACTTGTGAACCAACTCGGCGTATGCTTTAAAGGTCGAGCTTACAGGATCAAAGACGGAGAGTACAGGAATGGATGTCTTTCTTTTATTTCCCCTCTCTTTCATTCTTTGCTTCCTATTCTGTCTCAATTCCTATTCGAACTGTACGGCGCAACTGTTTTCTTATCTAGGATTTCAAAGGAAATTTTCAATATCCTCATATTGTTACTAGTAGAGTACTGGACATGAAAGTACGGAAATGAAAGTATGGATATTTAGGATCTACTAGGAGGAGGACGCGTGTTACTAAATCCAAAGTTAACGTGGCTAAGGCCCAATGTATATTAAAGGAATGTCCGAGAATCCAAAAATTTGAATTTCGTTCTATTAATTGTTACGTTGTTGTTTGTTTTTCAAAGTTTTCTTTTATCACTATGTCAGATAAACCGGCAATTGTGTTAGACAACGGTTCAGGAAATTGTAAATGTGGTATAGCAGGAGAAGATTCTCCAAAGGCAGTTTTTCCGGCTATCATAGGGAAGCCCAAGCAAGCTGGAGTTATGGTTGGAATGGGACAAAAAGAAGAGTATGTTGGAGATGCTGCCATGTCGAGGAGAGGTATTCTCACTATTAAGTATCCCATAGAGCATGGAATTGTAACTAACTGGGATGATATGGCTAAAATTTGGCATCATGCCTTTTATAATGAACTTCGAGTGAACCCAGAGGAACATCCCGTGCTTTTGACAGAAGCTCCTTTGAACCCTAAGGCAAACAGAGAAAGAATGACGCAAATAATGTTTGAAGATTTTAATGTTCCTGCTCTCTATGTAGCCATTCAAGCTGTACTGTCTCTTTATGCTTCAGGTAGAACATCAGGAATTGTAATAGATTCTGGAGACGGTGTTACACATACGGTTCCTATTTACGAGGGCTATTCTTTGCCTCACGCTGTTCTAAGGATAGATTTGGCTGGACGGGACCTCACACAGCATCTTGCTAAACTTCTAATGGAGCGAGGTTACAGTTTCACTACAACAGCAGAGATGGAGATAGTTCGTGATATTAAGCAACAGCTTTGTTACGTCGCTGAGGACTATGAAAAGGAGCTAGAAAATGCAGCAACAAACTCTTCTTTGGAGAAGCCCTATGAATTACCAGATGGACAGGTGATCAATGTTGGAAAGGAAAGATTTATGTGTCCTGAGGCTTTATTTAAGCCTGATATGTTAGGACGCGAAGCAGATGGGGTTCATAAAACTTCTTACAATTCAATTATGAAATGCGATATTGACATACGTAAAGACCTCTATTCTAATATAGTGATGTCTGGTGGAACAACTATGTACCCTGGGATTGCTGCTCGTGTTCAAAAGGAAATTGAATCATTGGCTCCATCTTCAATGAAAATCAAAGTTATCGCACCTCCTGAAAGGAAATATTCGGTATGGATTGGAGGCTCCATTTTGGCGAGTCTCAGTACCTTTCAACAAATGTGGGTAACAAGAGAGGAATACGATGAGCATGGTCCTTCGATCGTTCATCGTAAATGTTTCTGAAGGCAAAGCTGAACGGGCGAATCAATTTGCTCTTCTATTGACGACGATTTGTTGATGAGTCTTTTGAAATAAAGACAACTTTCATATACTTGGTCTCTATGCATACTTTGTGCATTCCCCATGATAATAAAATAGCCTATACACCGCAGCATTTATTCTTTGACTTTATATGGGTCTCGAGGAAGATATATCCTTCTTATTTTGTTCAATTGGTGAATTTAATAGACAAAAGAATGAATTCATTACTAAGCGGCAGCAGAGTTTTCAAACAATTCATAAGCATGACTTGCAAGGGTTGAGAGACAGAAAAGGTAACAACAATGAGAATGTAAAAGTTCCAGATTTATCTAAAATCTTGAAAAGCTACCGTCATGCTCCATGTTTTCAAGAACGAATCACTGTTCACTGGTTGAAATAAAACGAAAGCCAATCAAAAAGAATATAACGCAACAAACTATTCTTAACAAACGTTCTGAAACTAACAATGCCAAATTGCCTACAACGAATAGTAAGCCAATGCTAACGATGTCTTTGATATTCGTACTTCCCACAAAAGAACCCAAAATGATACCAACAATAACACCAGGTAGCAGTCTTTTATTTACATTTCGCTGCGACCAATGCACATAACTTGCAGAGAACGAAGGAAACAGCATACCAAGCAACGCTGTTCCTTGTGCAAAATGTTGAGGTATCGCTAAAACACCTGCAAGGAATGGCACCAGTATGATACCACCTCCTATTCCTAATAAACCCGATAAAAAACCTGCAATGCCTCCCGAAACCAAATATAGCACAGTGGATAAGAAACTTCCCTTGTCCTGCGTTGAAATAAGCGCTCTGCCTAAAGATAACTGCAACCGCTGACGCAACGGTAAGAGTAACGATAATACAACCAATAACAAACCAAAATATTTGCGTAATAGATGATTATTAAGCTTGGTCGTTACTTTTGCTCCAATTCGCGCAGTGAATAGTGCAGTCAACGTAAGAAAAAATGCTGGCAGCACAAGGACTCTTCCACCTAAAAGATATATCAAAGAAGCAACAAAACTATTGAAACTAACAGCAATAAGTGATGTCCCTTGTGCCTCTTTTTGAGTTAGTCCATAAAACTAACAAAATATTTAAACAAAAAAGAGATTACAAACCAAAGCGTTTGTACCGTTACAAAAACAGGTGTTAGTACAACACCTCCTCCAGCTCCTATAAGTGAAGCAATACAACCAGCAGAAAACCCAATCAATACATTACTTAAAAAATTCGGCACTGATTTGCAAGTAACGGTACTTTTACGGAACCGAATGGATCCAGGGTACAACATTCGCTTTGCCCCAAAAGGAACCTTGACATTCGAACGAAAAAAAACAAAACTTCTTTTTGAGAAAAACAAAAACTGTTCCTTTGAAGTACAGAAACAAGTTTGGCACAAGAATCCTGTTGCCATTACGTTATTTAGCCAAAATCCGAAAGACGGTCATTTGATGAAAGTATATAGTGCTTTGTACAATTAAAGCGTTTCAACCAAAGTAGGCAAAATGGATGCAAAGGCAAAGATAGATCAATGCTGCAACTTTGATAGTGTCATCATCGGTGATTGATGAAGATACTTCCTAATTCGACTACTCTGTGGATAGACTAACATCTTGTGCTAAAGTGCATGTTATTCTAATGTCGAAGAGAGCCCAATGAATTCAAAATTAAAAGGAAACTTTACCAATTGAAGATGAGCAAACGAGCGAGAAAGTTTTCTATCATCTCTTCCTGCATGATGACAGATTTTGACAAAAATGTGACAACTCGAAAAGTATAATGTCGAGATGTTTTATATATCCTCAAACTTTGAAAAGTCCTATCTACGCAACGTTTAATCCTTCATACAAAATTCTACTGTGAAAAATGAAATTCTTTATCAATCCAAAGTTTGACGTTTCAAATCAGCGACAGTTCACAACATTCTAAGGGATGGGAATCTAAATGTCTGATGTTTGGATAGTTACAGCATGCTTTTCGTGAAATGCGCAAAGTATTCTCTTAGTTCCAAGCATGCATCTCAAATGACAAATTGACAACATTTTAGAAAGTATTCACAAGACATTCGTTATATAGAGATAAGAATTGGTAGCCCTTACGAGATAAGAATATTTCAATCTTGTGCTTGGATTGCTATGAGTTCTGCTTGACAATCTCATTTTTAAAAAGCAGCTGTAACTTTTCGGATTGATAAATAAATCCGATAGGTCAATACTACTGAGAAGTCTCTGTCATCTTAGCTCGAAGTTATTTTGGATGTAAAGATAGAAGATTCTCTACCCATTCTCCATAAATTTCATAAAAGGACTGTTGTCCTTCTTTCTCAAATGAGAATGTATATCTTCGTTTCTGTTTCGTTCACAAAAGAAAAGTGAGTATGGGTCTCTAAAGCATTGTTTTTGCAAATTTCTGATTTTGTACCTTTCAACTTACATCCTGTACAGATTTAACAGATAGTCTACATTGGAATGTCCAAACAGTATTCTTTCCCACTCACAACCAAAATGAAAACTGCTTACATGATAGCAATTTCGAAACAAGTAGTATTGAAAATTCTCAGCAGTAAAAACAGCATACTCTCGGTTGCAGAGAACTCCGATCGCAATAAATTCATATTCACACCTTCATTGGACTAGTAACTTGAAAGAATATGGAGTTTATTCAAAAAAAAATGGGAACTCGACATCTAACAATTGCTATTTCAAGTCCTGAATGCGTCAACTATTGACCTCGAAAGAATGAAGCGAAGATAACCTTATCCATCATGAACGGTGCTCTTCAAAACAGCCACGAACAAGAACTATATTCAACTTTCCAGAAAAACGTTATTGAGCTATTCGAGCATCACTTAGCGACAGGGTCTGCTTATGCCCCAGCGGCTACTTCAGTTCTAACAGAGGTAATAAAGTCCTCCGAAGAAGAGACGGTTATGGGTTTGGAAGTACAGTTGAAACAAGCTACGGACGCAATACTCAAAGTTGCTCCCATCGCAGCTTTCGTTTCTCTTAAAGCTTCCACTGAGCTTTTCCTCCGCTTTGTGATTCGCACTTCTCTTGAGTCTTCTGATTTTGAAGAGTGTAAGCGAAGGCTAATCAAGAGGGGTGAGTATTTTAGAGGGCTTACAGAAGCGTCAAGAGACAAGATTGCAGAAGTTGGAGAACGTTTTATTCAAGACGGCTCCGTAATATTGACTCATGGCAACTCACGGGTTGTTGCGGCAGTTTTTGAAAGAGCGGCAAAGACGAAAAGATTTCGCGTCTACGTCACGGAAGGCCGTCCAGATGGCAGCGGCTATTCCTTTGCAGAACGGCTTTTATCAGCAGGTGTTTCGGTGACGATCATATTGGATTCGTGTGTAGGTAAGTCTGTCTGTTATCAAGAGAATAAACTTTCATTTTATTGGAAAAGGTTTCATTATGGATCAAGTCGACTTGGTTCTAGTAGGAGCAGAAGGAGTAGCGGAAAATGGAGGTATTATAAATCGAGTAGGCTCACTACAAGTTGCAATAGTTGCAAGTTCTTATAACAAACCGGTGTTCGTGGCAGTTGAGTCGTACAAATTTTCCAGGATTTATCCGTTGCGACAGCACGATTTGCCACTTCCATCGAAGTATCGGGAGCCCTGGTATCCTTTGCTACCTGAGGTTAAGATATCGAAAGATGTCCAGTTTGAAAATCCTGCAAGTGATTTCACTCCACCGTCCTTAATATCTTTGCTTTTCACAGATTTGGGAGTTTTAACCCCAGCAGCTGTCAGTGATGAGTTAATTCGACTATACCAGTAGTTGTACGAAGACCACTATTTACTACTGTTATTTCAGTTTTCAAGGGATTGTGAAGTTCTTTTTTTGACGAATGTTTTAAAGTTCCGAACATGATAAACGATAAGTTTTTTCTGCTTTCTGAAGATGGATACAGTTTCTCAAGTTTGAATAAATTTTTTGGTGAGTAAAGAATCGCAAATAATTTTGAAATGCGTTCCAACACAATCTCTGCGATTCGCTCACACAATTCCACGCAATCTCATTTTATTTGTAGCAATGTGGTAATAAAACGCTTCAAAACGACACCTCCGAGGAAAGCAGAAAGTTTTTAACAGAGAATGGTAGTACAAGCAGAAACAGTAAACAATCAAAACGCAGGCAGAGTCTCGTTGGACCGTATCCTCGTTACTGAAAAGCTATCGGAAGAAGGTATAAAGACCTTAAGGAAAAGCTTTGAGGTGCACTTGAAGTACGACTTGTCCCCCGAAGAACTTTTGCAAATAATCGGGGAGTACGAAGCACTTATTGTTCGTTCTGGTACAAAGGTAAGAAGTATTGAAACGTTCAGATTCACTCACAGCGTGAAGGTAAATAAAGAATTACTGTCTGCAGGCAAGCGGTTGAAAGTAGTTGGTCGAGCAGGAGTTGGGGTCGACAACATTGACCTAAAGACAGCAACAGAGAGAGGTATTTTGGTTGTTAACGCACCAACTGGAAACTGTGTTGCAGCAGCTGAGCATACCATTGCCCACATTTGTGCACTTTCACGGTTAGTAACCTGAAGTTGTTCCGTTGTCCGAGACTAAGTTCCCTCAGATATATTACTCAGGCAGACGCGAGCATCAAGCAAGGAAAGTGGGAGAGAAACACTCTCGTTGGCTCGTCATTGGAAGGAAAGACGTTAGGAGTGGTTGGTCTTGGCCGCATAGGAAGAGAAGTAGCCCGAAGGGCAAAAGGACTTGGAATGAAAGTTATTGCTCACGATCCTTATACCTCTGAAGAGACCGCAAGAAGTCTTGGTATAAAGCTTGAGCCATTGTCTGTTGTTGTTTCGAAAGGTGACTTTGTGACCTTGCACGTCCCTCTGATCGATAGTACAAAGAATCTGTTAAGCCGTGATCTTATATCAAAGATGAAACCAGGTGCTCGAGTTCTGAATATTGCTAGAGGAGGCCTGATAGACGAAGAGGCGTTACTTGAAGCCTTGGAAGAAGGAAGACTAGCTGGTGCTGGGCTCGATTGTTTCGTTACAGAGCCTCCCTCAAAGGCTCCAGAAAGTGCTTCAAACAGCTTGGCGAAGCATCCCAAAGTTTTAGCCACTCCGCATCTGGGAGCTTCTACCGTAGAGGTAGTTATATTTGATAAGACTTTACTGTCAGTGTTTATTGTGTCTGTAGGCTCAATTAGATGTTTCTTTAGAAATTGCAGAAGCTGTTTCTGCTGCGTTGCACGGGGAACTTGTTCCTACTATGGTCAATGCTCCTGTAGTGTCATCTGAAGCTTTGTCACACCTTAAACCCAGAGCTTTATTGGCGGAGCGTTTAGGTTGTCTTTTTGTCTCAATTTTTGTTGTTGTTAATGACTCGGCTGTAGGTCGATTAGCGTATTCTTTTGCAAATGGCAATGTCTCGGGGGAAGTGACCATACGTTTTTCATCAAGTGGCAGTGAGGGCGAAAATCGTCTAATTCGCGCTGGTTTGATTAAGGGTCTTATGGAGCCTGGTTGTGATCATGTTATCAACATTGTAAATGCTGATAACATAAGCAAGGCACATGGTCTACAGTTCACTGAAGTAAATCGCTTTTCGGACAGGGATGAGGTAATTTTTTTATCTGTGCCTTTGTTAATATAATGTTGCTTTGATTTCTAGGATGCAATCATACTTGAGATGAAGGGCTCACCCTCTATCGAAGGACGTGTTATTGGTACAAAGCCTCATGTGACACGTATTGGAGATTTTGAGCTAGATCTTCTCTTGGAAGGACTTGTACTTGCTTATTATCAAACGGATATGCCTGGCCAAATTGGCAAAGTGAGTTTTGCAAGTTTCTTGTGTTTTGTTCATCAGAGTTTGCATAGGTTGGTTCCATTCTTGGCCAAGCAAACGTGAATATATCATTTATGACACTTGGCAGACATTTGCCATCAAAGAAGGCAATGGTATTACTAGGTCTGGACAATGAACCGGACTCGGCTACCTTGGAAAGAATAAGAGTTCAATTACAGCTTGAAAGAAAACCGGTACTATTAGACTTAGATGGACATCATGACTGACAACATATTTTGTTTAGCTGACTATTCTTTTAAACGTATTTGCTCGTTTGAAAATTTCTGCTATACTAATAACTTTTATTTCATCCCAGAGAAGAACACATTTAAAAACACATATAGTTACTCTTGAAACATGCGTCCTGGACGTCCCCAATACTCCAGACATTTTATTTTACTCGAACCAAAGTCGGATCCATTGGAAAAGACACCAACACCTTCCTCGGGTCCACAAGTTGGACGTCCTTGTCTTGGCTTCCTTTTATCTTCCTCCAGACGACGTAAACTTTCCCTACGTTCGGAAGCCAAATCTCGTTGCAACCTCCCGAAGGCTTCTGAAGACTCGGGAGTAACCATTACTTCCTCACGGAAACTAGTAGATATAGGACGTTCCCAAGCACCAGTTGTTGCAAGCTAAGAAATTGCTTAGTTTCACTCAAGCTGGTTCAGAAAGAAACTTGTTTACCTCTCCTGACCATGCTTTCTGTAAAGGAATGGCAAAGTTTCGTTTCTCGTAGTTCTCAGAAGATTGGAAAGTTAGTTTCCGAATATCTGGCTCGTCGAAGGAAGAAATGCTGCAGGCAATGCGAAGGTTCTCAAAGGTCTTCACCTAATCAGAACGTTTTCAATTTACCGTGAATTGTCTTGTGAAGCATACCTGGGTTTTGTATGTAACTTGCCTAACATTAATGTGCGTTTGTTTCCGAACTGAGAGGCTAGTCAAGGATACAAAGGCCATGTCCAAAATGGAGATATTCACGAATCCTGTACAATCTCCTGTTTCATCCACGATAGCCATTGGTTCATCCATTCCAATCAGAATTGATATAGTACTGTTAGGGTTGTTTCATAGACACTTTAATCCCTTAGAGAAACGCTTATTTTCTTTAAGTTTACATGATGAGAGGATGCAAGTGTTAAAATTGTCCAGAGCCCTTATCTAAAATGATTAATATTGGTGTAATAAAGTCGTCCATTATTATTTGTAGCTCACAAGACAAAGGAGATATAATTATAGTGTGAAATTTTTACACTATCCTAATTTGCCAGTCACTACAGAATTCACTTATGCTCTAAAGACATTGAGATTCCTCAGTATCAATAGTCTCCACTCTTCCTGAGCAATTACTGTTCAATATTTCATTTTGCACCATAAAAGTATCGATCATTCATTTCCATTCCCTGCTAAACTGCAAATCTTAAAGTTTGTACAAAGACAGCTTGTTTCTTTTCAATCATTCTGTAGTCAAATGTGACTTGGCAAAACGCTCTCGCAACACTTGCATATTCATAGCTTCTAAATTATCCAAATCACGAAAAGCAAAGTCAGTCTGCGTTTCAGAAACAAATGAATTCATATATGAAGAACGCTCCTTTGAAATTAATGACTGTAAAACAGCAGAGCTTTGACTAGATGGTCTTCGTGATGGTTCCATCAAACCCCCCGTCTGATCAGCTGAATGAAACGAACAGAAAGACTTGGGAGGAACAAAGTAGCTTGTATCATCTTCGGAATAACACTGCGGTTTAAAACAAGATTCTCTTTCAAGAATACTTTCCCAAATTATATCGGAAAAAACTGGGTGTTCTTTAACCTCCACTGAACCTTTGGCTCCAAGGCGGCGAAGAGGGTCAGAATCCAACAATCTTTCTATGAAATCTTTCATCACATCGGTTATGGGAAGCTCAGGCCACATCAAACGGTGGTTTAAAATATTCGCAAAAATTTTTGAAGGAGTATCGTCGTGAAAAGGAGGATAGCCAACCAAAAGTTCATAGCCAACTACTCCTAGGCACCACCAATCCACAGTAAAACTATGACCAGCACCAAGCAAAATTTCAGGAGCAAGATAATCTGGTGTGCCTACTGGATGTGCGGTCTTTCGAATATCCCTCTCGCCTGAAAAGCTCTTCTGGAGCTTTTCCGAAACAGAGCTAACATTGGAGAATGCATTCTGTATCCCTATATTACTGCTTCCTTCTAAAAGTCCCAACCTGGACAATCCAAAGTCTGTCAGCTTTAAATGACCTTCCTTTGTAATAAGCATGTTGTCAGGTTTCAAATCTCTGTGAATAACCCCCACACTATGAAGTTCTTCCAAAGCCAAAACTGTTTCGGCAAGATACTGCTTAACTACATGTTCCTCAAGATATCCTACATTCCGTAAAAGTGAATAAAAGTCTCCTCCAGGAACATATTCCATGACAATAAAGAACTTATCACTGGTTTCAAAAGACCAAAAGAACTTGACAACAAATGAAGTATGCACGCCTGCTAGAATATCCCGTTCTGCTAAAACTTGGTTCACAAGATTCTTTCGTATCATTTCTGACTTGCTGATTGCCTTCAAAGCATAAATATCACCAGTTTTCTTTTTCTTCACTAAGTATACTCTTCCAAAGGCACCTCTCGATATTGGTTTTAGAATATTAAAGTCGTTAATGGAGGGAACGATAACAGGACTCGGAGAGTCTCCTGTAGACCTCTCACACAGACGACAATGGTTTGATCCCTCATTGCAATGACTTTCTGCAACTTCCGAACAAATGGCCTTATCCGAACTGGTTGAACCTTTTGACGAGAGTTTTTTCAGCAAGTTTACATACATACTTTCTTCAACCTTCCCAATTTTCTTTGGTAATATATCTTCACGAGAATCTTCACTACAGGTATCCGTCAAGTTACTCATTGCGCAAGAACCACATTCTGAACTATCTACAGAACAATTATCTTGTACTACATCTAACTCAAGCTCAATATGTGCTTCTTTCGCACGAAGCCTCAATTCAAGAGCTTCTTGTACTGCATTCAAAATTTCTTCAAGCACATTTCTCATATCATCAGCGAAACTTTCTAGAGACGTTTTCAGCGACGCGTTCAAGCTCAATCCTCTTTCAATAATACAACTGTCTCGGTCTAGCAAGATATTATCAAAACAGGGAAAGAAAAGTCGGTACATGCTTTTGTAAACTTCCAACATTTCGCTTCCGCGAGCCTCGGTATGTGTTTCAGATACAGCTACAGTTCTCTCTAAAGTACTATATGACGCTTCAAGGCCAGTTAAAAGAATACACACTGATGAGAGATATGCTAGAAATTTGAAAAGTACCTCTCTTTCAATTTGAGTATATGAGACAATGTTTTGCTCTAATTTCTCATTAAGGGAACTTAGAAGCTGCCTTAGTTTCTTATTAAGCTCGTCATATTTCATCCAAAATCTGGCTTCCTTCGCACAACAAATCGTATGCTGCTCAAAAACATCCAATGAAAAATATCGTTCACAAATCCTACACAGTTCAAGTTCCTCGCCTGTTCTTTTTTCAACTGATAATGATCTATTTTCTCCTTCTTCTGATTCCGACTGATATGCACAAGGTTTCTCTTCAAGTACATCTTCTAAAATGGCAATATCTTCCCGAAAATTCGATCTTGACCGTGAAACTGAGCCACTATCCAGATATTGCAGCTTGTTAGATACTGAAAGTTCGCAAGCAGGCATTGAGTCCGCAACCAACTCGGTCATATACTCTTCAACTTCCGACAGTTCAAATTCGACCTCTTCTATAACTCGCGAAATCTTCGATAATATAAATAACAGTTTAATGACAGGTGATATATTGAAGTGATTCTGTGACCACTGAAGCTTTGCAGTTTCGCGACGCAAACGTTCCAAGCAAAATATCCTTTCCTTAAAGAAACGTGCGAGAGTTATCAAGTCAACAGAAACCACACGGAAATTTCTTATGGATGAGGAAATTTGAATGAGAGTTGAATAGATTCGACATTCTGTTTCGTTGTGTTCGTTGAGTGTGCTTCGAGTTGACTCGCAAATTTTCTCAAATGTACCAAGGTCCAAGTCTACTTGCTTCTTAATAGTGGCAAGCAAACGTCTGTAATCTGACCTTGAGGAGTTATTCCAGTTAAAGAGACTACTAGAAGCAACAGGAAGTATCTGACTTGCGGAGCGCGTTAACCCAGAAGCAAGTTGGCCACGAGAAGAATAATGTTGGCGTCCAAACCTCCCAGAAGAAGTTTCAGAAAGAGACAAGTCGTGTTTTTTAGCAAGAGACATGTCCTGATTGCTAGAGCTTCTTTTTAAGTTAGAGAACTCACAGTTATACGTAAAGGTCGGACAGTCTTCTTCGCCCTGTAACTCGAGGGCGACGAGAGAACCAAGGTTCAAAGAAACCATGTTTTCCAAACTTCGTGACTTCAAGATTCCCATCTGTTCTTTCTCTTCCTTCTTCAGCATGATATGAGTATCGGTCATTCTGCTGCAAGAATAAAAGGTAGCAACTTCAACCCAACACTAGCTACGCATCTCGAAAGAATCGATGAAATTTTGATTCTGGCCGAATTCTTTTCTTCTCGTTGGTACTCCCGAAACTCATGATTCTGAATACTGAAACTTAAGTTTTTGTATTGTCCACATTTATTATACAGTTTTCTAAAATAACTTGAAAACAATCAAATGAACAAACTGAAAAATGATGAAGCTCCAAGGTCTCTTAACTATGTTTAAAGTAACGATACCACTGAAATGTAGCAAGGCTTGGTTATGAAAATCAAAACGATAAGAAAACGAATACGCTATCTTTCGAGTTAACAGAAAAATAACCTTACGAAATATTCAATAAAATAAATAGAATTCCCATAGCTATGGACAAGAACGTGAATAGAACCTTCACTGGTGGTCTATAAGTATTTGTTAGAAAACATCTGCTACCATATTCATTAATAGTATTACGACTCGATGACGCTTCTTCTTGAATTTTAAAGGGGGACAAGGAAAAGTTGCATTGTCTGCAGTAAAAATTCCGAGAAGCCCGAGCTAGACGTCTTTGAACCTCAGGGTCACAATTGAGAGCTCCCACCCCTTCTGCCTATTTCTGAGTTAGCAACATAACTTGGAAGAATGTGTCAGCATACCTTGCAAGGAAACATGGAACAGAGACCCAAGAGAATTGATCGAATACCCCAAGAAGGTTGCCAAGTTTCCTCGTGAAAGGAGCTAACACTCAGACAAATACGCTGTCCTGTTTCAAAACGTCCATTCGGTGTCAAAATAATTATGTCTGGAGGCTTAAAAAATGGAGCCTATTAGCAAAAGTCACAGAACTTCTCCAAAAAACTAACCCTGAGTGGATATTCTGGAGGCAATAATATCTTTCCATGATAAAAACCTCCCTCGAAAGGAGTTCCTTCAGGCCCTTTCAAAGTGAAATGCCATTCAAAGAGGTCGTCCTCTAAAGGGTACGCTCTGAACCAACTGCCCGGTTCCGACTGTTCTGTTTCAAGTTGGCGATACTCGTTGAGAAGTCGTTTTACACCAACGCCATTGCATTCCATTTGGCGCCCAATTAGAAGAGTCGATGTTTGCTGACGAGAAGTTTCGTTATCCAGGCAGTTCAGTTGTTGACTTTGATTGTTGTTTGCCTTTATCCACCACATTTTCTAAAACTCTCGAACTCCAAAGTGCCTTACAAAAGTATAAAGGAATAGAATTGGAGGAATATGTACGAAAACAAGTTTTGAGATTTGTGGTTCAGTTAAACGTCCTCGCCTGCTATCTCGGAGAAGTTTGCTCTTATAGTTCTTGTCCACAAATGACTGCAACCAAAGATGTTTTGTACTTATGCGCGGCTCATGAAGTAGCGCAGGAGTGTTGTGCAATTGACTACATTTCTCACTGTTTGGATGGTGCTACAAGCCTATTGACTTCGGAAGACGTCGTTTCACATAGCAACTCCGGGAAAGCCCAAGATGTTAACTTACAGCCATTTCGTGTTATTATGCGTCGTCTTTATCGCCTGTTTGCTCACGCATATTTCCATCACATAGATACTTTTAAAAGGTTTGAACTTCAGACAGAGTTATTTCAACACTTTTGTACTTTTGCAAGTGCATTCAACTTGATATCCCCATCGGATATGTTGGTTCCTGTGGACTTTGCAAGTGTAAAAGGTAGTTTAGTGGAAGGTGGACAAGTGTAGCAAATTTATGAATGCGCAAAACTGGTGGTTTGTTTATTTGCATTTATTTAATGTTCAGCAAGTCACATGATATATCTAATACATTCAAAACATTGAAAATGAGTGTTTATAATATATTGAGCGTTATTCGCTTCTTGTTTTAAATTTTTCCGGCAACTTGCAATAAGCGATGTTCAATAGTTTTAAATCAATTTCTTCCGTACTTCCATGAATTGCTCGATTGTTGTTAATTGCATTATTTGCACATGTCAAAGAAGCGATGTAGATCACTTGACAAAAAGGGTTATTTTGGGTTTACTTCAAGAGAATTTTTTCCTACACTTTGTAGGTATAAGCTATTGCTAATTCTTTTTCTGCTTTGTTGTTTTTGTTATATACGAACATATCAAACGAAGAAGTGGGATAGGCCTAAAAGTAGCCACAACAAGATTTCGTATTCGTTTCTCTTTGTCGCGTTGATATCTAGATCATCTGAATATAGCGTGAGAAGTGCTATTCGAAATTCGTGGTTACAGGAAAAGGACAGTCAGATACAGCATAAATTCTTTTTAGGAGGAGAGAACTTGTCTCCGTTGGAACTTGAGGAGTTGAGAAGAGAGGATAGAGAATACCATGACATAGTTGTTCTTCATATGGAAGATAGTAAGTACGCGCTACCATGATTTGTCAAATTCTTACCTTGTCCTGTCTTATAAGCATACTTGAACCTAACCTTGAAAACGATTCTGGCCTTCGAGTGGATATCCAAAAACATTAATGCCTCTTTCGTTCTCAAGTCTGATACGGATGTATACATCAAGTTGGATAGACTTGTAGAAACTTTGAATGAAGGAACAAGAGAAAATCTTTATATGGGAACTCTTGTACAGTTTGGATCCTCGAAACCGTTAAATTACGGTGCCTGGAAAAACCACCGTTGGTATACTTCACCCGAAGATTATCCTTTTCATTTTTGGCCACCCTACGTTTTCGGCTTTGCGTATGTTGTAACTATGGACCTCGTACATGTTATTGCACAATGTCGTCCACAAAATTTGTCTTGTTCAAGCAATGGAAGCTATCGATCATGTACAAGCAAAGAGTGTCCATTTCAGCTGGTGAAGTTTGAAGACGTAACTGTGGGTGGCATTGTATTTTTTCATTCGAACAAAGATTTACCACATTCTATTCTGAACTGTAGCGAGAGTATCTGTCTAATTGCTGGAAGGAAGCTAACTACTGCAGTCGATAATCAAGAGTTCATCAATGAACCCTATTACTACGGGAAACGAAAGTGCACTGAATCGTTTTTAGCTATTCATCGAATCAAGCCCGAGAAAATGCTGTCTTATCATTTGAATATATCTGCAAAGCAAACTGCGATTATGTGCGATAAAGATTTCATCCGATATTTCTAGAGCTGTCTCATTTCATTCTGCAAAGTTACTTTAGGTCTTTTATGAAACCATATCAGTGTTTCCTTTGGTTTCTTGTAGAGACTCTGAGTACAAGTTTCCTCTTCAGTTCAAGAAGGAAGTCTTCCAAAGGCTTGCTACGTGGACTAAAAGAAAAACTGTACCAAGTATCAGACTGTAAACTATTTGGTAACAACATACAAACTTACAAAGTATTAAAGCCTGCAAGAATCACTGAATTTCCTACACCGGAAAGCAGACCAGATCCAAAACCGATTCCACAAACTGTCCCTATCCAACCATCAGATCTGACAACCTGCGAGAGTCTGTTTGCTAACCAATACCAGCTCCCGCTCCGAACGTTACCCCATGGAAGAGACTGTATCCCAGACCAATACCAAAAAAGGGACCACAACAACTTTTTGCATACAATTTGAAAGCATTCGACAATAAAAAATAAACCTACCAACCAAAGCCAAAACTCCAACCTATTCCTCCAGAAATATTTACCTTTGGTGGAGTGGGTAATGAGTATATTGAGCTACGAACTTGATTGTCGTAGGCAATAGCTTGTACCGTGAAACCTTTCCAACGTTTACTGGCTTGATGGTGAAATGTGTTGCTGGCTATTTGATGTTCTTCGTTCGATAAGCTCATGGTCGAATATGAGGATAAAGTGTTCAGTTAACTACACTAGTTGGTCGTTTCCAAATTCCCAAAATATCCCATGAAACGGTGTCATAATGTTCCGTCACAGAATATTTGTGGATTTGTTAACCGTATTTCTTGAAGTTGCTATGGAATTGTTTTGTTTTTCAATGCTCAAGAATTACAGACTAGCATTGTTACTATAATAAATAAACCACTATGGAAACCACAAACATACATTGTCTCGCTTCTACATATTGGCAGTTGAAAGAGAATTTAGTCAAAGCGAGTTGTTAGCAATTGAAATTTTTTTCAATATGTCGAATGGCCCACAACAAGGGTTGACTGTGTATTCTTAAGATGCCTTCGCTTCACTGGACGTTGCACTGTGTAAAGGAAACATTTTTAGACTTTTGTCTATTTTTTGACAGTCATATTGATAGAACTTTAAGAAAGTCAGGTCCTCTGTATGTTTTTGTTTGTTCTAGTCTGACAGTTTCTGTTGCCGTAGCATATTTTTGGTTCCTTTTGCCAGCCTTGTTGCGAAGCCTTGTAAGGCCTTTGGTTGTGTTGCATATTCTTCTGTCTATATTGCTATTGTTTAATATTCTTTTCAACTACGTCATGTGCATGCTGACCCCTCCTGGGGAGCCTCCTACGCAGAAGTTGATTTCGGGAACAGAATATGCTGGTATTCACCTACGCTTTTGTAGAAAATGTGGCTGTATTAAACCACCTAGAGCTCATCACTGTAGTATCTGTCAAAAATGTGTCTTGAGAATGGACCATCATTGTCCTTGGATTAATGGTTGTGTTGGATTTCGCAATTACAGATACTTCCTCTTGTTCCTCTTTTATATGTTGCTCGGTGCTCTTTATGCAACTGCAACGGTTTCTTATATGCTTTTTATTCCTGGATTTTTCACTTCCTCGTTGTCAAGAGAAGCAAAAGTTGCTGTATATATCTTCATTCTTTGCCTTTCTGTTGGTAAGTTCTCTTTTGACTTTTGTACTTGTTGCCTTTACGACAGTAGCCATCTCATTATTAATACTGCTTGGTTGGCATCTGTATTTGGTTGCAACATCGCAAACCACTATTGAATTCTATGAGAACAGAGAAAAGAGAAGGAGCTCTATTTTGGCTGGCAGAAAGTACATTCATGAGTATGATATTGGTTTTTATTATAACCTAAAAACTATCTTTGGGTCATATCAGCATTTATGGCAGTTATTGTTGCCTTCATGTCGTCCTTTGCCTGTAGATGTAAGTGTCCTATTCTTGTTTTGTTCACATCATAAACGTTCGTTAGGGATGCGTTTGGCAAACAGTAGATTCACGTTTTGATATCTCAGTTGTTTAAACAGGACTGAAACAGGATATGAATTTTGAACGAAAGATGTCACAAAGGTGGATTTATTACGATAACGAATATAGTGAAAGCAACAGAATAACTGCCAATTGCAAGCTTGAATATGAAGGAAAGACGAAATCTTCATTGTTACAAGACTCTCTTAGCTTGTCGTCGAGCGCCGATAACTTCCAAGAACTCGAATAAAGGGACTATCAATGTAATATAAATCTCAAGTTTCAAGAAACAGTTATAATATATCATTATTAATACTTACGCTATTTCACTCAAATGTCGAAGCGCGTTCTTGGCGGACTCATCAGCGAGACTAGCGGCAAAGTCAAGATAAAAGAGATACTTCCATCTTCGGGCGGATTTCAAAGTCTCAGGTACCTTGTCATCACCTAGAGTATAAAGATGACGACTTTCCATTTTTGTCAAGTCAATGTCTCGCAAAGCAAATACCGACAAGGCCTTGAACAGTGCCCCAGCAGTGTTTTTCAAAGAGAACGCGATGGAAGTCTTACTTTGACTGTCTGAAGGTGGCAAATACGCTTGCTTCGAAAGAACCAGAAAACGCGTGTAGTTTTCAGACTCATCTTCGATATCTTCTGCCAAAATACGGAGTGCATACAGCTCGGCAGCACGTTCACTAGCAACTGCTGCGGCATCTCTGAGATTCTTCTCCCTTAAGATCTTTGCACTGCCAGCGGTGTCATATGTTACTTCACGAATAAAATTATGCTCTTCTAAATATTTATTACATTGCGCTAATGCCATTGGATGACTGAGAACACGCTTTACATCTCGAAGTTCGACACCTTCCAAGCCCAGCAAACAGTGGCGAATACGCAAATCAATCTCACCAACAATGTGTAGTTTCTCATGTTGCAACAACAAGTCATAATTTTTATGAATGGTTCCCGCCAAAGAATTCTCGATTGGAATCACAGCTCTATCTGCGTAACCATTTTCTACCGCATCGAAAGCACTTTCAAAGGACGCACAAGGAAGTAAAGCGACGTTTCTTCCGAAAAAGTCCAGTGCTGCACTTTCAGAATATGCTCCAGGTTCTCCTTGATAAGAAACCTTCAGCATAGGGTTCCCAGACCAAGAAGGTGGAGAGCAGCCATCCGCATTCACGACCCACTCTTCCATTCAATAGAATGTGATTCACGTTAAGGATATCGCACTTCACAGCAATTTTGAGTTGTACAATTCAAATATTTGCTGCCCTTTCAATGGACAATATTGTTTATAAACTTTTAAGAAATTCTAAAGAGGTAGCATTAGGTGATATAAGCTAAAGAAGAATCAAAGTTTTGCTATAAATTGAGAATATAATAGAGCAGAGATGCATACTATGAGGAACTTCAATATCGAAATACTTTGTTTCTTTTATTATTGGTAGCCTGAAAATGTATACTTCGTTTATTAAGAAGCAAACTTAATTCTACTTCAGTCGCTTATCACTTTTACATTTTCTGTTATCTTCAACGTCTTTGAAAGCTGATTCCCTGAGGAAGATGCTATAGCATGATTAAGAATGTGAAACTGGATAAGAAAATTCCAAAATGATTTCTTTTCAAGTCGCATCTTCTCAATGATACAACTGCAAATATTTTGGACGGCAGTGGATGGACATCAGGTTAATATTCCAATACTACTTACTGTAAATAGCGGGGGACAGAAGGTCTATATTTAGCTATACGGATTGGACAAAACAAGAGAATCTTCACTTTTTGAAATTGGGAGGGTTTCATGTTGAACAATGATATTTTTTGTCTATCCAGAGACTACGAGTTTTGTCCTTTTGACTAGTTGCTGCCATCGCTACAGTAATAATATGTCCTCTGCAAGTCTAACGATTCTGTCTATTTACGCTTCTCGTCAACCTTTAATGTTGAAGAAATTTCTCTTCTCATCCTGGCTTCCTGTGACAGTTTCCAGTGCGTTTCATGGTGGTAAAGTGGCGGAGACCTTAATGACTGCAAGTAAACACAAAAGTTTTCACTCAAAGAGCAAGAGAGAATCAATCAACTTGAAAGGAAGCAATATTGAAGGAACCGTGCAACAGGTACTATTCGAATCAAAGGAGACCCAGTATTCAGTTCTTGAAGTGCTCGTACATCGAAGCTCCTGCAAAGAGCTTGAGGGAGAAACACTTCAGGTTGTGGGACGGTTGGGTGCTCAAGCAAATCAGAACGTAATATCAGTCGAGGGAACTCTCACTATTTCGGAAAAGTACGGAAAGCAATTCCGAGTAAAAGAAAAAAGACTGCTAAAGAAAGATCTTGTCGACCAGCCAAAAGATACCGATCTGTATGGGCTCGAAAAGGACACCGAAACAATAAAGGTAGACACATAGGCAGCTGTTATTTATGACTGAGTTGTGTGAGTAGATCAGGGTGGAAAGGATACTTTTTACTTCAGGAAACTCTTCACAATACGCTGTTATGCAGTGTGTCAAAACGGATTTTCTGCAGGAAGTATTTACTGTAGTGAGTTACTTTGGCCCACTGAACCCAGGTTCCTCTGTTGTCGTATGTGGAAAATGGGTCTATCATGACAAGTATGGTCTGCAGTTCCATGCACGAAGTTGTCTGGAAGATGAGAATTCGCTGTCTTTGAAGACATACGTGAGTGTTTGATTCCAAATCTTTTTTCCTTTGAATTTCTGTCAGTCCAAGAAAGACGATTGGTTGTTGGAGACCATTGAAAGCTACTTGTCTTCTCGTACTGTTCCGGGAATAGGTCCAGGTACTGCATTTTTTGCCTTGTTAGATTTTTCTAATTGTTGCGATAGTTTTAGCCAAAAGGCTTTGTAGTCATTTTGGAACACGCATAGAAGACGTTTTGGAACAAGGAGACATAAAAATTTTGTTGCAGGTTCGAGGAAGTAAGGTTACAGTTGCTTTTGTACGTCTTCTTATATTTACTTATGCAATTCATTCAGTGAGGCAGAAAAGTGCACTTGCTTTGAGGGATCATTTTCAGGAGAAAGGTGTCTTAAGAAAAGCTACTTTAGGTCTCATGAAATTGGGATTTCCCTTATCTTTAGTCTCTCGCATCTTGTCAAGGTAATATTTTTTCGCTCTCATGTTGTGGCGTTTTGACAAATGAGTTTAGCTATGGAATCAAACGTTCACTGTTTCTGGTCGAAAATGACCCGTACATCTTTGTTGAGGATTTAAAAGGCGTTGGTTTTAAGAAGATTGATCGGATAGCTCGTTTGATGAGTCCCAAATTTGCTATTAGTCGTTATCGTGCAGCCATCAAACTTTCCTTGCGTGCAGCAGTCAAGGAAGGTCATTGCTTTCTTTATTTAGGTGAACATACGAGGAGTTTGAAGCAGTATGAAGCGGAGCTTTCTCTATCATACCAAGTAAAGAAGGTTGGATTTAGCTTGTTCTGGTTTTCTTTGCTAAACAACTTTAGCTTATTAACGATGGATTTGAAGAAGACGCACAGTTTGATCAGAGTTTGTTTCTCGAAGCTCTGGAAGCTCTGCAGTCAAGCAATGCTATCATTTTATGTTCTAGGAGCGATGAAACTTGCGTATATTTGAAGCATATGTACGAATACGAATTTCAGTTAGGGGCACTGCTAAAAAGATATCGAGTTGGCTCCAATCGTTCTCTGCCTGATTCTCTTCTTTTGGAGCAAGAAGACATGTCCTTAGAACAACTGACAGCAGTGAAGGAAGCAGTCTTTTCAGATACGCGACTATGTATTATAACGGGGGGTCCAGGCTCTGGAAAGACGTATACAGCACGTCGTATTGTTGAGCTTTGGAAAGCCAAATACGGTTCTAATAATATTGCACTTACTGCACCCACTGGAAGAGCTGCAGCGAGACTTGCCGAAAGTACAGTTCTAACTGCTCAAACAATTCATCGTCTTCTAGAATATCAACCGAGAGGGGAATGTGGAGGAGTTTTCAAACGAAACAAGCGAAGACCTTTAGATGCTGCTGCAGTCTTGGTCGATGAATTCAGTATGGTCGATGTCGAAATGGCTTTTTCTTTATTGAATGCATTGAGACCTGATACCAAACTAGTGTTGATTGGAGACATGTTTCAGTTGCCTAGTGTAGGGCCTGGTCAGATTCTAAAAGACATTTGTTTGTCTAATCAGTTTTGTGTTATCAACCTTACTAGTAACTTTCGTCAACAGATGCAACGAAGCTCACTTGTAGAAGCAGCATCACAAATACGAAAAGGTGTTGTTCCCAACTTGACAACATTTTGTGCTTCTGATATCTGGAATATGTACCGATCAAATACATTGTCAACGTAAGTAGTTTTGTTTCGATATTTTGGTAACAGTTTCAAGCTTTCAGCAGTTTCTTCTCAGAATTGCAAACAGACTTGATTATGATTGAAGAAAAAGAGCCTTCAAGAGCAGTAGCATTGTTACATTCGTTATTGGATAGAGATGTATGGACTCAAAGTAACATCTCTCCCTATCATGATATACAAGTTATATCTCCTGGAAGCAAAGGCGCTGTTGGAACCATTCAGTTGAATCGTATTTTAAAAGGGCAACTGAATCCTTCTACTCTTGGCCATGAAGAACACTGTTTTGTTGTCGGTAATAGTTCATTAACCTTGCAGTTGGGAGACAAAGTGTTTCAAAAAGTGAATGATTACAAACGAGATGTATGTTGTTCCTACTGCTGTATGTCAGAATATCAAATTCTTTATCTTTCAGGTCTTTAATGGCGATATCGGTGTTGTTGAACGTTTTGAAAAGAAGCCATTGATTACATCGGGAGTAGTTGTTCATGTCCGATTTATGGATCGCATTGTTTCCTATTCTTCAGAAGATGTCGTCTTCAATTTGTCGCATGCGTACGCGTTGACCATACATAAATCTCAGGTAATGCTGAGTAGATTTTAGGCGGCTCTTCATTTGAATTGTTCTCTGTAGGGTTCCGAATTTCCCGTTGTTTTCGTTCTTTTGTTTCCTATGCACTATACGCTATTTAGTAGAAGTTTGTTGTATACTGCCGTTACCAGGTAAGAAATTCGTTGGTTGTTTTATGTTCTAATTTACAGTGAATAGAGCGAAGAAGCTTTGTGTAGTTATCGGAACAAAGCGGGCACTAGCTATTTGTGTGAAGCAGTCAAAGGAGTCGCAGAGAAATAGCATGTTGCCCCGGTTGCTTTAAAACATCATTTCTTCAAGTTAAGTTATCTTAAGGACATCGGGATAACTTTTGCTTTATCCTTATCGCACGTGGCTCATGTAACACCAAATATGAGAATCGAAATTGCCCACACAATAGATTGACGAATTTGAGTGCTTCATGGCAACGAAGACATATTTTGAACCAGCTCCTATTGGAAATCAGGTCTTCGCCTTTGAAAAGATAAACAATTTTGACAAGCAAATTGAAGAAGACTTGAATTCTCCGGGGAGCAGTACTGATCTTTGTCCTTTGTTTTTTTCAAAAAGTGGATGCAAAAAAGGTTCTTGGTGTCAGTATCGCCACGCAAGAAACGACCGTCTGATAGTTTGTAAACACTGGTTGAGGGGACTGTGCAAAAAAGCTGAATATTGTGAATATTTACATGAATATGATATGTCTAAAATGCCTGAGTGCTACTTCTTTTCAAAGTTTGGTGAGTGTAGTAACACAGAGTGTTTGTACAGACACGTGGACCCCGAGTCGAGAAGAAACGAGTGTCCTTACTACGCCCGCGGTTTTTGTCGACATGGTGCCAAATGCAGATATCGTCATATTAAGAAAGTGGCTTGCCCGGCTTATCTTCGAGGTTTCTGCAAAGATGGTCCTAATTGCAAGTTTGGTCACGCCAAGTTTGAGATTCCCAGATTAGACGAGGAGGATACAGATCCTTACGGATTCGGAAGACCTAGGGGGAAGGGACCTGTTCCGTTCTTTAATCTCGACTCGCAAAAGTGGTCTACTGGTGGTAGCGTTAATGATCCTTATCAGTACCAGGGCAAAATTTCGCACGATCCAAGAAGAACGCACCAACCTGAGGAAGAAGACAACAAAAAGAATCGACCTTCAGGTCAGATTGTTTGCCATTTGTGCGGTACACCAGGACATATCAAACCTCGTTGTCCTCTTCGTAATATGCTGCAGAGGAAATAGAAAGACAGAGGTTGCCCAAGTTATGGAACATACTTACAAGTAACCAGTCTTCAAGTTTTATTTGCATGGGAATCTACTTGGTCCATGCTATTACTACTGACAACGTGTATCCTACTGTTTCCTTCAAATTGAAGACTTGTGTTATTACAAATTGCCGATATTTCTCCTGCATCATATACACCTTCGCAAGGAAAAATAGCGTCAAGCTGTATCGTTCGTTGCCCGCCAGGAGGAATAGACAATAAGTTAGCAGTAATATGACCTCGCCATCTTCTTCCACGACTTGCTTCAGCAATAGAAGCTGGCAAGGCTCGTACATGTATATCGATGGCATTGTCTCGAAACAGACTGCGAAAAACAGCAGAAACGGGAACAACAACGGGTTGCATGCATGCTTTAAAGTTATAAGTGACTTCAGATGGAAACTCCAAATAACACTGAATCATTAAGTTTTCTCTATTATCATCGACCGCAGTTTGTTGCTTACTAGTTGTAATTGCCAGATTGTAGTCAGTTTGAGACGAACATCGTCTAAGCGACAAACTATTGTCTAATAAAATTCCTTTGGTGCCTTTCCTTGTTTTCCAATGGAGGCAAATGATAATATGATCGCTGGGTAACGCAAAATTATGACTATATTCTTCAGCAAAGAACCATTCCAACGGCTTCTGATAATTTTCGGGATAACTATCTTGCGACTCCAAATCAATAACACTATAGGTGCTATCTCGGACAGCAGTTTTTTTCACATAGAAGAAAACGGTTGCTGTTTCATTAGGTTTCAAGAGGACTTGTAAACCGTCATCCTTTGGAGACATCTTTTGCAATGCAAAGGCTCGATAATCTCCTTTAGAAAGAATGCCTACCTGAAGTACTTGAAAATGCTCGTCATTAGAGGGATCCGCATGTTCTATTTCTACACCTATCAAATAAGTACCAGAGCGATGTCTAGAAACACGAAGAAAGCGAGGATAATGTAGTAAAGAAGGCAAAATATGAACATTCCAGGGACAGCGACATATTCTCCAACGATGAGTTGTTCTGTCTCTACCAACTTGAATGCAAAACACTAAGTGATAGACCTTCGGTATTCCTGCTTTAGGAACTGAAGCTAATTCCGCTGCTCTCAAATAGCATTTGATTCTTGTACTTTGACCACAGTCCAAATGAACGGGCAAGTGTCCAGCATTGACTGAAGAGAGTCCCTCCTTGTTTGTCGAATCCGTATCAACATAGAGCCAACTAAAGGACTCTGCTTCATAAAAAATATTTTCTAAAGGTTTCCGCCCATAATTAACTAATTCAATTGCTCCTTCTACCGTTTGACCATGATACAAGGAAACTGGAACATCGACGAACCTACAAATCAGACTTGGTGATGATGGAAACACGATCAACTCCAGAGCATGGTTCTTCTCATATATTGGTGTGGTAGAGGTTCTCTGTTCTTTTGTTTCATTCATTCTTGGACCTCTCAGGTGAAACATATGTCTACATCTACAAAATGCTTGCGAGTCTAACGCTAAATTTGCTTCAGAAGCTGGCATGTTATTAAGAGCCTTTTCTACAATAGAATCGTACAAGATTCGAAAACTCCAACAGATACCTTGAATACTCAAAAACCCTTCACATAGAGGTTTCAGTTCCACTCTTATCTGTTGAACTGAGCCCGGCAAAATTTCAAGAGCCGAGTCGGAGAGTTCGAGGAAACGGTGCTCTGACTCTTGATGTCTTGTATGAAGTTGCATCATACTGTCACCCTTCTTAGTAAACTGAAAAATAATATCCAAGTCAAATAACAACAAAGGAACTTGGAGAGGATTGTCAACTTCTATAATGAGATAAAAAGTTTCTTCAGCTATGCAAGGCACTGGTTGTCTCCAAGACTCCTTTTGCGGCAAGGGAGTCATAGTCAAACGTTTCACTTTTTGTCTTATTCTCCTGGGAGATGAAGGTAGCGAACTTGATTTAGTTGAGTCTTTACTTGATTTATCCCATCGCTCTGCCAATTCCACTAAGGAACATTCGAGACTGCTCCATTTGGAATACTCTTCGTCGGATATATACGAAGGATAGTCAAAAGTCTCAATGAAGGTTCTCTTATCAAGTACCACCGGAAAATCTACCAAAAATTCCTCCTTATTCGTCGTTTCAGCATGTTTCAACTGACGCGAAACATTGAACAAGTCTACCAAATGCGACACCTGCTTATCGAACCTTTCCTTCACAAAAAGTTGCAATTGTGAAAGGTACTTGGCGGCATCCATGAACTGACCAAGTTGAAAATAGATATGACCAATTATTGTACATAAGTGGCTTTCTATCCTCGTCCAGCCAAGAGCTAACATTGAAAACCATCAACGTTCCCATTCAACTTACCAACGCAACAACTATTCACGTACCTTGATAACTGTAGTAGGCATCCAAATAAACTCGCAGTGCATGTCGATACATATTTGCTTGTCTGAAACGAAAACCTGCTCGGACCAATTGAAAAGCATGACGTCGCCACCTACCGCAAACCAAATAACACAAAGCAGCTCTCTCATACAACACTGCTGCACGAACATGGACACTCTTAAATTGCGAGGGTAGACATATCATGGTACAAGTCTTTAATAGTAGAGTGCCTAGGTCCTCCTTTAGTTCCATTGTCAAAAAATAGTCTGAAGCATATAAACAAGTTCTCGTTGCTTCGTTTGGAACCTTTGCAAGCAAAAAATTTTCAATTGCAGTATTAAAATGTCGCATAATCTCCTTCGGCGAACCATTCAACATGATAAGACATAAAGCAATCATTTCCTCTGACTTTGCAAAATAAGGGAAAGCTTGGTCGGCTTTAAAATCATGTGATGCTAGACGATAGTATTCAATGGCTTCCTCGTACTCTCCCAGCATAAATAGAATATCTGCTAATTGTCGAACTCTACTTTCAGCAGAAAAGGCCAAATACGTAAAAGATGAATGAAGACCACCACCGACGACTCCTTCCCTCGGTCCACGATCAGTACGAAACAAAGCTTTTATTTGATTGCGTACACCTCGACGAAGGCGTTCAACTAGACGATACAGAGTTAAGAGACGCTGCTCAATAGAAGCTACAATGAAGCTTCGTATCAAGTCTCCAACCAGAGACGAAATGTGAGGATCTAGACCCAGCGTTGTGATACTATGAAATTCTTTAGTACTATAGCTTCCCGTTCTTGCGATACTAGAGCCGTTATCAACATCATCCAAAATCGACTGCTTTGACTGACAGTTATGTGCTTGATCGTTATCACTTGAATGCAGTTGGATATCCATGTCTGGAATTGACAAGACCTTACCAACGCTTGGACCATAAATCTTTCGGAGTTGTGTTAAAGCCTTTCCTGTGGCTGAAGAGTCTACTGAACCACGTTCCAGCAGTAGAAAACACTGGGGAGCATCCAACTCCAATATCTCTTTCTCATATACCGAAGATATAGTGGATGCCTTCGGAAGTATTTTCTCGATATTTGTCCCTAGCTCTTCACCTGAAAAGACAATATGAGTACTTTTACAAGCCAGAGACTTCCTTACCTTCCCCAACCCAACCCACAACAACTACCGCTACAGGCTGTCCAAAGGAATGGTATTCTGAAGTGACTAAAAGTGATTCCAAATAATCCCTATACAAAGTGTACCAAACAGGTTCATTGCAGCAGAAAGATCGACCGTTCTGCTTGTAGTATCCGTATGTCTTTCTATAACTTTCCTCTTGCTCCCCTATATGATCAAGTCTCTCTTCTTCTAACGCGTTAATCAACGTGCCATCAAATTCGTCCCCTTCTTGCTTACAGAGTTCCTCTATAGAGACGAAGCGTACCTTGAAGTCTTCAAATGCCTTTTCAGTTTGTTTCTTGAAATGTGAAATATTTACTGGAGTGCATTGAACTTTTGCAAGTTGTGACAAAAGTGCAGCACAGTTCCAACCTGAAATCTTGCAGCTCTGCAGGACTTGTTTTGCAATATGGTTTGCTGCTTGAGTCGCACAAACCAACACAATGGGCTTGTGTCGACTCTGTATTTCATCCTTAAGAAGATCAAAAGAAGTTACTGAAAACTTTCTTGAAACATCCCTCTTCTCTTCAACCGTTTTGTTGTTCATTACTGACGACGTTACTTTGTCAAGTGATGCTTCCAGTCCGTGGTTGGAGTCCGATAAGAATATGAATAAATTATCGTCTGATTTGTGAACTTTCACCAGAGGAACACAAGTGAAAGATTCTCTGAAACCTTACTCCTTCAACTGCTATTTTCAAAGCCTAAACTATTATATTTAATGAGATCAGAATGATGGAATAACTAGAGACTTGTCGAAAAGTGAAAACTTGAAAGAAGTCTGTCACGTATGGTTTGTATAATTGTCATTGTTGCTGAAAATCATAGTCGAATTTATTATGAAATTCACCTTTCTCAAAAAAGTAATATGAAATGGAAGAATTCTTCTAAGAATCGCTCTATCTGTAAGGATAACGAGAACAAGATAAATTGAAAGGCTTTAAGAACTATCGAAATATGGATAATCTATCAATAGAGTAGTAGACACGTAAAGGACTGAATGACCATAGTATAAGATACAGTCGAATCGATTATTTTGCTTCCTATGATATTAGCATTTGGCATATATTTGCAATAACGTTCTGCTCAAAGGAGTTTTATGAAGAGACTCTGTTCCACTTGTTTGGCTTGCACATTGGCATCTTTAATAATAGGGTTTAAAGAGGAAAATAGAGGTAAGACTTACAACGAGGACGACTGTTGAAAGTGTGCCTCATAGATAGCCAGACAATAAGGCAATCCTATGAAATCTTGAAGAGCCAAAAACTGCGAGTATTCATTGAGTAATTATCCTTGATTGATGAAAAATATTTGTTGCTTTATATTCCTCTAAGCATAGAATACTCTGAGTTTCTTGATGCCTTTCAGTTTTTATTCGAATTCAAAGTAGGAATTGTTGGGACATTCTGTCATTTGTTTGTACAATGAACCGCGTAAATAGTCATTGCCGTGAAGGTGATGTTGTGATATCAAGCACGGGAAATGATCTGTCTCCTGTTGATACTTTGAGAAGGCGAAAGACCCCAACTACTTTACAAGTGAACAGGTCCACCTGGAAACTGCGCAGTTTCTACCTTTCTCTTTATTCCAAAAGACGAACCAGGGGCATATTTTTGGTTTTTATCTTCTTACTAGTGGCATACACT
Source organism: Galdieria partita (assembly GCA_025991245.1). Classification (NCBI taxonomy): domain Eukaryota; phylum Rhodophyta; class Bangiophyceae; order Galdieriales; family Galdieriaceae; genus Galdieria; species Galdieria partita. Next base: position 159,392 of record BQMJ01000002.1, read on the forward strand.
TTACTATTGTTAAAAAATGGAAACTTGAAACTAGATTTCTGGACAAAAGATTCTTCATATGCCACTGCTAAGGAACCTTGGTCCTTTGAGGGTGCTAAGACTTGGTTTACCGAAACTGCTTCGTTACAGAAGAGACCCTCCTATTCAATACAACAGCAAAAGTCGTGGAATACTGAGCAACTAGAATATGAATTTGTTGGCAATATTGAAGAGAACAAAGAATTGCCTGTTCCATTTATCCAGCTATGGAAACATGTCCACTACGATATTACTATTTGTCGGATATTTGGAGTCTGTGTAAACTCCAATCGCTTCCATATCTTCCTTAATTCTAGTAATATGAAGAAACAGCTCGAATATTGCGGTGTGAAGCAGCATTATTATGATAGTAGCGGATATGAAGAATGGCAAAAAGTGATGTCAACTACTGACTATCCAAGTTACCTTGACAAAGATTTGGTCTCTAATATACCTCTGAGAACACATATGCCTCATTTCATAGAAGATATCACACCATTCGTTGCTTTCAAAGATATATTAAAGGGACAAAGGACAACTCTGCATGGGTTACCCTTTCAAGAGAAATACTCTTCCGAAGGCAAAGCGCCTGTAGTGGATTACCGTCGCAGTAAGTATGGTTTCAATCCTTTCTTTTTGTTCGACAGTTCTGGTTTTCATCGTTTTAATGGAAGTTGGACAAAAGAATTTCTTACTCTACTCCTGGGAAAAGTTGACTTGTCACCTTTTGTTGAAAGCATTCAGAGCAACACTAGTATGAAGTGTTTCAGGAGCGTAGTAACGGGTAAAGGCTCAGACATAAAATATCTTTTGAATCATGAAAATTCTTTCTTCAAAGACAACAATTTGAGGAAGGAAGCTTTGAAGGCTTCTGATTGGTGTGAGAAACCAATTCAAGTGACGATATTGTCTCGAAGAGCAAACAATGCCAGGACTCTGATTGGCGCAGATAATTTTGCTGAAAATATTCGTAAGCTTCAAGTCACGAAAGATTCCAAGAAGCAACAGAAGATCTGTCACATAACATTTCGCTGTGAAATCGTTTACTTTGAAGAAATGACTTTTTTGGAACAAATTTCAGTGATGCAGAAAACAGACATTCTCATTGCAGCACATGGAGCTGGAAACACAAATATCGTGTTTCTCCCGGAGAACTCTGTAGTGATTGAAATCTATCCTTTCGCTTATAAGGCCAATATTTTTGAAGAGTTAGCCAGAAAATATCTCCTTCGATACGACTCTCTAATTGCGGAGCCAGACACGAAATCATTCAAGCAGTGCTTACAAAAAATAGTACGTGCACATCCAGAGTTGGAAGTAAAGGTGAAAAGACTAACAAATGAGTGGGATACGGCTGTTACAAAGTTTTTAGAGGGTGATCGTTCTCATAAGTTAAAGATGGAGAATCCCAAAGTTAGTGATCTCGTGCCTTCGAGCAGAGTTTGTGCAAGAAATCAAACTTTGAACATAGCCTGGAGGGATCTCTGTAATGTGATCAAAAGACAAGTTATTCAGATGTTATAAACTAATATAACACTGTGTCTCAGTAACGTAGTCAAGTCATCTTGTGGACTCAACAATATAATTGAAGTTGATATGAAGCCGATGCAAGCTCAGAATGCTCCGAAGAAATGGTCATTTGTGAAGATAATTATACACCAATGACAAGGAGTTCAATATCCTATTTTGTACATGTCAACTGGCTTCTACATTCATTTGTATATTTAGATTTGTAAAAAGGAAGATGCATTAGCGTCATTTTACAAATAAAAACTATGTTGTCAATGTTTTGTAGCTCCATTCATTTCTGCATTGATTCTATGATAGGCTGTAACAAGATGCCTCTTCTCTAGAAGTAATTCAAAGGTACAAGAATATTCAGTCCAAACCTATCATTTGACAATACAACTATTAGTAAGTTTCTACGATGAAATTCTGAAGTTTCGCGAGAAACTTGATTGTAAGAGTTGCAGTTGAATTTCTCAAAAACACCTAAACCAGGCAAGGAATGCTTCATGAACGGGAGCGACAGTGAAGTCTTCTTAAATAATTGATTTCTTCTTCCCTTTCATGAATTGCTTGAACAGTCTTTCGGTATTCCAAAGCAATAAGATCCATTTCATCTCCATTTTTCATGTAATTTTGCAAAAGTGACTGGATTTTCTCGTGCTCTCTGAAGAGCTGTCCAAATGTTAGCAACTTTAGAGTTCAGTAAACGATGACTTGCCTTGTTATACTTAGCATCAAGAATCCTTTTGTTTTCGCCTAGTTTCCTCAGGCTGTCTGGATTGTAAACCTCTCCCAAGATTTTCTCTCCGAGTAACTTTAGTTTGAAGAAACAATTTTCAACTTGAAGACAAAGTTTTCTTATCTTCATAGTCTTCAGGTCGAAAGAAGATATTGCCTCTTTGTCCCATAGCAATAGCAACTGGTCCACTTCTTTGAAAATCTGAGTTAAGATGTACAAGGATTGATAGAATGCGTTCGTAGCCTCTTTTTTCGTATTTTGGTATACAATATAAGTTTCTTCAATACGTTCGTCTATATGTCGAGGACTCTGTAAGGGTTCTCTTCCATTCCTAGTCGAAAACTCAAGGAGATTTCCAAGTTTCTCACAGAAGCTTTGGGTTCTTTCGACGACACCTCGTCTTAGAGACTCTGTTTGATGTCTTGTCAGGGTGAATGGAGAGTGGCTATCTGTATTCTTGTCATTTAATAGAACACTTAAGTTGACATGAATAAGATCTGAAAAGGACACTTGTCTTTCATTAGGATCATGAATATACATTGAAGGATCAGATTCGATTTTGTCTGGATACTGAGTTCTACATTGCTCTGCAAGTTCTTCAGCAACTATCTTTCTTTGAAAATATGAAATCGCCCTTTCATTAAACCTTTTTCTGGCCTTTTAAACTGATTTTAGCTTTCTGCAACAAGAATTTTCCATCCTACCAAGAACAGATCCATTTCAACATCTGCAGAACTAAGGTCGAAGCTAAGATGATTGTTTATAAAATTTTCCAACTCCAAGAGAGTATTTGAGCTAATTTCGTCCTTTCCGGTGAGGAAATCTAGTTTCTTTTCTACATTTTTCACTTGGTTAAAAGGAGGTAGACTTTGTATCAAGTCTTCAATGACAGCATCCTTGACTGAAGGAGGTAAATCCATCCAATTTGAAATTTCAAATCCATTTGCTAAACTTGGTCGTTTCTATCTGCTCATCGCACTTGTTTTGATCCTCCTTGCTAGGCCCCCGGTTCATGCTTCAATGATATTATTCCTCAAAGTATACAGTATGAAGAAACCATAAAGTCCAGCCATGGAAGGTGCAAAAGACAATGTAATTATTGATTTTAAACAAATCATGCGGATGACTGATGATATTTATTCGTGCAAGCAGTAATAGAAAGAAAGAATGCAATATAAAGGATGTGAACAACAAGAAAATATTCCAACTTGCACAGCTGCGATGTTAAAGTCATTTCTAATGAGTATCTGTCGAGTACGATACCACTGTTTCAACTTTGTGTACCTCAATGAAAGTAAGAAGTGAGCAAAACATCATACTCATTTTATGATACCTTTGTTGTAAAGGAACGAAGCTTCACTTCTTTCTGATTAATAATAATCTTCGGATCAGATTCTTCCCAAGTTTCTGGTATTTGTATGTCAATATCTGTATAAATTAACATATCAAACGTGCAAGGTTCATCTAATAGAGGAAGAAAAGTGACACTTGCTGTAATTTGTCGAATAACTGCCTGGATTTGGGAAACGATTTGCTGCTCGTTGCTATCACTGCTACTACAGAAAATTGTATAAATATTGGAAAAGCAGAAGCACACTTACTTATTACTATCATCTTTATTGTTTTCTATCTCTATATTAAATTGCCAACGCTCCAGGACTCTTCCCGTTTCGACGCTGCATATGACCAAGACCAGTTTCTGTACTTTGGATTGTAACGTCCACTCTAAACAAAGGGCAACACAATTCAATTCTAAGGATTCCATCAAGAAGATTGGTACCTTTTAATTGTCCCAAAACTGACTGCAGATACTTGTTAAGCTCATTGTCGGTCGTCACCAGAATTGTAAGTCCATATTTGTTCACTCTTGAAAACTGTTCTGCAGGATATATACCACGCTGGTAAAGTATACTGTTTACGCTATACACAAAAAAGTCAGAAACAACTTCAGTTGAACCTCTTAGAGTCACAGAAGGATGACTTTCGTTAGGAGACATAGCAAACAATTCAAAAGCTTTTCTCTATCCAAAATTGAATTTGTTGAGTTGGCGCTTGGCAAATTCTAGCTTTGCTAGTTCAACTGACTGGACGTTTATTTTGATCTCTTAGGAGACAGTCAATCTTTCTTGATTCTTTAGTCTCTTATTCATGTTATCTATCTATTCTACTTTTTCGTTTTCTCTTGAGAATTCGATTATATTCACTCGAAGGGTTTGTCACCAGACAAACTTTGATTCTTCTTAAAGCTATTCTATGAGAAGGTCTTGAAAAGCTTTTCTCCAAGTTAATGTCAGTGACTTGTGATTTTTTTAACGTAGAATTGTTCTAATAAAACCCCCCTTTATATTGACTGATATTCCAGCAGCAGCCTACGGTCATAAAGGTAAATATATTGAAAATGCTCCACATATGGAGCACGAGAGAAAGAATAGTCTGATATTTACAAGCCACTGAGAGTCGATCCATTCAGAGACAGGTTGAACGGATTGATTGTTTACAGTTTTATCTTGAAGGGATCTGATCTTCGTTCAATATGCACCAAAAATTTGTAGTTTTGTTGGAAACCCAACTTGTCCTAAGAACGACTCAACAGAGTAACGTTGCAATCTCTGAAATGGGATTTGTTGTTGATCAATAGCGGAAACTTGGAAGGCTTTCTTCATCATGGCTTTGTCGTCGTCGATGAACGTTTTCCGAATTGCAGGAGACCTTCTTCACTGCATAAGTATTTTCATTCTGCTACATAAGATGAGAAGAACACGCACTTGCACAGGTATTTGACTTGCAACGTGGGTCGACGGACTCTAAAGAATATCAGGAATTTCGAGAAAGACTTTGGAACTCTATGCCCTTGTGTTCTTAACCCGATATCTCGACTTGTTCACAGGAGGATATTTTGATAGTGTTTTATCTTTGTACAACACAGTGTTGAAGTTGCTATTCCTTGCGAGTACCTTTTATTGCGTTTATCTGTTGAGAGTGAAATATAGGCACACATACGATCGTTCACACGACACTTTTCGAGTCCCGTTTCTTTTGGGAGGAGCTGCTGTGTTGGCATTCATTTTCCCCCAGAGATATTCTATTCTGGAGGTAAGCACTTGAAAGAGCTGGTTCTCGTTGTTGTTGACACTCTGAAGATTCTGTGGTCTTTTTCACAGTATCTTGAAGCAGTTGCAATTCTTCCTCAGTTATTGTTGCTTCAAAGAACTGGTGAAGTCGAAAATCTCACGTCGCATTATATATTTTGTCTTGGAGGTAAGAAGTCTTTGGCCCAATTCCTAGCGTTTGTTCAAGCCGTTTAGCGTATCGTGCTTGTTATGTTTTGAACTGGATATGGCGTTTCTTTTCCGACAGTACATATCGAGGACAGTACGTTACATGGACTGCAGGCCTGATACAAACATCACTTTATGCAGATTTCTTTTATTATTACTTGAAATAGTGAGTCAGTTTTTGTTGTGGTTTTGAAATGCTGATGCAAAGCACTTTTCTTAGTAAGAAACAGGGTCGAGCTTTGAAGCTTCCTCCGTAAATTAAAATAGTGACGGACTGGAAAGATTTCGTAAATTGCGATTTATTCTTCGCATTTCATGATTTGTAGTCAGAATATGTTTCTTTCTGCAAGATTCGCATTACGACAGTGTTTCCATTCTAATACATAACCGTCCTTCTTATTTGAAGGAAATAATATAAAGAGTAAATCTCCGCTTAAAAATGCAAAATATTTGGCTCTATGGATCGGAGCCTTTAGAATCGAATGAATCTTTAATATCCTTTAGCGAACGTTCATTTTCTTCTTCAAGCCTTTTTATGACCGTATCTAGTTTTGTCACAAGTTGCGGATTTTCACGTTTCCTCGTTTCTCTTTCCTTTTCCACAAATTCTTGTAAACTATCCTTCACATATCCTCCTATACAAGCTAAGGAACCTCCAAAACCAGCAGCAACCAGTCCTGTGATGTTATCATATTTGAGTGCTCCAAAAAGAAGACTAGTTAAAGAGCCTGCCACCGTAGTATTGATGAAATCCTCCTTGCCTTCACGAAACTTGCTGCAAAGTATGTCAGTTAGAGTAAAGATACCAGTGAAAACAGAAAATCTGACACCATATGCCATAATTCCCCTAGTTACAAAATAAGTTGCTCGAGCATGAGGATTTCGTGGCAAGTCTGGAGGTGATGGTATCTTCGGATTCTTTGTGTCCTTCCATCCAAATACAGCACCAGTAACCATTCCGGCAGTCATACCATAACCTAGCGATTTGAAAAATTTCTCAACTTCCTTAGGTAAAGGTGGTGGTTCTTCTGGAGTTCCCAAGTTTTCCCAAAACTCTTGAAGAAAGGACTGGGTGTCATTCGCCATCCTCCACTTTTCGAAAGATCCCAAAATGACGATTGGCAGTTGACTTTCTATTGACCCAAAGGAACTTCATCATCTCCAACTTTTCGAAAATATTTCAGTCATTTTGGCAATCGTAGAATACACGATAGAGAAAGTTCAAAATTGCACAGAGTTATTAGAACAAGAAGTGTCATTTGCTATAAAATATTCTCTTCAAAAAAAAGGGAACAAAGACAATTCTAAAGAGTCACCACGAGAACAAGTTCACAATGGGTATATTTTAGCAAGCAGTAATTGAGAGCTGCACTCAACTTGTGTAATTGTTCTTTCCTAAATCATTAGTCTAAGCGTCCTTTGTATATTTCAGATTTCATATGAACATTTCTCAAGAATATCTCGGAATGTCAGTGGGACATACTGACTTGAGATAATATGAATGCATGAATGAATCACTTTCATTATGTTACAGAAGCTTAAATGGATTGCACAGTAAAAAATATATCTTTGTGAAAAAAGTATTTCAAAAATAATCTCGAATTTTAGGCAAAGATTATTGTCTCATCATTCCATACATACATTTTGTGTCAAGAAATGGATGCTTTACTATCTCTCGTTGGGACTAAAAAAGGAGTACAATCTTGTCAATAACCAAGCCACATATACAAAATAAGAAGCAAGCATCACTTTTGTAACTAAACAGCTCGAAAAATGACAAACTTCTGTGTAAGACTTCGATCTACATTAGATATATACACAGCCAGTTGAAAAATATAACCATTGAAAAACAATCACACAGAAACTTCCGCAATGATGTTACAATGTTCACTAGTGGCCTCTTTTTATATTGTCGGACTCGAATAATACTAATAAATAGGGATTCGGTGCTACGCATCATACGACTGCAAAAATTACATGACATCGTAAACTTGGATCAGTTCAAATCGACTCAAGCTGAAGGCTTCTCCAAAGAATAAATGTTGCTAAAAAGACAAGGATGCTCTGGAGACTCTTCTGGCAGTATTTCAAGGTCGCTATGATCAAACCTATGCTGAAGTAGACGTGACTTTAGTTGATTGAATCTGCTTACAGGAGAAATGGGAATTTCGAGTCTATCCGTATCCTTCCATCTATTTCTGGGATAACCAAGAGCTCGTCTATACAAACGATCCCAATATCGACTCTGACAAGCCGCAGCATGTGCAAAACCTTTTGACACCTCCCATCGATCTTCCCTAGTCTTACAAACGTTACAAACTTTCTCCTTTAAATAACCATACAACGGAGTTTCCAACTCAGAACCAAGCTGGTAAAAGAAGTACTCTCTGGGTGAGAGCCTCGTATACTTCTTGAGTGCTTCCAGAATATACCGATATACTGTATGAATAATTGGAAATGTTCGAATACTTAAAACACCTAAAAGGAATAAGAAGTTCTCCGACTCCAGTAGTTTCCCAAACTCTTCTCCAAAATACTTGCCAACGTTCACTTGAGGCAACATTGCTAACCCTTCAGGTCCTGCTTCTCGTTCAAGTGCTTTGAGAAATCTTCCAAATAAATCTTCATATTTTGCATCTACAACAGAAATACTTCTTTGTTCAAGGTTAATGAGTATAGGTGCTGCCTTTGGGGTTTCCATTCTGATTGCACGCAAAGGTTGGGTTTGTGTACAATCTTCCTCAGAAACACCTCTAGCTTCTTTGAAATGATTATGGAGCGACGACTTTTGAAAGGCATAGTCACAAATGGCCAGTAAAACATTTGGTAGCGTTCCACCTCTCATTCCATGAAAGTAAGGATGGTCAGCAGCACGAGAACGACAACCTATATTCAACAAACTGTCGTAAAATTCCTCTGTTGTGGAACATTCGAGAATCTTTTCCTCTTCAACTTGTTTTAAAACTGCCAATATGTCGTCCATCGCTTACGCACTTTTGTATGAATCATTCGAAATCACTTTGCAAAATTTGTGGTGAACTTTCCGGAGACATTGTCGTTGGCTTTCACTTTTCTGACTTTGTTGAGAATGGATATTTTTGTGCAGTAACTTTATTTTGAAACGAATGTTGTGAAGAATGATGCCTATTCACATTTCAGTTGGACCAATTAGTTCCAGTTTTACCAGAAAGGACTCTAAACAGTATCCAAAATCTCCAAGGACAGACAATCATTTGTAACTTGTAAACTATTATTTTAGAAACAACTTTTACAAGATAGTTATACTTAGAACAGGAAACGATCAGAGCACTTGAGAAGATATTGCGTTCAAGATGCTGTTTTTTGACAAAGAAGCAACTACATTTGTTTCTCATTGAAAGAGAGATATTCTTCCATTCGGATTTGTTTATTTGGACCAAAGTAACTGCTCTTTTGGAAGGAGAACAAAAGAAGCGATGTATCAAGAGACCAAGGCTCAACAGAAAGGGAAGCTGAAGATAGAGTGCCTAGTTAAACAGAAAGGAACGTCACACAGTTTGGTGACTTTATTTAGAACAAGTTTATATTGGAATCCAATAAAAGTAATCAGAAACATTCCAAGTTATGATTACCGTTCGGAACTAGAGATAACTATGTGAGGAAAATGACTATTCGGAATTTCGAGTGAGAAAAGATTACTTGTCGAGAAGATGATTTGGAGAAATTCGCCTTATCCATGCTTTGTCGGAGATGGTTGTTAGGCTTCCATGGTCATCAGAACAAGTTCCTTAAGACTTTTCGTTCTTTGTGTATGGGGACAGAATCCTCTGAAAATCATAGTCCGGGAGTCAGTCTGCCACTTTCGTACACTGAGATTCCAGAAAAGCGGCAGACTGGGATAGCTAATGCAAAGCCGCCCGTTATCTTTCTTCATGGAGTATTGGCCTCTGGGACTACATACTATTCAGTGCTTTCCAGAGATGATTTTGGTATTCAGTATTCACCTTTGATTTGCCAAGTTCCTAAACGGTTGTTTTCAGTTTCGGATCGTAGAATATATGCTCTGGACCTTCGGAACCATGGATCCAGTCCACATTCTTCACTTATGAACTATGGAATATTCGCAGAAGATGTACGACGTTTCCTTATGGATCGGGGCATTTCAAGAAGTGTCATAATCGGTCATAGCATGGGAGGAAAGGTAGTTACACCTCAAACAATCAATCGACTCTTTGTAATCTAGCCTAGGTTGGAATGACAGTTGCTTTAGAATATCCTCAACTAGTATCGGAACTCATTGTAGTCGATTTGGCTCCAATCGATTACAGTGATCCCATTTTTGAGAAAAACTTACCTACAGACGCAATCATTGCAATGTCCAAGGTAAACGCAGAAAGTTGCACTGAACGCTGGCAAGTATTTGTTAAATTCTATTCTGTGTCCAGGTATACTGATTCGGGTTATTATGGATAGGCAAGTGGACGACTTACTAAAACAAAATGGAGTGCAGAATAAGCGTGTTAGAGACTTCATTTTGGAAAATTTGACAGCTAGTGACGTTTATCCTGGTCACTTCAAGTGGCGAGTGAATGTTTCTGCCCTTTTGGAGTCCATGGATAGAATCCTTGAATTTCCTATACAAAGAGGGAAAGCATATTATGGACCTACACTGTTTATCCGAGGAGAGAGATCAATTTATGTGATGAATTCAGTAGCTGAACAAGCAATTCGGGATTTGTTCCCTAATGCTACTATAGAGACCATTGCAGGAGCAGGGCATTGGTTAACAGCTGAAGAACCGGAAAAATTTTGTACAATCGTGAACAATTTTCTATCAAATAGCAACTGGAAATGTTAACTCTTTTTTTGTGAAGATGACTGATTCCCTGAGAGACTTTCACATCCAGGACAATTATTGAGTCCATCGTGAATAAATATATCGCAAATGCCACAAAATATGTTTTGACAGTTTGGACACATGAAGTATTCAGAACCGTCAATAGGAAACGCTCCTTTGCAGGCATAGCAGTGGTTTGGTTTGGAATGACTATAAACATCATCCTGAATGACTTCACTTTTCATTTTCCCATAAAACTCACCTTTGTGTATACTTGTCTTCTTGAACTTCATGGAAGTTCGCAACAGGAAATAAATGATGATAAGACCTAGCAAGCTGCGAGCTTGATACTAGAATAAGGCCACAAAGAACGCATTCTATAGGAATCTCTCCATAACAGCACTTTATAACCCTCTCTAAGTGAATGCACAAGGTAAAATTGAATAGCTTTACTTACTTCACAACGAGGGCAGACAAATACTTGATTTCTCAATACCTTGTCGTTCAGACAGACTTTAGGCTCCTTATATGTTTTCAAAGTTGGAAAGCCCATATGAACCAAAGCGGTTTTTGTATTATGCTCTACTAGTGCGGAAGGAATCACCAAATCCTCTAATAACTCGAGTAAATGGCTTTCATTCATACAGACGAAGTAACAACCATGTGTTCTGGTTGATAAGTATTTCAGTATATACAACTCTGCTGCCATTCCTATTATACTGCAACGAATTCTCTCCCTTTCTACCTTCTCTATCGTCTGTCTGACGTCTCCTGGGTCACACGAAGATATCGAATTGTATAATACCAATACCTCTCTGGAGCCATATAAAGGAATGGAGTGTAACAGACTGAAAGCCAAGTCTAACCCATTTTGTAAGGAACAGTTGCCATAAAAACCTTTTTGGGCAGCAGTATTAATTGCTTCTGAGTGTTGCCTAGGATTGCTTCCCATGGAACTAAGTTTTTCCGCCACTCCATCTCGCAAAGCCACGACAGCCAACTGCGAGATAGGATTTTCATCAAAGTAGCTATATAAGAATTTTTGGGCACAAGACAAGCAGACCTCACCACGGGAAGGTTTCAAGTCGGATTCCTTTGCTTCACGAGACAAATCCAAAATTAGAACAAGGAAGCGGATAAGACCTCTTCGTACGTTTTGCTGAGTGTTTTTACGCTTTCGTTTAACACGTGAAATTTCCAAGGAGCTTAAGTCTTTTATTTTTCCTGTTTCGTCTTCCTGTAAAGTTTCCCAAGAACGAACTATGTCTTGTTCCCATGAATAAAGTGCTGAGCTCTGTGGCCTCTCGTCGTCATCCATGCAAACCAAACAATCCAATAGTGGATCAACGTCTCCTTTAAAACTTTCAAGTTGGATCCTTCAGAACTATGTTTTGTCGCAATAAATAGATTACACATAATACAAAAGTTCTACCAAAGTAGTCATCTTAGAATGGACAGTGTTTGTATTTAATATGAAAGTATTTGTATGCAGTCATTGAGAAGATGTTCGGTACAGTCTAAGAAACTTCAAATAAAACTTCACCATATTGTTTTATTTTGATAGGTTCTTTCAGTCTTTGACTGCAGGAAGCAACGAGAAGCAATTGTAGCATGATACATTACTTTCGTAGCTTCTTTCGACCTACGGACCATTTGAGAACCAGCTTGTTGAAAAGAACACTTTCACTCCAGTCGGGAAAGTATATGGTGAGTCCTTTTGCTTCACTTGGAATAGGAAAAGCGTTGCTTGCTTCTCTAGACGAACAAGGCATTCACGTACCAACGCAGATACAAAACCGAGGGATTCCTAAAATATTGACAGGAAGTAACGTTTTTATTGGCGCTGAAACTGGCTCAGGAAAGACTCTTACCTTTTTGCTCCCAATTATTGAACTTCTTACTCGTCAGGAAAAGTCGAGAGGAATAGAACGATCTCCTCATCGTCCACGGTGCCTTGTGTTTGCACCAACAAGGGAGCTTGGTGAACAAATTTGTAAAGTTGCAAAGAAACTTAGTCACAGAGCAAAATTCAGTTGTACTGAAATTGTTGGCGGTCGTTCTAGGAAGGCAGAAGAAGAAAGTTTGTCAGTGCCGAGAGACTTGGTGGTAGCGACTCTAGGACGCTTCACGGAACATAACCGAAAGAAGAATATTATGCTTAGTGAGGTTCGTCATATTGTTTTTGACGAAGCCGATTACTTGTTTTCTCGTCTTGGCTTTCGAGAAGAAACGAAACAATTGTTGTTGAACGTTGAAAGACATGCTGTCTTAAAGGATAGGAAACCTCAGATGATAGGTACAGCAGCATTGAAAACGCTGGAGGTCGAGTCGTTTTTTCGTTACTATTGTCCGTCTGTGAGCTTTGTACTGTCGGATAAACTTCATCAGTTGCCTCTAGAAGAAAGAGTCAGGTCTGAACCTCTTTATTTGAACAATGTCTCGGAGAAGCGAACAGTTCTGGAGAATCTTGTCAAGGAAATTTCCAAAAGTGAGGACTCGAAGACCGTAATTTTTTGCAATACCGTAGACTCTTGTCGTTTTGTCGATCATGTATTGTCTGACTTGAATGAGAAAGGCGAATGTTTGCCTTCTGCTTGTTATCACGGGGAAATGCCTCCTAACGAAAGGAGAGCTAGTTGGATAAGATTCTGTGAGAAGGATGCTGGATTTCTGGTATGTACTGATCTAGGTGCACGAGGTTTAGATGTTCCGTCCATTGGAGCAATTATCATGTTCGACTTTCCCAAAACAGCAACTAGTTACTTACACCGAGTTGGAAGAATTCGTAACGAAGGTGTTGTATATAGTCTAATAACGCAGTCTTCTAGGAAAATTGCAGAATTGTGTCTTTCTGCTCATGCCACGACGAAAACTGCCAAAAAATTAGTACAAATACCGTAGCTGCTTTGTGTTTGATATCTCGTCAGGCTTTTAGGTAGAACTCCTGAAACTTTGAGAACTAACCCTTTGATGACGAAGTTTTTATCGCCTACACTCTAGGGAAGACTATAGTTATTGGTAATCTTCTTCTTTAGAGAGAATGTAGGCTTCACAAGTCTAACTCGTTCCAATATTTTAAGTGTTTGTCTTACCGATAGCTTTACAGTTTTGACTTTTCTACTTTACTCTTCTCATAAGAGACAAGTTGTTTCCTTGTCAAAACCCTGTTTTATTCGTAGAGAGAACAAAGCTTCCATTGTTTTAAAAAATGGCACATTGTTGTTTTATATTTTTTTGATACAACAAATGCTCTAAAAAGGTTCCAGGAAGAGGATAACGAACAAAATGATAATTTCTGGCACAGATTGCTCAAATTCCAAAAAACAGCAAATTGAAAAAGCTCAAGTTGAAGCTACACACACTCAAATGTTTGCAATACAGAATTTCCATTGCACTCCATTAATAACTAGTCGAACATCTCAGCACTTTTTTGAGTTGGGCATAATTCCGATGACTCCCATAGTTATTCGTTTCTTATGAAGTTATCATGGAACCAAATAAGACAACCTTTGTAACACCCATAGAAATATTCACAATTCGTTTCTCCAAGTCTGAAATTTTTCATCTCCCCGATGTAGTATTACAAGTCGTGTTTCAATGTTGGAAATTGATACATACCTATCTATACTAGTGTTGAACAGCTCTCTCATAAATTTTGTGTAAGAAACAAACTTCACAAAAGATTTATAGCCTTTATTAAAAATGGGATGCTTCTTAGGCTGCTGGTGGCTCTTCCATAGTCTTCGATGCAGCCATTGTCGAAAGAAAAGTATTGTATCCAATTTGCACAGAGTTGATATAAAGAATTCTCTGAGATGAAGGTACGAATCTAAAGTTGATCAAATGCGCAAGAGGCCAGACACCCCAGTTAACCTTCATGGTTGGCCATAGCTTGGTTTTTACTTCTTCAGCTACTTGTTCAGGATGACCTTCAACTGTCTTCATAAACGAGAAGAAAATGGAAGTAAATATGGGAGCCCAAAGAAGCTGATCTATTGCCGTCTTCGTGGCAACTGCGAGGCCCGACTTGGGAGCGTTTGTCATCACAGTCTAGAAAACGCATAAGACCTTCTCCGCACAAAAAAGGATACTCACCCTGTCCAAAAACTGATACCAATAATGTCCAATAGGACCGTGTATACATAAACCAAAAGCTGAAAACCGCGCAGTTCTCATGTAATCCCAAGGTTTTCCTGATAGCATATCAGGTGATTGTGCAATCAAATCTCCCAAAGTGAAACCAAAAAAGGACTACAGGACTTTTCAAAGGTTGGATTTATCAAAATATTTTAGCATACCGTTAGGGTTTTTACCTTCAGAGGGTTTGCAGTGAGCGCTGCATTATATTTTGCCCATATGCCTGCCATTCGATGAATTCTACCAGAGCTGTGTCCGATCATCCCATCATGGGAGCACAATAAATGACATTTCTTATAGTTCTACGTGAGAAGAGTGTGTAGTTATGTAGTGATCCTTCTTGTGAAGAGTAGTTAAATTCTTTGTATAACATTTTGACTCTTCCCTTGTTCGTGGAAAGCTGTATTCCTTTACATCATGTCACATGAAGTGATACTGTCCTTGTTAATTGACTGGTACAGAAAAGAGGCTTACAAGGTGATGGCAATCTCTAACTTTGTTGCTTTCCACTAAGGACTAAACGTTCTTTACAAACTTTCTTTGTTCCACGTTTTCTGGCTCTTTAGCTCAAATATTTATTTACTAAGCAACACAGTTCGACTACTTTTTGCACTAGAGTCTTGCTTTGTCTACAACGAAAACTTGACCTAATGTCTAACCTACAAAAACTTCTTACTGGTTTCACTTCAAGGTATTGAGATGCAAAGAAAAGTTCCAACTAGGGTGAGACATTGAAGCACAAAGATACCAGACATACGCCACTAACGGAAATTTCCGTTATTATCTTATTGACCAGTATTCACACATGTGGTTTACTATGTTGATTGTCAAAAATGTCGCTTTTCTCACTAACTGTATTACTAGAGAATGAAACAGCTAGAGAGTGGTTGCTTTGTAGAACAGAGAATAGTATACAGCCTTCAACTATCGAGACAGCTCATGCACTCAAAGCAGATGTTGAAGTTGAAGGCCAACTGTTTTCTTTGGAGTTGTTGGTAAAACCACTAGGAGTTGTTAACGGAATATTGATTGGCTACGTGTGCTCTGCTGAAAATTAACGGTATTATAGAACGCTCACTCTGTTTAGGTATTGGGAGATCCCTACCACTTTGCTCTGGGAAAGTTCTGGGGCCCCATGGTGCATCCAGCTTGTCGGAGGTTTATATTTGACCTGGAGAAAGGAGAATTTTTAGAAGTAAGAGATATTCTTTAGTATTCAGCTATATTATAACTTTTATAGTTTCACTGGTACGTACACAATAGTACTGTCCTGGTCAACTGGATGAAGGTCTGTGTTTCATTAGTGTTGGAATGTATCACTAACAAGTTGTTCTTAGTTTCCAACAGTTGACCATCGAATAGGATATTTTATTCTTTTTGAAGCACCTGAATTTGATAAGTTACCCCATAAACTACTGCATAGTATTGAAATTATTGCTGAAAGATCAATGAATGAAGTGTGCTTACGTTCAGAAGAAAGTTTTCGATTCCCAATATATGTTGAGGAGGAACTGAGATCAGTACCTTCATTTCTTCATGCTCTACAAGGTCTCCTTGGAGTGTTTGGTGGAACTCTTCGCTTTACTCAGTATGATCCAGAAAGCCTCGACTGCTTGAGTGACGCATTATGTTCTTATTCCGTCGTAATACGAAGCAGCAAGCATGCAGAGAATCTGAGAAAAAGAGAGCTGCAACGCTTCTGTTGTTATTTTCCAGAAACATCTTTTGCCGGACACAATATCAAGAATAGTCGACTTTTGTTTCATGACAGTGATTCGTTGAAGAGTATTGTGCAGGACGGAAATACAATAGAATGTAATGATATTTATGGAATCTCCAACACTGAATGTATAGTTTGCCAGTCACGTCAACAGGATAGTAAAGTAATGGGCTGGACCAATTCGTGGAATTTCATACCCGTCGAATATTTAGCAGCACAAGAAACTTTGTCAACAAGAAGCGAAGAAGAAAATACACGAGACCAAGAAGGCAGCGTATCAGCTATTGATTTTGGAAGTTCCGAAGTTGTCGATGCCTATTCATTCTCCTTCTTGTCAGGATTTCCTTCGGTAGGTTTTGAAATTATTTCACAATGAATGCCTTAAGGTTTCTAGACACTTATATCATCTGATGACATTTCAGTTGGCAGCTTTTCAGACAACACGCATAGTATTGAGCCCTTCAATTTTCTAGAAACTTATTTTGAATGCTCAACTGAAGACATATACTTATCAGAAAATCAGGAGGCATATAAGGATATTTTTTCAAGCTATGCACTAAACGATGATAATCAGATTTCGTGTCTTGAAAGTGATTCCTCGGAATGTCTTGAACTACAACAAGAGTCTTTGTTTCAAGATGAGTAGACATAAGCGAATTGGTATGTTGTCAATTTCGAGCTTTATTCCAAGCTCCCTCTAGATTAGTAAAAATTAAGGAAGCCACCTGTAAATAAAGTTTCTTGTAGTATATCTTCTCGAATAACACAACAACTCTTTGTGGTACCTAAGTTCGTGAGTCTATAATAACGTCTGCTTGACACTTGAAACGAGAAATCAACTCTGCATTTCTACGATCATTATAAGAAACACGAAAACTTGCTTCTCCTGGCGACCTTCCTATACAAATATCGTCACTGACATACTAGTACATACTAGTACATACGAACCAACTTCATTAACCATTCTTTCAAAAACTCGACTCATTGCTTGTGGAATATCACAGTCCAGATACCATATTTCGTCTAGTATATGAGACAAAGAATTCCAGGGACTGTCTGGAAGCAAAAGATAGTTTCCTTCCACCAAAACAATAGGAATTGTCTTATCTACGTAAACAGCGTCGTCGTCTGGATCTCCCTTGTGATGATCAAACGAAGGTAAGAAAACTGCTTCATTCCTTCGAAGCTTCAGAATGGTTTTAACAAAGCTCTGACTGTCAAACGTCCAAGGTGCCCCTCTTCGAGCATGTGCTTCTGCAGGGCACTCCATTTCATCTAGACTTTTCTTTGAATAGTGGAATCCATCCATTGGAACGACCGTACAAGTATTTGCCTTTATCGAATTCAAACTCGCAGCAGTGCGAGCTGCTAGAGTTGTTTTGCCTGATCCTGGAACTCCTACTAAACCAATCATAAAGCGCCAGTTTGTCGTGTCAGAAGGAGGGTTTCTGTGAAAGTCTTCGAGCCACTCAAGGATTCTTCCCTTCAACCTTTCTACATTTTTCTCTAACGAGCAAACTGTCAAAGTAAACTGAGGACAGGCCACGATGGTCCTTAAAAGTCTGCGACCTTTCACTCTATACGGGCCTTCAACTGTCTGCCTTTCCAACAGACCATTCTTGTTATGCGATATTCTACATGGCACTCCAAATGCTAAATTCATTCCTGTGCATAAAATGCAAAAATATGGAGACACAACTACTTGCAAGGAACAATAAGCTTCATTTTAAAGTAACAGTGACAAAATTCAACAAGTAAACCAACTAGGATTTCAAAACAAGGATAACTGACAAATGATATCTACATTTGAAACACGAAAGTATGAAACAGAGAACGTATAGAATTCTGCACGATTCTATTTTAGTATATTCAATCCGAAACGTGCTAGTTATTGAGTCCAGTGGTCTTAGATAACAAAGAAAACTTTAGTTCTTTGCAATAGGAAATAATAGACAAGTGTTGAAGTCCATTAGAGAATATCAGTCGGAGAAGAGATTCAATCAGATCATTTTGGTCGTGGCCATAATTCTCGTCGTCAAACTCATCTTGTGAAGACGTTCATCCCTTGTTGCTGCACGTGTTAGATGTTGTTGGTCAACTTTATGGAATATTTTGATAATTACGTGAGAAGTTTTGAATGGAAAAATTCACCTTTGGCTGGAATACAGTATCCTTTTGTTGCAGTCTGTGTGTATCTTCTTGTGATATGGGGATTACACCGCTACATGAGGGACCGGCCTCCGCTCAAGTTGAAGAGAGTAACTGCCTTTCATAACGTAGTATTATGTCTTCTTTCGCTAGCTATGTGTGTTGGAACAGTTACAGAACTCGCTCTCAGAGTAAAAGTAGGCAGTGACTATGAGAATTTTCTTTTATTGAAAGAGCTCTGTAGGATCTTGGTTTCTTCTCTGTTGTTTGTGATCGTGAACACAAAGCAATGCGTGGGAGATTGCTTTTTTGGATGTATTTGTTCTACTGCAGCAAATACTATGAGTTATTTGATACCGTTATAATGGTGTTAAAGAAACGACCGTTAAACTTTTTACACGTATATCATCACTGTATTGTGATGCCTCTGTTTTGGGTTTATATGCAGACTGCTATGGTCATTCACTGGGTTCTAGTGGTAAGTCAAATAATTCAATGCTTGATTTTCCTTTAAGATGTCTAGGTTGCTAACTCGCTCGTGCACGTGTTTATGTATTACTACTATGCGTTATCTTCTTTTGGTAAAACTGTATGGTGGAAAAAGTATATCACTCAAGCACAAATAGTTCAGTTTGTTATTGACCTTGCTGCTACTTGGCCTTTTCCGTTCCTGTACTTTTCAAGGGGCGGCTGTTCTGGTTCCTTTCGAGGCTGGTTATTCGGGCAGGTTGTCGGTGCTTCTTTTTATAAACTGTTCATGGACTTTTATCGCAAGTCATATCGGAACAAGGAAAAGAAGGAGGAATGAGTGGAGATCACAAGAAGAAAAACAATAAGAGGATACAATTTGATAGCGTAATATTCACTTACTCGATGAACACTCCCGATTGTTCTTTTGTCCTTTCGTATAAAACTGAAACGAAAATTGTCGTAATTGGTTGAACAATTTTATTCTTATTTCAGTTGTGGAGTTTTTAGTGACGATAACTTCAAGTAACAAATGTATAGTTCTTCTTCAGTGTGACGAGATAAACTTGAGATCGACTTTCGCTTCACTCTCTTTGGTGGATTGAGTATATAGTGCAATATCTTTATGGAGTTGTGACTCGGTTTTGTCGATCAATTAACACTTACTCCCCCTCGTGACGTTGTTTATCATAACTTTGTCTTCTTTTCTATTCTGTAGTTTTGAAGTATTTTCAAGTATTAGTTTACAAAAATGACGTTTGCTTAAGACTTGAGTTCCTACCTGTCGAATAAACCCATTCTGACATATAGCTGTAACTTTTGCTTACAAGACAATAAATCAAGTTCAACCAACCAATGGCCAAATACTTGAAACCTGTAGTCGTTTAGGAAACTAAACATGGAAAAGTCGAAACATAGAGAGTAAGTATAAATTGCTGACTTTGCTATGACAACATGTTTACACTATTTGGCAACTGCAAGACAGAAGAAGACGAAGATTCAAAGCACTTTTATTTCAAAGTGTGAGTTCTTGTCACTAATTTTTCTGGTACCATTTGAAAACAAACTGCAACAGTCATAACAGATTTGACTCTTTTATAAAAATGAAGTGCCATTCTCGCTCTTCCATAGGAATGCAACCAATCACTTCTAGTTGAAAATGGAGCATTTTGATTATTCCAAGTCTTCAGTTGACGGGCTCCAAGCGTCCTCAAGACGTATAGTTGTTGTTGGTGGTGGTCTTGCAGGCGCTTTGGAAGGACTCTTTTTAGCAAAGAGACTAGGTTCCTCTTATGAAATAAAGATCTATGAAAAGAGGGAGGATCCACGATTGCACTGGGGTGAATCAGGACGTTCCATCAATCTCGCTCTTTCCACCAGAGGATTGACTGCTTTGGATAAAGTAGGCTTATCAAAAGAAGTACTTTCGGTAGGAGTTCCAATGTATGGAAGGGGTATTCATCATAGTAATGGTCGCTTTGAAATTCAGCCTTATGGCTTCTCACAGAAAGGAGAGTTTTTAACT
This sequence comes from Galdieria partita, assembly GCA_025991245.1. Taxonomy (NCBI): domain Eukaryota; phylum Rhodophyta; class Bangiophyceae; order Galdieriales; family Galdieriaceae; genus Galdieria; species Galdieria partita. The sequence continues at coordinate 179,750 of BQMJ01000002.1, forward strand.
TCGATATCAAGACACGTCTTAAATTGTATCTTGCTTAATGCTTGTGAACGCGCAGGTGTCGTTTTATGTTTTAAAAAGGCCTGCTCTTCTATTGACTTGTCGAATAATATTCTGTACTTTGAAGAATCGGAGGTTCCTGCTCTCAACCCTACAACCGATACAATTGAACCACAAGTCTCGTGGGACTTTGCTTCTTCCAAGTTGCTAGAATCTGATATTCAAAGAACTAGTGATGTCTCTTACAATATTAATATGGTCAAGGCAGATGTTATCATTGGAGCAGACGGTGTATTTTCAAGAGTTCGACAAATTTTGGAAAATTACACAAAGTCCAAGTTTAACTACAATCAGGTATATTTGCCAACTTGCTATAAGGAGTTGACTATCAGCCCAAGTCCATCCGGTAGCTATGCCATGTATCCAAACTGTTTGCACATATGGCCACGAGGACACTTTATGTTGATTGCTCTTCCGAATTCGGATGGTTCGTTTACTTGTACTTTATTCATGGATGAAGATGGATGTCCAGTAAGGTATCAGAGAATCCTTTCAACATTTGCAGATTAATGACTTTTTTTAGCTTCAAAAACATTGAAACAAATGAACAGTTGTTGAATCTGTTCACCTGCTATTTCAATGACGTCATACCTCTCATACCAGATTTGGTAAAGCAGTATTTCCAATCACCCATATCATTTCTGTTATATACTCAGTGCGAGCCTTATCATTTTGAGAACCGTATTGTACTTATTGGCGACGCAGCACATGCAATTGGTAAGTCGTTGAGATATTTATATGTAGTCTTACCATTGTCGTTAGTACCTTTCTACGGGCAAGGTTGTAACCTTGCGTTTGAAGACTGCCGTATTTTAGATGAATTGATTGAGTTGCACAGCGGAAACTGGTGTGACGTATTGAAACATTTCTCTCAAAGTAGAAAGTCCAACGCTGATGTTATTGCTCGTCTGGCATTGGAAAATTACATGGAAATGGCACAAAAGACTTCGAGTCGTTTGTTCCTGTTAAAGAGAAGGATCCAGATCACTTTAAGTGAGTGGTTTCCAAATGCCTTTCCTTCCTTGTATCGTTTGGTTTCCTTTACCAATGTTCCTTATCGGGATGCTGTCAGTCTTGTAGAGAAGGGCAACTCAGTATTTCGTAAATATCTTATTTGTAGCTTGTGTTTAACAACTCTAGCAAGCGTTTATGGGATAAAGTGTCTGTGGAGAACCAACTAGAATATATTTAGAAAATAGAAACTCGAACGTAGATGATTAGAAAGAAGCACTTGTATTGAGAACAAGGTTTAAGTTTACTAGAATTTTTGTGAAAAGTGCTTATTTGTCATTGAGAGGAGGATAGAGCCAGTTGTAAAGCAGATGTTTTCTTTCATGATCTAAACTTTTTTGAGTTTGTTGAATCGCACGCTGAGTTTCTGATATTTGCTCCAGGACCCATTTCTTCAATGCCTTGTGACTGCTTCTTCTTCTGCGACTCAGTGGCTCCGGCATAGGTGACTTCTTTTTCATGGCCATAACCAAGTCGTTACCTCTTTCACTCACCGTTTTTGGTAGTACTGTATTTTTCAAATCTTCCAAGCGCCTTTCCAAGTTGCTCAACTTTTGATTCGAAGTGACAACTTTGGTGGCAATCGTGTGTGCAAGTTTTTCTACAAAGTTGTTAGAAACCATCAAAGACTTTGCAAGTTGCTTCATATCCTCCAGGTTTTGGTCGTCATTTTCTTGTTTCTTTTCTTGGTTCATATATTGTTTTATAGTCTCTGCAGTATTTCTCAACAGGTTGAGTCCTTCATGTACTGTCTTTTCTGTGCTCCAAACTGTCAGAACATATTCTTGTTGCCTATTCGAACCAGGAGAAAATGGAGAAGGAGCAAGCACTTTTTGTCCCCAAGTAAACAAACGTTCCAATTCTGTTGTGTCGACTCTTGTCTCTTCACAAGTGGCAATTTGGTGATCCAACTCCATTTCTTCAAACATAGTAAAGGCGCTTGAGACAAAGGAAGCAAGATTGTTAAAGCTTTCTTGATATTTTGTAACAGAAGCAAGACCGTTGATATTGTCAGAGGACGACTCATCTTCAAAACTTGTTCCCTTTCTTTTCGAGAACGATGGGAGTAGACTGAAACTAGAACAATTCATTAATGGCTGCTTCTGTTGAATCTTTAGGATCTTTTGTTGAGCCTGTTGAATTCGGGCATCAAGTGATCCCGTTTCTGAAAGAATTTTCTCAAGTTCTTCAAAGTACATAGACTGCTGGAATTTGGTCACCATCTTCAATATATTATGTAACGATTCCTTCTCTTCGACGTTCCACTGAGCGGAAAATTCATTTGAAGCAGAATTACTGCCGTTAATCATTGTTAAGACATTAGACTGACGGGAACATTGATCAGAAGTTTCGAACAACTCCGAATTGAACTGAATTTCTTTCTCAGCTAAAGCGCTATCGGAATTTTGCAACGACTGTTCAAGAGTTGATGGCTGCACAGTCGTCATTTCCGATTGAAATGTATGACTTTCTCTTTGAATGCCTGCTGAATATGATTGCAGTTTCGTTTTGACATTCCTTAAGCATTGCTGTAACTCGAACACATAATGGACGCAGTTTTCTATTTCTTCTAGATTGAAGGAAACACTTTTCAATGGCAATTTTGGCGGAGATGTTACTTGCTCAGAGTTATCTAATAGTTGAGCGCACCCAAAAGTTGTTTCTCCAAGTTCACTTATAGAGTCCAAGAGGCGGTTTAATATCGTTTGAAGAGGATATTTTTCTATATATTCAGTCTCTTTGAGAAATGATGAGTTGAGTGACTGCTGAACTTTATCCGATGAAGACTGCTGGCATACAGCATAAGGACTTTGGATATTCTCTTTATCATTTTCGTAGTTGAGGCATAACGAATCTCGGAAAGAGTTACCGAATTTAGAAATACTTGAGTTTGGTGTTTCCTTAGTATAACTTGTAGTTTCGTAAAATTCGTTCACTTTCTCCTCTATTAATGTGAGATTGTTTAATACGTAGCTGAGGTTGGCATAACTTGGAAAAGTATCGGCTTCATAAGATTTCCATCCGTGAGGGTGGATTTTTTGAAGGATTCTTTGAGAAAGTGTAGCAAGTCGCGGAACAATTGATTCTTCTTTTATCTCCTCCAATTCTGCTCCATAATTTGTAGTCGACTCATTTATTTGTCGACTCCAACTGATTTTGTCAGTCATGTTCTTTTTATCTTCATGGGAAAGCTGCTTTTGTAGGGATAGGATGACGTTTCTTGCCTTTGTTAACAAGAGATCTCTACGATATATTTCTTCTTCTAGCTCTTTCAAGATACTTGTTCTCGATGGATAGGGAGAATCTTTCTCTTCAGAGTCAGAATAAGTTGAAACTCGTCCTGTAAAGTTGACATCTTCGTTGCCTGTCAATTCCAATCCGAGCCTTTCTTCTAGCTGACAAATCCGCAATTTTAGGTTGAAATTTAACTTTTTTAGTTTCTGTATTTCATTCTCTTGGATACGTAGTGCTTCATTAGGTGGAGATAGGAAAGAGTTGTCTTTAAAGTAGCTTGAGTCTTGAACAATTTCGAAACTTTCGTTTTGCATCGTTGGAATCAAAACAATTCCACGTTTGAATTTGAATTATTTCCCGGTTGAATTTTAGCATTCAACGTAATGAAAGCATAGTAGGCTGACTGAGACATTTCACTCATAAATTATTATCGAAACATTGAATAACTACATGCTACATACTTGATGTCATCTAAAAGTCTCATAACTCCATTCTAGAAGAGAAAAGGGGATTTAAACTCGCTACTTTGGTCAACAGTTAGTAGGTTGTATTGAATACATTTATTATTCATGTAACACTAGGGTACTGGGATTTAGTTGTTCTTTCTACTAAGTGGTTCTGGAAGCACAAACTCTTGGAACTAAAATGTTCCCAATTAAAGCTTGTTTTTCATCAAGTTAGGCTGATTCGATATTTTGATAGCTGGTCCAGTAATTTCTTTCATAAATTGAACTTTATACGAACTTCAACATATTTCTTCTTTCATATCATCCGTTACTTTTATCTGATATTATGGTTCGCTCTTTTATGAATTAAGAAATGTTCTGTAACTACCTCTGACTTGTCTTAGACTCTTAGTTTATTCTGGTTGCTTGCTAGAATTATGTTTCCTTTCGTTTGAGAGCTGAAAGGAATCAAGAGCTTGTTGAAATTGACGACTTGCTCAAATTGGTTCAAAGGCACAGCGTGTTTTGACGATGAACAAGCTACTCCTGAACCCCTTTGAAAGTCAGACAGTTCCTGAAGTGATGACTGAAAGGATTTCAGAATGCTACGGAAACTGTTTGGCATTTAATAGAACAGGAAATCTTTTGGCCGTAGGTAGTTTCTACGGTATTGTTGTCATTGTAGACTTCGACACGTATGGACCTGTTGTCCAAATGCTAGGACATGAAGGAAGAATTTTGTCTCTTTGTTGGTCTTACAATAGTTTCAGTGTTTTGAGTTGTGGGAAAGACCGAACAGTGCGGCTGTGGTATTTGCCAGATCAAAGGGAGCTACTATGTTTACAAACTCGATCGATTTCTTACCACGTAGAATTTCATCCGAAGAATCCAGATTACTGTATTATAGATATGAGTCAGCAACTGCCGTTATTAGTAAACGTTGTTGGTATGCAGGGTACTAAGTCAGTTGATGAATTGCCCGAAGCAAAGAAGGTCGGGATGCCTGAGGAAAGAGAATTAGAAGAGCTACGACTCAAAGAAACAATAGAAGACTCTGGAAAGGTTGTAAATGTATCGAAAAACTCTCTTGAGTATTTCTCCTTTTTTATTAAAGACGGAGAAGAAATAGTTCGATTCGATAGCTCTGGTTCTATCGCTACTTTTACTTTTGAAGGCCTTCAACCTCTTAGAGTTTGTTCGTTGCCTGGCAAAAGTCTCATACGTCAAGTTATAATGGAAAGGCGGAAAAGAATGTTTGCAGTTATAACTCAGGACAGATATGTACGCGTATTCGACCTTTTTTCAATTCTGGAAGACTATGGAAAACCTGTTAGTCCGGTCGCACAGTTTACTGATATTGTAGGCAGAAGTCAATGGAGCTGTGCATGCTTCAGTGGACATTCTGAATATCTCTTGTGCGGTACCAAAGGCTCTGAACATAAAATACTTGTTTGGAGAGTTGAGGATGGACAATTAGAAAAAACTTTAGAGGGTCCTAAAGAGTCCATTTTAGATTTAGCTTGGAATCCACGTAGGAATACTATAGTCTCATGTGGAGGGTCAGGATCTCTGTATGTGTGGACAAAGGATTACACCGAAAATTGGAGTGCGTTTGCTCCAGAATTCACAGAACTTGAAGAGAATGAAGAATATGTTGAAAGAGAAGATGAATTTGATTTTGTTGATGGTATCATGAAAGATCGAGAGGAGTGCGCAGAAGACGAAGAACTTCCTGTTGACATTACTTCTAGTTGGACAGACGATTTCAGTGATGGTCCTCATGAAGTAAATGATTTTTGTATGCCTGTTATTATCAATGGCAAGCATTAAAGAAGTAAGTTTTGAGACAGTTACTGCGGAACTTCCTTTGTCAAATGTAGCATCCATTGTTTAAAGTTTAGAAGATACGAAACTTTTGGATATATACTTTTGTAGTTTTAAATTTGTATCAGTTAAATTATTTCAGTTGGTTGGGTTATTTGTTGTATAAGATTGAACATCGTAGAAATTCTCAAACTTTGTGAATTGGCCGACGACAAGGCCATGAGCTCTACTGTTACCGCAATAGCTATAGCTGGTTCCATCATACTGTCCGTAACTTTTGCTGTTGTTATTATAATTGTAAAGCGACGAATGGAAGTTTCTTCAAGATATAGAGGTACCGTTGGGCACAACCAGTCGGATTTGCTTCGTGCTCCACCACTTATTACATATTTCATCAGTTCAACAGACAAACAAGGGTTATTTCAAAAAGATATTGACCAGCTTTGCAAGGAATATGTCTTCGAAGGTATGGAAAATATTCAGCGTACTAGGATGGGTGGAATTCAGCCTTCAGAAGAAAATACTGCTGATGATAAAGTTGACGACGATATCAATGCAAAGGCAGCTTTATGCTGCATTTGTCTCGAAGACTTGGAACTTGGTTCCCTTGTGAGAACTTTGCCCTGTAATCATACTTTTCATTCAAAAGAAATTTGTAGATGGCTTTGCAAGCGTGCAATATGTCCATATTGTAGAGCATCGTTCGAATACCTGGTTTCACTTCCTGACTATGAGGAAACAAATGACCATTTTGCAGGAGACAGTGAGAGTGACTCGAGTGCAATTCCTAATTACATATCTACCGGTAGACAATCCCAGGGCCCATACCATCAACACAACGCTGGGCCTTCTATTATTATGATTGTTCCCTAGTGATTAGTATACTCCAAAAAGTGACGTATTGTGTGTAACAATATGAATTTTATTCCAAAAAGAAGTCCGTTGCCCTAACTACATGCAATCGAATGAAAACTCCCAAACCATATCCCACAAATGTCATATAAACAAATATTGTTTTAGAGGCTTCGTATGCTGCCTTTCTATGGACAGTCTTCGTTCAACTCTTTCTGCTTTTTCATTAGAAAACGGCTAACTCGTCTACGATGATTGGTCCGTTGATAGATGGAGCACTGAGCACGATAAGGGCATGAACCACGACAATGCGTACATATCCATGAATCCGGATTACGAAAGACTTCTTCAAAATTCCAGTTGTTTTGTTGAAAACACTTTTCGCAGGTTACTTTAAGACACATACCAATTTGTATATTAGAACAAACTATCATTCTAATATTTTTACTCGCAGCACGCGCACAAAGATGACAGAACTTTGCAGGAGAGACACGTGAATATTGTTTTTTCCTCTGAGGCCGACGCTTAATCTGAGACTCTAAAGTAGGACTCAAAACTGGATCAGGAACACGAAACTTGCGACATCCTCCAGAGTTGCTCGACGAATCTGTATAAACTGTATGTACACTAGGATCTAACTCGGTCCTCACGGAAGATCTGTCCTGGTAGTTTTCTGTAAAAGTTGAAATAAACGCTGGACAGTTAACTCCAATGTTACGTGATACCTCTGACTCACTTGATGAACTCTTAAAACGTTTTGTTGAAGGAAAGAGCGCAGAGGAAGGTTTCACATTCATACTCGAGAACTCTCGGGAATTTGTGTGAGTCCAAAACTGAGTTTCCTCCGTTGGCTGCCGGCAATTCAAATTGAACGACTCATCAAATAGCGAGTTTTCTTGTTCAGCAGCTCTAGAAACTGTCGCATGAGTCCACAAACCTGCTGGTGGAGACAAACTAAAGCTCTTTTCCACTGCATCTAACGCATAAAGGCCGTGATAATGTTGTCGACCTTGAAAGTCTGTTTTCAAGCAAGACTTGAGTGACTCTTCGGGTGAAAATCCCACAAATAACTTATTCGACGGTGAAGGTATTTGTTCAGGTGCTTGAAAAGTTGAAGTTGTTGGCTCAAAATTCCTTGACAAACAATCATCCACCATTGTTTCACAACCTTGCTCGAACTTCAGTTTGGATACTGCTAACAAGTTCCGCTTAAAGTCATAATCCGTCATTCCCGAAGTGTTTTCCAAGCTACTTATATTCTGTTCCGATCCAGTACGAAATAGGTTACTTTCATCCCAGCTCAAATCCTTGAGCCAACCATCCTCGAATCTCACAAAATCAAAAACTCCGTCATCTGCAGACAGTAAGTCATCTTGCTCAAACTCGAAAAGAACCATAGCGTAAAAGAATGCAATATGACTAACTTTGAAACAACAAAATCTCCCGAAGCGGACGACAACAACTTGTGGTTAACAATGCACAACAAATTTCATTCGAATCCAGTGGGTTGATCGGGGTTCTATTTTGGTTCACAAATTTTCACAACCGATGATTAATGAGAAGCAGCACAGCATCTGGGTATTGGCTTCTCGAAATACGTTAAGAGAGTATTCGTACTTTCTGGCTTCGTTGTTTCTAGTTGTCTGTTAACTTGTCGGTTTAATTCGAATAGCAGTGAATTCTGCTTCTCTTCTGGAGTGGTTTCCGCCTGAACATATTGACTTTCGTAGACAGTGCATTGTTCTTCTTGTCGGTTTCTTGTCTGCCAGAATTTCAATTGACAATCATCACCTACTGTTGCAAGCTTTGTATCCACCTTACACCAAGCGACATCCGTAACTTCATTTTTATGGGCTGGTAGTCTTAACGACGGAAAATTTGCTTTTACGGGATGCGAACTTGACGGCTTTATGTCCCAAACGTACGCATGAGAATCAGCAGAACCACTTAATACATAATGACCGTCAGGACTGAAGCATGCTTTTATGTAGAATGAAGACGAAGTATGTCCACGCAAACTCATGAAGGATCCTCTATCAAGAAGCCCAGTTTTGTACAAATATATGTTGGAATCTGTTGAACTGACACAGAGATTACTGCCATCCGCAGTAATATCCAAGGAAGAAATTCCGTGTGGTCGGTATGTGAACCCCTCTTGACAACCAGGATAGATCGTAGTTAAGGCTTCTGCAGGATAGTGTTTGGAGTTAGGTTTTCGTAAGTCCCAGAGTTTTACAGCACCATCTACTGCTCCTGAAGTATATAAGAAGGAAGAATCATTGAATGGCGCGAATACCAAACCAGTAACTCCATGAGGGATATTTTGTTTCATAGAATTTTTCTTTTGGTGGATAGTATATCGAGCTCTTTTTGTTATGTTCTCTCGCTTGTAAGGAATATTCATTTCTTTTCGATGGGCATCCTTTAGTATTAAGACAGGGCGTAGAACCAAGTCACCTGTTTCTTGGTTACATAATCCTTGACATCTTGTATCCCATAACATAACATTACCATCTCTAGATGCGCTGGCCAGAACTTTACCATCTGTCATGTGCTTTTCTTTGATTGTTTTTATAGACCCTAAGTGGCCAACAAGTGTATTCACTATCGTGTGTCTGTTGACATCGAATACTTTCACTTTCTGATCTCCAGAAGCTGTTGCAATCCACTGATCCTGAAGTCCCAACCAACATAGAGAGAAAATGGCATTTTCATGCACTTGGAATGAAACTATGGGGACATCAGAAGTAGACTCATGCGGAATACTCCCAAATTCTTTTCTGTTTCCTACAATATTACGTCGGAAATCCGCACTGCACCAACCGTTCTCACGAGTTCCGAACGAGGAACTTTTGGAAGTATCAATCAGGGTAACATATCCATCTTCATCACATGTGGCGATTATCTGACCTGCACCTGCAGTTCTCGAAAATTCGACTGCAAACAGAGGAACCGGAACGTTGTCGTTATTCACAAACTCACATGAATAGCGCCTTGATGTCCAAAAAGTTTTTAAAATTTCATAGCTCTTCATTCTATACAAAGTATCGTGTTCAATTCTAGAGAGTCTTTCCAATTCTCTAGAGAACAAAGTTCTAAGAGTAGAAGAAGTTCTCATAGCAAGTTGGCTGTTGTTCTTTATCAGAATGGTAAGAAACCTTCAGAGTGACTGGTAACCAGAGACTGCAGAGAAATGGTATTTGAACAATAACGACTGCCCATTTGATGATTCCAAGCATCATTAACCCGCCTTTTTCTTCGATGGGCGGGTCACAACTTTTCGAGGGTCAGCAGAGAGAGCACTTAATGGAAAGCAAACTTGTAGGGAGGTAAACGCCAACTTCAAGGACTGTAAGTCCACCAGAACATACAAGATTAAGGACTAGTCGAAGAAGACGCTCCTCTTTTGCACTATCGATATAATGCTTTCCTGTTGACGAGGTTCTTTAGTGAAACCAGTGTCTCCTTCCATCATCTATTAATCACTTAGTTATTTTTCTAATTTACTTGTTCTCAAGCTTTGCAGAATACCAAGATTTTCTCCATGAGCTCAGTACTATCTTTTTGTTCGAGTGACAGTGCGTAGTCTTTGTCTTTCAGGCTATACGCTTTCAAAGTTCTATTTCATCCTCACTGTCTTCTGGCAGCAGTTTGCAGTCTCACATTTTTCTACTCGAGTTTTGTGCCACAATGGAACTCTGCTCAGCGTGATAAAGATATTTAAAGGCATTATGCATTGGAAGTATAAGGAAACTGTAGATCAAGAGTATAAAATGTAACAAACGCAGGATATTGGAAAGTGCTCCTATAAAATTTAAAGATCTACAATGCGCAGTAGTTGAATCCAGTGTAATTCACCCTAATAGTGGAAGAGTAGTGACTAATATTACTATTATGCTTGTCATTTTTGTAATAATGAAGTAATCCAAGCATCTGACGACTAAGATGAAGTTTTACTTGCAAAGTGCTCTTTTTTTGGAAGTTCGAACAACAAGTTTATAACAAACAAGTGAAAACATTTTCAAAGCCCTACTTCCACTCACCGCACAAAGGACATGAACAACTACGTTAAGAAAATCTGAAGTTTTGTTAATTGATTGGACAAGCTGTCACTTGCTTCTTATGTCGATAACCCCTGAACAGCTTGAAAAGCTCGCTTTCATGGACACTTCAAGTGAGCAATACAGTAAAAACGAAAAATCAGACGAAAGGCTCAAGTCTATCTCGGCAGTTTCTTCTTTTCAGAGGGTCACAGAGCGAAGCCTCGGAAAAGCTTTATATACTTGTCGTCGATGTAGTTTTGTCCTCTTTTGGGATACAGATCTTATGGAACATAATGAACACAAGACGCAGGCTTTTCCAGGAGATAATCAGAAAAGAGAAAGCGATTTGGGGAGTCGTAGTTGTAGTTCGTTGTTTCTTCAACAAGTACCTTGGTCTCAGGATCTATCGAACGATGAAGGGAAGTTGACTTGTCCAAAATGTAACTGTAGAGTAGGAAGCTATACTTGGTATGGTGAAAGGTGCTCATGTAAGTAAAGCTTTACGAATATAGCAGAAGCACTTTTTATCAAACTACTAGGTGGAAACTGGATAACTCCCTCTTTAAAAATACCAAAAAGAAGAGTCGACCGTAAAACTAATAAGTGATGATTTCCAAGTTGTCCTTCTTATTTAGCTCTGTTACCAATCATTTTCGGTTCTTTTGAATCAACAGTACTTTCTCGCTCTACTCTATTAGAATTCCGCGTTAATAGTTCATTTGAAATTTGTTTGACAAAGATTACATATCTCTCCGTTTGAGCTTTATTCGGAGAACTGTAACGTGACATATGGAAGCATTTTTAATATTTCACATTCGAAATCGGTCATCGATATAGTTTTCTTGAAACTACCGGAGTATTGTGGATTTTTTATGTTTATAACTGTTAGGAGAAAATGGTGATCGACATTACCAGTTGCACTGAACGTTCCTGTTCTCTGAAAGTGAACGGCAGAATATTTGCATATTTATACACATTGATACCTCAAGTATACTTTGCAAGTAAACAAGTCTATGGGTTTTAATAAACAATTTCTCACAAATAGCTTTTATCGATTGTCATTGCTGTTCTTCATTCAAATTGTAGTTGCAATCCTACAAAGCCATGTCAGACAACACGACTAAAGAAAGTATAACTGAAAAGGGAACAAAAAGTCTCCACTTATTAAAAGAGAATTTGAGGGAAGAAAGAGAACCTCTTTCAGATGAAAACGTTGTAACTGCAGTTGAGGAGCTGTCTCATCTTTTCTCGAGCTTACGTGGAAAACTGTCAACTCAACTATACAAATTGTATGAAGCGTCCCTTAAGGCTGTCTTTTTATCTAGTGCGACACAAAGATTGGATGAAATTTTTGGCCCTCCTGATACTTTTATCGTATTGGAGTCGTTTATTTGTTATGGTCCTGCCGTGCTGTCACTGGAAATTCTTTTGGAATCCCTCAAACAGAAGAAGGTTTCAGTTTCCATGTTCCACAAGTGCATTAGAAGAATTGTGTCGAAAAGTGGTCTAGCACAAGTGATGAACAACTTGTATTCCTCGAAACAGTGGACAGAGTGTGATATCAGTCTTCTGGTAGCTCTTCCTGACAAAATTTTTAACTGTGTTCAAAGGAAAGATATTGGTTTCGATTCTGATGAATATTACGAAAATCTATTTAATGCTGTTTTGAGTTTGGAAGCTATTCATGTGCCGCAACCAGTTGATTCAACTACAAGTGCAGACACGTTACTTCCCGCCCTGTTTACTCGTATTTGCGCAATTGGAAAGTTTAAACAATTCTTTCGTTGCTGTATTACATTTTTTGGCAGAAAAAATATTTCGTACCCAACAAATTTGACATATTGGCTTGCCAATGTATCTTCAGCATTCATGGAGAAAATGCTTTCAGACCTAATGGCTGTGATAGAGTCTGATGAGGGAAGCCTCTCGCTTGCTGAATTTTGTCTTGTTGATGTCTCGAAAAGGAATAGCGTGGCTAGGAAAAGTTTGTTACTCTTTGTTCCTAGAAGGCAATTAATTAGCATACCCGCAATTTCTATATTATCCGAGATATTTGTGGATGTTTGTAATGAATCTGAACGTCAATCTTTTTTAGATCAATTCCTATCGCTTTGGTCGTCGGCCCAATTAGTTGCATCTGCGAGTATTCCTTTTCAATTTCAAATAACTCGAATCTTACTATGTTTCCTTAAAGAAGTTGAGTTGGACTATCTTCATTCTCCTAAAACCCTTCACGCCATTACGAATGGCATTCAGTTCCGTCTTGGAAACACGGAAGCAGATATTAGGTATATGGGATGGACTGTTGGAAAGCAGTTTGGACGTATGCTTGGAGTGGATGATGCTGTATTTAGTGAGCGGATCGAGGAATTTCAACCATCACAGGATCTCGAAAGTTTTATTTGTGTGCGGGACCAAAACAATACTTTCAAAGTTAAGACTGATTCTCTAGATTCTAAAGCTTCATCTATTGCTTCTTTTGATACAATTGTCACTAATATACCAAACCTTTCGATACAAGACGAACTGAACAGCAAGTTTTCGAAACCAAATATAAAGGATACAAAGGACACTGATAATTCCGAGTTTTTTGAACCTTACCAAGTCAGTGATGAAGAAAGCGAGACAGAATCAGATGACGAGGTTGAGGAACTTTCTAGGAAGAAAGAAATTATACCCACGACAGTTAGTGAGTTACTCATTCTTTTTCGGAAATTTCGGAAGCAAGAAACGGAAGAATCGTGGAGTGTGTCCTTATTTATAAATGGCCTCAAGCAGTTACAGTCAATGATAAATAGGCGTTCTCGTGCTGTAAAAGGTGCAATATCAGAATTAGTTATGGCTGTATTTCTTTTGGATCCTAACGCATTGAACCCTTGCAAGGAAACTTCTTATTTTGCTGAAGTTCGCCAAAGTACTTTACTTTTACTCGCAGAGCTGTCTCCCTTGAATTTTTTCCAAACTCTAATTTCAAGGATTTATCAATCAGACCATGCTCATTTGCAAGATAAATGCAGTGTCTTAAATCTTTTGATGAATGCTTCGGAATATTTGTCCGGCAATAGAGAGCTTTTTACTGAGAAATACAGCAACAAAGAAAATCCTACAGAACCGCTTGATCAGGACGCGGAAAATGAGAAGCCTTACGTGGGAACAGTCTTAAAAGTGCTTCATTTTTCGCTGGATAGAATGAAACATCAAAATTCGCGTATTATCAAGAATCGGTATGTACACATGGAAAAACATTGTTTTCTAAAGAGGTTTAGGTTTGCTCCTATTTCTATGGAGGTATTCTTTTCGATATGGAATGAAGCTGCTAAGCTTACTCGGAAGAAAGCATTGTTTCCTGAAATTCGTGAAATTCTTCTAGCACAATCTATTTCGACACTTTCAGTTTTCATTTTCTGCGCGGGAAAATCTTGCCCTTCTTATGGAGAAATGTTACAGGCCCTGACCCAACTAGGTAAGCTTTTCCTAACTACGTCCATGTCAAAGTTTTGAAATTGGCATTCCAGCATTTATTCATTTGCAGCATTCAAATTGCAGTATTCGACGGTCGGCATTAATTGCTCTGGTGGTTTCTTTGCAAATTTCCAACACAAGAGAAGCAAAGGAAATGGAGCAGCAATATCGCACAACCTCCCTTCGTAGTCTTATTGATTATTGGACAGAAACTTCTCGTCAGGATACAGATAACTGGTGCAAGCAATTGGCATTTCGTTGTTTAGAATTATGGTGTCAGAAAGTTCCTGAAGAAGAATACATATTGCATTTTTGAAATTTATGAAAAGTACAAGTATTTATTTGCGAGAAGTCAAGAGAATTCGATAGGTACACTTATTTTTGAAGCTTCTTCTTGTACAGGTATAAAAACGTGAAGAACACCGTCCTTACATGAAGCCGTTATTTTGGATACATCCACTTCTTTAGGAAGCTTTATGACTCTTCGAAACTTGCCATATTGTCTTTCTGAATAAATATAAGGGTGTTCCTTCTTGGCTTTCTTTGCCGGCGGCTTTTTCACTTCGTCTTTGTCATTTTCCTCTTGGTTTTGAGTAGAGTCATTTTGACGTCGTTTTATCCCAGAAATAACAAGTGAACCCTCTCGAACATCTAGTTGCAAGCTTTCCGAGTTTACACCAGGCACCTCCGCATCCAACTTAAGATTTCCATGCTCATCCTCGATTACCTCTACTCTCGGTACCCATCCTTTTCTCCCTCCGCGTTTACGATTGGACTCATTCCTTCCTTCTGTTTGCTCTGATCTCTCAGTGTCACTGTCCAGTGCACGCTCAAAGACATCCCACGGATCGAGAAAATCGACAAATGGAAGAAGCGAACTCATTTTCCTATCTATTCATTCCTTCTGTCCAAGCAATCTTTAAATTGTCCCTTTGGAAATTTCGAGAAAATTGGGGAAGTTTCCGTTTAGAAACAGGAATGGCAAACAGAATAGCCGCGATGAAGTGTAGTGTTTCTTTTCAGTTTTGGAGTCTGTTCGACGAAAGCGATAGTCACATTTCTCAAGGAACTTGTATCTCCTCTGTTTGAACGCGTTTTGAACTGACGCATTCGAATTTTTGAGAGGCCTAATTTTTCAAGGAAGGCCATGAGACAAAACAGACAAGGAGTTGCTGACTTGTTGCAAAGTAAAAATAACAATTTTTGGACAGTACGTTGTAAACTTGAGGATAAAACGAAAATTTAAGTTTTTCTCTTGAACGAATTTGACTTTGTTTTAATATTTCTGATGAATGAATAAAATGAAGACACTTGAAAAAAGCAAAGCTTTCGAGTAATGTCAATTGGGTTTAGTTGCAAAAGCTTTTGGTTGAAGCTCACGTTAGGGATAAGAAAGCAGTGAGTGGCAAGCTCTTTCAAAATCTGTCCCGAATGGAAAACCACAAATCATCGATCAATATCATCCAATCTGGGAATCTCAGTTGCTCCGAAAATGTTGGCCTTTGGTAGCTTCTGCAGAGTTTTCGTGAGAAGGAGTAGTTTCACCCAGTCAACCAGCCTGCAGCATGCGGTTATCAAAAAGAACTTTTTCTCAATTCATATGGCTGCCAAATCTAGAGCGCTTCCCTTTTTAGAAGCACCTAGAAAACTCGATGGAAAGATTCCTGGAGATGCAGGGTAAGAATCTTATGTGTGGTCGTACAAATGAATGATTGTGAATTGTTAGCTTTGATCCACTCTATATCTCTGACAATATGAATCTTGATTACCTTCGAGCTTCTGTAGGTAACTTCACGATCCTCTCAGTCTTCTACTTAACAAGCAAAGGAAATAAAACATTGTCGAGTGGCTATGCTTGCTGCCTTGGGTTATGTAGCTCAAGAGTTTGTTCATCTTCCAGGAGATGTTTTCAGCGAGAGACATGCCTTGGCTGCTATTCACAAGGTGCCGATAGAGGGTTGGATTCAAATTATCCTTTTCATCAGTCTAGTTGAAATTGCTACATTTCGTACTACGTTTTCTTTTGATCGTGAACCAGGGGACTTTGGATTTGATCCCTTAGGTCTTGGGAAAACTCCACAATTGCGCAGGAGGTAACAAACTCTTTATATCATTTGAACAGTTTTCAACTTTTTGCAGATATCAGGAGTCTGAGATTCGAAATGGCCGTCTAGCAATGATTGCTATTATAGCGTTCATGGTTCAGGAATTATTTACCGGTAAAAGTGTTGTGGAACAACTTCAGAGCTTGAAGCTGTTATGAGTTTCAGAAGTGTTCTGGGAAGTTTTTTTTAACAATAAAAGGGGTATTCGTTAACAAACCCAGTTTACTTGAAGCCCCTCCTTACAAGTGACCTTAAAATGGCAGCTTGAAATGTGTTAATTGTGCAACTATCCCTTCACTGGAAAGAGAGCTTTGAATCATAAAAGCAATGCTTGCTATCATGGCAAGTCTTCCGTTTTTCAGTTCCGACAAAAGATATCTGTCATGAGCCTGCTTGTCCTTTGCAAACCCCAAAGGGTCGAAGCCGAAATAGCCTGGCTCTCTATTCCCTTGAAGGGTTTCCTTTATAGCCGCTATGTCTATCATCTCTAAGATAGCAACGAGAAGAAATATTTGTATCCAGCCAGAAATAGGAACTTGTCCTATTGCCTGCATTGGGTGAGGATTGGAAAAAAAGTCCCCAGGTAAATGAATAAATTCTACACCTAGTCTTAGTTAACTATAGGAGTAACAGGGTAAGAGTTTCACCTTGAACAATGAAGCCTACGACAGCTAGCATTGCTATCCTGCAGTGCTTCAGCTCTGACTCTCGAAGATATCGAAGATCGATAATATTCGAAAAACCTAAAGGATCAAAGCTATGCAGAATTATCATACAACTTGGTTATCCAGTGATATGAATATGCCTACCCAACATCCCCAATCATAGTGCCATCTAAGGAAGGGGGAGCCTTCAAGAAAGGTATAGCCTGACTTTGCCTTTGACTGGTACTAGAACTGCTTGCTACTATTGGAGCAGTTTTGGAAACAACACGCTTATGTAGTAAACGTGATACACAGGCAAAGCTCCATTGAGTCGAGAGTTTCAAGGGCAAAGCATAGACGTTCACGAAAAAGGCAGACTTGGTCAGCATGGCTCAGGCAGAATCTTACAACGTGATCTGTAACGAGATTTGCAATCTGTTAGTGAAATGGAGCTTTGCTTCCACACAGTTTGGGAGTACACTTTCACAACGTTCACTGACGGCTGGAATATGGAGCAAAAGTATTCCACAGCTGTAAAGCATTTGGAAACTCTCCAATAAAAACGTTTTTTGGATCTTTTCGAAACATCTTCATTCTCCTTTCGATGGGGCTAACTCAGTAAGAACTGAAGAAATTGATAAGGTCGTCTGAACTCTTTGTCCTTATCAGCAAACATAAATGTGACGCTAGATTTTGAAGTCGTGTTTGTTGCGAACCTGAATTGCCAGTATTTTTAATTTTTTGATTCTTCAGAAGAAAGGAAGTCTTAGAAGACAAGGAAATCCTTAGACTTTCCTTTTATTTTCCTACTCTCTTCTATGGAGATTTGGAGGAAACCCTTCCAAAGAAACAGTGGAAACTGTTCCAAATATCGAAGTCTCTTTCATTGAAAGGATCTTGATAGAAAATTTCATTTTTTTTTTGATTTCTCTTGGACCAGGAAACGGCCTTCTATTGTTGCTTGTTGCTACTAGCCGACATATTTTTGGCTTCTATCCATTTTTATTAAGAACTGACCTAGTTAAAAGTTTCCTAACCTTAGCTCCTTGTCCAATTTACTAAGCTGTAGTCTTAGTAGACATGCATGATTGTTGGAAGACTTTTCTATTGAAGTAGTCTCAAAAAGACACTACTTTCTTGCAAGTCACATAGCTTACGAAGTCTCGTGCTAACTATATTTGTCAGAATATTATAAGCGTACGTTCTTATTGGAGTGTCTCTTGAGTGACAATCGCTGGCGAATCTTTTCGGGTCCTGTCCAAAGGCTGTCAATCATTTATATTGCTTGTAAATTCAAGGTGCTTGGAAGAGCTAAGAAAAGCTCTGCAAGTAATGTTAGAGTTGTGCATTTGAGAAGAGCCTTGAACATGAAATTTCGAATGTGGCTATTTCTGAGAAGCATTTAAATTTTAAATGATCAATCGTCTTTTAACTGCAGTGGTTATAGAAGGGTACTTGAGATAGATGTTAGTAAAAACGATTTGATAATATCGTTTCGTTTGGTTAAAATGAAAATGGTTTCTAAAGCCTTGGCAGTGTCTAAGTGCAAGCCATGTTTCATCCTAATGGTTACGTTCATACTATCACTAGTCACTTGGTCTACTGCGTAGTGAGACGCCATTCTAAAGAAATCAAAAATAAAAATTCTTGCAACGTTTAGTTGCTGTCAATTTTAAAGTTGTGCTAGAAACTAGATCGAAGTAAAACCAGTAATTTATACATACAAAATTCTGGGAAAGTACGCAGAGCACCGTGGCGCAGCGGTTAGCGTGCTGGGCCCATAACCCAGCGGTCCCTGGATCGAAACCAGGCGGTGCTAGTTTTTGCTTTACAAGCAGCCTTGTGATTTCGTAGAATAAGAAGATTGCTGTAACAAGCAAGTCTAAGACTTTCGCAGCGTTTTACGTTTCGAATATCGACACCAATGATAGGAAGCGGCTCTATACGTCATACTGGGTCAAGGTAGCACTTGTTCAATGAAGAAGGTGGTTGAGCATTTGGTATGAAGATATTGCATGTGAAAAAAGCAAGTACTCAGATATTCTGTTTTAATTTTCTCTAGTTTATTCCACTGAGTTAATCCAGTTAAGCAAGACTGTTTTTAGACTGTTCCTGTTGCAGACAAGATACAAGTTGGTGAAAGGGACAACATGGTATATAGTACGCTCTCAGAATAGGTTATTTGAAAAAATTCGTCAATTCCATTAGGATTTTGCGGAACCAGTGGTTCAGAAAGATGCCACCGAGGAAACGGAGACCTCCAACCAGTGCGCAAAGAAAATCAAGCAAAGCGAACTCCAGGGAGAGTTTCCAGCTAACAAGCGAAAATGATTGCAACTCCCGTGGTCGTGTATCTCGAGAACCTGGCTCTACAATGAGAGTCGTTGAGGAACTGAAGGAAGTGGAAAGTATGGAATTTTTTGACCATATTCCTGCACCCCCGTTGAAAAGAAAGAAAATGAATAGTGCTCAGGACAACAGTGAAAATGACAAAGAGGAGGAAGTCGATAAAAAGAAAGAGAGCGAAATTGAAAAACGAAAGCGGACAATAGAAAGCTTCTTACGAGATACAGATATCACAAATGTTTCATCGACGACTTTTTTAGCTGCGAGAGTTACTGAAAAGCTTGTTCACAGAATTTCTTTGGAAGGTTTATTAAAGTTCCGTTTGAGGCAACAAAGTATTGCTGACGAATTGAAGAAGCATATTTTTGACGTTTCGTTTGAGAAGGAAACTTCAAATAACAAGAAGAATACATCAACTTCTTTGGAGCTTACAGGGAAGCAGTTGAGCCAAAGTGTAGTTCGCAATGGCGCTTCTAGTCATAACAACACCAGAAACCTTCCTTGCTCACACTGTGGATCGCTTGTTGCTTCGTCAAGGTATGCAGCGCATTTAGAAAAGTGTTTAGGCAAAGGAGGACGTTTGAGTAGCAGAGCTGCTTCATTACGTTTGCGTAATACTGCTTCTGATTCCGATCAAAACACGAACGAGGATAACCTATAACTTAAGTTAGGGGTGATGGATACTTTAGATAAGGAATTTAGTAGGAAATGTGGGAAGAAGTACATTTCATTATGACTGACACTCTTTAGAAGCAACAACTCGATCAAAATTTTTTCAGGAATAGCTATAAGAAGAAAGATAAATTACTTGGAGAGTACACAAGGAATGTAATGAAGTGAGGGAATCCATGCGTCACAAAATTCCTTCGCTTCTATAGAGGAGTTACCAACAGCGACAACATGCCAACCTATATTTTTTGCGGCGCGAAGGTTTCTAACTGAGTCATCAAAAAGTAGAGCTTTTGACGGATTATCGACGCGTGCAATTTTTAACGCGGCCAAGAACGATTTCGGATCTGGTTTATTATTAAAACCAACGGAGACGACATCAATTATATCTTCGAATATTTCCTCCGGAATGTCCAAAGCCTGGAGACACTTCTGCGCATGAGTCTTATCAGCGTTTGTGAAAACAAATTTTCTAAATGGTAACCATTGCAGAATACTTCGAAGTGAAGAGTCTTTCTGTATAAGTGACTCGTAGTCGAGAGACCAATGAATATCTATTAAAAATTCTCAGTATCTTTCAAACAACAGGAACACAACACCTTACAGGACCAATATTCATAAGGATCGATAGCATACAACTCTTGTAAACCTTTCAAGGTTGTACCATATTCTAAGAAAAGAGAGTGCTGCAAGTCAAGAACTTTATCAGTTGGAATTTGGAGTTTCTCATTCATATATGATTGAATATTCTTTCTTACTTGCTCAGAAACCTTGCAAGAGGAAGGGTACAAAGTATCGTCACAATCGAAGAACACAGCCTCAAGGTCTTGCAATTCAAGCTGTTTGTAGACCGTTTGGGAATCTTTGTTTACTGAAGAAAGCACGTAAGTGTCAACCATGTCAAAACTGACCTCTTCCGGAGAATCCGTTTGAGAAACGTCAGTTCCTGTTCCCATATAAAATATGAAAGTATACGACAAAACCGGAAACTCTATAGTTTTTTGTTACGTATCAACGTTACCAAGTCGAGTCTGGGGAAAAACTTGAAGTTGTCGACCAAGAACTAATTCTCCAGATTGGCCAATTGGATTCCCTCAGCCAATTAATAATTTTCAAGTTGTAAACTTGTTCTACGTTCCATACTTAATATAGAAATAGTATCAAACTAACGACTGTAAACATGGAAAGATTCATTGTGCAACTGGTTCCTAACCACAGAATTTTTACAAACGACAAGAATTCTTGAATCCTAGAATTCCCGACCAACATTGGAATATTGGACAACCGAGTTGTAGTCGACGTGTCTTTGACGTGGCTCATTTCAAGAATCAGCGTTGAGCAATATTCATTGGATTCTTCGAGAATTTGAAAGTTTGGAGCTTTTGATATTTTCCACTTGTATATTCCAATCAGTCGAAAATTTATGTCAAAGAGAAGACTAGTGAGTCCACCTAATGACTTCCATGACCCTTCTACATATTCCAATCCGAATATATACTTTACTCGTCATCTCTCCCTTGAGTTAGATATCAATCCTTTTCAAAAAGTTATAAAAGGCATCGTGACAATAGAAGCAGAAATTCTTCAAGTAGAACAAGATCCTTATCTTGTACTAGACACACGAGGTCTTCAAATTACCCAGGTACAAGACCCGAAAACAGGAAAGAATTACTCCTACCAAATAGAGCATGGAAAGCTAGGCAGTGCCTTGAAAGTTAGCCTTCGAGGATTTTCATTCCCTGATCAGACTGTCCGAGTCAGAATCTCATACACAACTCAGGGTGAAGGAGAAGGTCATCCTGTTGGAGGAGCTTGTGGATGGTTGACTCCGGAACAGACTGCAGGAGGAAAGTTGCCTTACCTTTTTACTCAAAGTCAGACAATTCATGCTCGTTCCATTTTTCCTTGTCAAGTATTGTTGGTGTCCTCGCCTTCTTGGATATTAAGTGAACGTATCTCTTTAGGACACGCCAAGTGCCAAAACTCCTTTCACAGCAACTATTTCAGTTCCAGTTGAATTTCGCGCTATTATGAGTGGCATACTTATAGAAGAACGCCGAAAGCAAGTAAGAAATGATGGATCTACTTACAATCTATTCATGTAAGTAGTATATTGTTTGGCGTTTGGCTTTTTTGATATTTTCATCAGATTTGAGCAAACCATTCCGGTAGCTTCATATCTCATCTCGATTGCTGTGGGTGAGCTAGAGTCACAGGAACTTTCTGAACGTTGTCGAGTATGGACGGAACCAGCTATGGTGGAAGCTGCATGTTTCGAGTTTGGACAGACTGAACAATTTGTGAAAGCTGTAGAGTCCGTCTGTGGAGCATATGTATGGTCTCGCTATGACATTCTCTGTTTGCCGCCTTCCTTTCCTTTTGGGTAAGTTTTCAGTTTGTAAAGTGCTGTGTCGAAACTAATGACTGGAAGCGCAATGGAAAACCCCTGTCTTACTTTTTTAACTCCAACTCTTCTTGCTGGAGACCGCTCTTTGGCTTCAGTTATAGTTCACGAGATTGTTCACTGTTGGTCAGGGAATCTCGTGACTTGTTGCAACTGGCAAGACTTTTGGTTGAATGAGGGAATATCTCTATTCCTTTCACGTAAGATTACTTCAAAGATACGTCACAAAGATAGTAAATTGAAAGGAAGCCTGGAATCCTTTTTCGGACTTGAAACATATCTTGGAAGAGTCGCGTTGAAACAAGCCTTGGAATCTTTGGGAAAGGGACACCCATATACTCGTCTAGTTCCAGATCTTTCGGATGGAGTTGATCCTGATGATGCCTTTGGGCCAAGTCCTTACGAAAAAGGTTTTAACCTACTTTTGAAGCTCGAGAGATTAACAGGAGAAGATAAGTTTCTTCGATTCTTACGTTCCTTTTTCGAGCGTTTTCAATTTCAGAGTGTCTCAACTGCAAATTTTATTGCGTATTTTTCTGAATATTTTACTGCGAATATATCAAAACCTGAATTTGATAGCTTTGGTCGCCTGGTCTTTAAAGGTTTTGATTGGGATGAGTGGTTATACTCCACAGGCGATCCTCCAGAATACCCAGAAGTGGACCTTAGTTTAGTGTATGCGGCCCAATCTTTGGCAAAACTTTGTATTGAAACAGAAGCGAAATCGCTTACTGCTTATGAAGTTGAAGGATGGGACTCGAGCCAAGTAAGTAATATATATATATATGCGTCTTTCTTTGGAATATTTATTTCGATGACAGATGATAGTGTTCCTTGATTCTCTGCTTTCTCAAGGCAACTGTTCGCAAGAGTTGGTTAAGCGATTAGACTTGCAGTTACGTCTGAATCATGGACCCAAAGGGAAGAATGCCGAGATTCGTTTATTATGGTTAAAACTTGCGTTGAGAGCGCATTATGAACCAGCAGTTGAGAACGCGATTGAGTTTGTAACAACTCAAGGCCGAATGAAATATATACGTCCCATCTATAGGGAACTTCATTCTGAGTTTCCAAAAGGATCCTTGGCTGTAAATACTTTTACGAAGAATAGAAAAAAGTATCACAACATCGCCTCCAAGTTGTTAGCAAAAGACTTTGGACTGGATTAAGTCTTTAAAATTGAAGTTCTTTTTCATTATTGTCAATCCAAAAAGTAAATTCGTTCTAGTTCTCGTATTGTCGATTGATATATTTTATTTTGGTCATCGCATGGTAGACAAAGAGCTCATAGAGTATGTAACCAATCGCAGGAAAAAACGGCTAAGAATGCTTTATATTTTCTGATCTGAAGTAACACAAAGAAGACCACGAATTTTTAAGTATCACAAATCAATTCCTTTCAACCAGCGACGCTCTTTTATGTCCTCTTCGATCTCCTTCTTTAACTTTGGGAACAGTTCCAAATATTCATCCACAGTAATAGTCTCAATATTGTCTTGTATGTACTGAATCTTACGCTTTGTCTCACGCTTCAACCGATTCCTCACTGCGATTCTCTACAAACAACCATTAGTAACCGACGTTGACAAAAAACAGTCTAAATACCTTATCGATCTCAATCGACTCCTCAATGAGCTTCTGATAATAGTCATCAACTTCTCTCACAAGCTCCTTTATCAAGTTATCCAGGGGTGGTGGCTCAAAATTTTCATACAAGGTTTGCAACTCATCAACAAGATACGGAAGAAACCGCACTTTCTTTCTCAGTTCCTCAAAGTTCACTGGGCGATGTTCTATATTGAACGAAGCTTCGAATTCTTCAAACCTTCTTTGAAATTCCTTATAAACTGCTGTATCTTTTGGATGTCGTCCTTTTACTAAATTAGTGAGGTCCAAAGGTGGCAACTTTTGTTCAATTGAAGTAGATTCCCTCGAACTCTCAGCCTCGGGAGATTCGGAAGCACCTTCTTGTTTTTGGCTTTTTCCAATCTCTGAATCTTTGGATTCGGTTAAGTTCTTTCCATTTTCCGAGCTTGTTGCCAAAAGTCTCGACTGTGTGCCATACAAAAATAGGCGACGTGAAACAAGACGAGCAACGAGACAAAGCGCCATTAAGAAATGGTCCAACAACAGAAAATAAGGTGAATGGTTCGATTGTTGTTTGCAACTTGTTGTGGCTATCGGGGGATAGCATTTTCTTCAAAGAGGTTTACACAGTGCTGTTGGAAAGGAAGAAGTAGCTTGGAATATAAATTAACGCCTCTTAGGTTGGCGATGGGAGGAAGAGACGTTGCGGAGGTCGAAGGAACGAACTATTCGAAGATAGAACAGAAGCGTCCTTTCACGGAAGTTTTTAACAAACCGGAAAAGTTTCTTTCCGCAAAGAGACACATTGAATTAGAAGCAAGAGAGGAAGCATTATTTAGTTTATTGCTTGATGCCGTGAAAGTCCTGGATACAGGGACCACACTTCGAGTAGCTGGTGGCTGGGTCAGAGATAAAGTAAGGACTTTGTTTCCATTGTCTCCAAGTTATCTCACCTGTATAAAGCTATTGAAAATTAGCAAAGAGGAGCCAGACATTGATCTAGCTCTAGATAATATGATGGGTCGACAGTTTGCACACAAGTTACAGTTTTACTTGAAATCCCAAAATATTACTTGTGGACATATATCAATCATTCAACAGAATCCAGAGCAGTCAAAACATCTGGAGACTGCCAGAATTAAAGTCAATGGCATTTATTTAGACCTTGTCAACCTAAGGAAGGAAAGTTATGCGCACTGTAGTCGAATTCCCGACATTCAGATAGGAACTCCGTATGAAGACGCTATGAGACGTGATTTGACTATCAACTCACTTTTTTATAATCTGAACGAAGACATTATAGAGGACTTTAGCGGAAGAGGCTTCGATGACTTGAACAACAAAGTAATTCGAACCCCAATGGCTCCAAAGGAGACTCTTTTAGATGATCCTTTGAGAGCTCTTAGAGCAATACGTTTCGCAACTCGATTTGACTTTGATATAGATCCTGACCTTTATAGCTGTTTGAAGTCGAATGAAGTACATATGGCACTCAGAGAGAAGGTGAGTCGCGAACGAGTTGGAAGTGAAATAGATTATATGTTTAAAGCAGTGAGCTATGTTCGTCCAATTGGAATCCTGTACGAAACTGGGCTTTATAAGGCAGTTCTCATTCATCCACAAGATCTTGGTTCATCCTTTAATCTACAACATTCATTTTACCAATCATTGCTATTGATCGCCAAGTTAAACTGGATAAGACAGAAAAAGATCCTTAGTTATGGTAGTACTACGGACGAGCACGTAATACTTGAGCAACTTGCAGTGTTTTCAATACCTTTTCATTTTTATGAGCCATTTGAAGATGGAAACAAAGTGATTTTGTCGCAATATTTTCTTCGAAATTGCCTGAAGAGACGTGTCAGAGATTGCGACTCAGTAATAACAGTTCTTGATGGCTCAACTGAATTTTTAAACCATATTAAAAAGGAAGTTCCTTCAAGTGACATGGTCCAAGATGTTGACGGAGAGCCATTTAGGCTTAAGATTGGCCGAATTTTGAAAAAGACAGGTAGTTTATGGAACGCGGCATTCACAGTTGCTTGTTGTAGAACACTGAAAGGTGACCTCAAGTGGGATACATTTTCTCGTGGTGGACTGAATGACCTATTTTGCGAGAATCGAGAAGATTTGAATACATGGCTTGATAGAGTAAGAGGCTGGGAAGCTTTTATTGTTCAACTTGGAATTGAAGACATCCACAAGTGGCGACCACTTTTTGACGGCAATGAAGTCTTGTCTTTACTGCCAAAGCTTTCTCGAGGACCAAAAATTAAGGAAATTCTCGATGCACAAATCGAATGGATGCTTATGAACCCAAAAAAAACAAAGGAAGACTGTCGGAATTGGTTACTTGACAAATACAAGGTATATTATTCTGAGCCTTCCGCATGAGTGGCATAATTTTCAGAAAAAGGGTACAAAATTCAAACCTTCACAGACTGACAGTTAAGTAATATGACACAATTCGTTAATATATAGAATCCGTGAAGTTTCTGGGAAAACAATGTATTATGTTCTTTCGAAATAATAAAGGAAGAAAATGTCGGTATTATTAGAGATATTGAGACATCTTTAGACTTTTTGAGTACATTTGCATTTCTATTGCGAGTATAGTTGTGGAATGATATTTGCTATAGTATTCTTTGCCAATGTAGCTCTTTTACTTCACCCAAAAATGCTACAAATGACACAATTGTACTAATTGTTGCGCGTTGAACAATTTGAATTCGGATGCCTCGTGATCCAACGACAGATGATGAGCTTTATAGTCTCTTTAGCAAGTTATTGAGTCTTTTAAATCTTAAATTTGGATATGGAAACAATTGTTGGAATTGTTGTCAGAACCTGGAGAGTATTTCTCAACAGTTACAAAATTTGCAGACTGAAGTGAGACATTTGCAACAAGTTGTATTTCAAGGTTTTGAGGATATGAAATCAGCTACGAAGAAGCCAACTTTTCCCACAGAGACTTCTCTAAAGAAGGTTGAGGAGAAAAGTTCTTCATCTGAGGATGAAATTACGTGTTTCTCTCAAGAAAACCCGGTGTTCAGTCCAACCGGTATATTTCCAAAGAGAATTTCTGATGGCAAACCAAAACTTGAACAGCCTTCTCGAGTGGACAGTATGAACACTTCCCCCGAAGAGAGAATCCTTTCCAGAGAGAGAGATTCCAAGGTCGACTCCCATATACTTGTGGTGCAAGACTCCAGTTCTTTGCCTCGTGATAGAAAGAGTTGTGATTGTGTGAATTCAAGGCGTTCAAGCTATCAGAAAAACATTTTAGTTGAGAAAGATAATAATATAGATGATGCTTCATCTAGTTTAGACGACCTTCGTTTTCAACAATCCTTGACTCCAACGAATGCAGAATTATCAAAGGACTGTTGTGCCTTTGATGTGACAAAAACAAAAGATGAAACTTTAGATTCCAGACATAAACATAAAGCTAGGACAGAGGAGACTTCATGCGAGATGCATCGACAGAGAAAAGTTGCTAAAGGTCCAGTGAGTTCTCAGAAATTTGGTAAAATTGCCAGAGGTAGAGACAACGCTTGTGATTATGTTTCATTTTCACAGACGCCGTCTCCAGCGAAGGAAATAACGACGTGTGAAATGAAAAAGAGTACCGAAAGGATTTTGGAGCACCTGCCGAACGAAAATTCGACTCCAAAAGTTACAACCGAATACATAGATAACAATGGAAATCGCCTTTGTGCCAATCCTGTTATCCGATCAAAGGAAGATCGAATGAAATTGAAAGGAAGCACGTGTACGGAATGCCAAAAAACTTGGAATTGTTTGGCACATGATAACGAGGTAATCTATTTAGAATATTTTAATGCGACAAAAGATTAACGTTATACTAGGAACGCTGTAAAGAAATGATACAAAAGTATTCCAGACATAGACATTGCCATACTCCACCAGAAACTCCAGAATTTTGGTTTGATATATCATTTCCTGAGACGGAAACTGTACCGCCTGAAAGTCCTTTAGTCTGATGATTTCTTTGGCTTCCACGTTTGTTCCACATGAGATATGACTCCATGTAACATATTGGCTTCTTTTGTAGACATGTTCAGTCGATTCAACATGGAACGAAATCTCATCATTCGTTTCTTTTTAGATTGTTCGGAAATAAACGAAATGCTAAGAAGAAGATTTTCAAGACGTTTGTATAAACTCTCCTTCGTTTCAAAATTTGCCTCGCTAGAAGCTTTTGTAGTGCGCAAGTTCAAATTTCCAACAGCGGTTTCAGTACTCGATATATAAAGCTCATAGCAAACAATACCAACAGCCATTGCCAAGTTTAAGACAGGGTATTCCTCACTTGCGGGAATCTTCAAAAAACGATGCGCCAACTTTAGTTCATCATTCGTAAGACCGCTCGATTCTCTACCAAAGACAATTGCTGCAGTGGACCCGAAGCCTGAATGTGTTAACCAAGAAAGAACACTTCTAGGGTCTTCCAATACCACTGTGTTGAGCTAAGGATGAATCCAACACAACAAACTAAAACATAAACCTACGATCTGCACAAGAATCTCTTTGTCTACTTGTAGAAGCAACTACACGAGTGCAGCCATTTAGGGCTTCTGCAAGCGACATAACTACTTTGCAGTTTGTCAAAACATCAATCCCACGCATAGCTCGAGCGCGACCCTCCATATAATTACACTTAGGATTCACCAAGATGAGTTTTGAAAAGTTAAAATTCCTCATAACTCGAGATACTGAACCAACATTATCAGCTCCTTCAGGTTCTACCAGAACTATGCGTATTTGTGAAATTGACGCCCTAACGAGGCGACCAACTCTCCAGGATGTATGTTGTTTTTCCCTTATAAATTTCGTTTTCCGTATCGGTTCAAAGTTTTTTTTGAATCTATTTCCAAGAAAGGTATTAAGAGAGTGAACAAACGTCACTTCCAAAGGAACTCTTAGCGTTTTGTCATTCAAGTTGGACTTGTGGGTTAGCATCATGATGTGGCCCTGTTTGCGAAGTTCTTTTGGTTTTATTACGACGCCCAGTTCAAGTTGCTGCTTTCTGAAAGACAAAAATAAATTCCAAAGTTATTCTGCATGTCGTCGTATAACTTTTGGCAACTCCTTTATACACTCTGGCAACTGTTGTTCAAGAGCACACAGGCAGTTGGCCAAGTTGTTCCTGAAGGCAGTCGGTAAAGGTTTTGGAATGCCGAGAAAGATAGATTTTCCATATAGTGGAAGTCTTCGTCCTGGACGGAAGAGTCCACCAAGAAAAGTTCCTGCCGGTATACCAAAACCTGACTATGCTAAGACAGGGTTGCCATCCCATAGTCCGCGTGCCCCTTGGGATATTGAAGTTCATGGTGATGAGGACTTGGAATTGATGAGAATATCTTGTCAAGTGGCTAGGGAAGTGTTGGATTGTGCTGCACGAGTTATTAGTCCTGGAATTACAACAGATGAAATTGATGATGTTGTTCACCAAGAAACCTTGAAAAGAGGAGCTTATCCTTCACCTCTCAACTACTACAACTTTCCCAAGTCGTGTTGCACTTCGGTTTGTGAATTCCGTATGTCTGTTATCTTCTTCACAATTCGTAGGTGAATGAAATAATCTGTCATGGTATTCCTGACAGTACTGTTCTAAGAGAAGGGGATATTATCAATGTTGATGTGACTTGTTTTATTAATGGTTTTCATGGAGACTGCTCGGCCACATTCCTAGTGGGAGACGTTGACGAGGAAGGAAAGCGTCTTGTGCGTACCACTTACGAATGTCTTTACAAGGCCATCAAGATTTGCAAGGTTTGTTACTCTTTTACGACATATAGTCGGTTTTTAATGTTTTGCAGCCTGGTGTATCGTATAGCAAGATTGGAGAAGTTATCGAGGATTATGCCACGAGTCAAGGCTTCAGTGTTGTTCGGAATTTCTGTGGACACGGAATCGGACGTGTGTTTCACACTTCCCCTAATGTTCTTCATTATCGTAATCGAGAAAGAAATGGTTAGTGTTTATAGAACGCTGTTGAAGAAAATTGTCCTCTGTACTTATGTGACATTAGGCATAATGCAAGTTGGACACATTTTCACCATCGAGCCTATGATTAATGAAGGTGAGTAACTTCTATGACAGATGTAAAGTTCTTACGTTTGCAGGTACCTTCAAGTCGGTTACTTGGCCAGATAAATGGACAACAGCTACTGCAGATGGAAAACGCAGTGCTCAGTTTGAACATACCATAGCGAGTAAGTTGATTCGTTTAATAGTTTCGATCGTGATTAGATATTGTTTCAGTTATCAATTCAGGAGTCGAGGTACTCACAAGGCGGACTGAAAATAGTCCAAGATATTTCTGGGAACGAGAATTCGATAAGGTAGAGTTTTGAAGACTTCGATGTTCAATTGGAGTAAATTCAGAACAGAAGAATTCGAAGCCAAGTTTTTCGGTTGTGGTATCAAATGCTTTGTGAATTCAGCTTCTGTTTTGTTTCATCTCTAACTGTGACAAAGTATGAAACATACCGTTACGAGGGTGGGCGTTCTGGAGTATTCTATCTATTAGAACATAAACAAAACTCTGCATATGCTCAGACACTAGTCAATATAGCCCAAATACTTTGCAATCATCACGTTTTTTTCAACGAGTGGAATCTGTATTTCAAGTTCCTTTCTGCAAGCAACATTTTGCTTCTTCTTTGAGGCTAGTATGACGTTACTTGTTCAAGCACGCGTCAAGAAATGTCGCAGTAAACAAGTGCTCGTGAACAATCCTTCAACCTTCATATAACCACCAACTATCAACGTTGAAACAACTTTTCCTCGTAATCAAAACTATTCTTGCGGCGATAGAGCCAATAAAGATAAAAAGAACGCAAGAGTTGCTAAGACTACTAAAAGGTAGAAATAAGGGAGCAGCTATCAGGAACTTTCTCAGTCTTCAGACTGAAACAATCTTTTAAAAATTTTCGAAAGATTTTGTAATTTGTTGTGTATTTTAGTGATGGGAGGTCGAGCAAAGAATCTTGTATTTCCGCCTGCTAGAATCAAGCGAATGATGAGAAGTGACAAAGATGTTGGGAAGATTGCAGTTTCAGCACCATTCCTACTTAGCAAGGCGCTACAACTTGCTTTAGAGGATTTCCTAACAACTGCAGCGGAGCTCGCAAAGCAAAGAAGTGTGTCGGTTATTACACCAGACCAATTGCGACATTGCGTGGAGAACGAGAAACGTTTTAGGAGTTTGCAACGTGTTGTAGAACATGTAAGCGGCGTTTCTAGGAAAAATTCAGTGAGGTACTAAATATCTTAGGTTCCTTACACTTCTAGCCCAATGGAAGAAACTAAAAAGTTATCAAAAAGACGAAAAACGGTCAGAAAAGAGAATAGTGAAGAGTCTGTTAAAAACACGAACGTTGTCAAGTCGGTTAAAAGACGTGATTCTGAAAGAAGTGGTGGAAAGAAAAGGAAAAGAACTTCAAAACAAGTAATTGTGGCGTCCAAACAAGTAGAACAAACAGCAAGTATAGCAGTCGACCACGCAAACGATACAGAACAATGTTCAAGCATAGCTTCACCAAACAAGCAGGTTGCAAAGGAAACTGTTCCCGATACTGCTCCATCAGAGAGCCTGTTAGTAAAAGTGTCATTACAAAGTACAGCGAATGAAGATAACTATGACGAAGAGTGACTGTTGCTTCGATGAATAACGTTCAAAACTTAGAAGTGTCTCATCATTTTTCGAAATACTGCTATATATTGTAGATAATGAAAAACCTTCTTTATATCTGTTCCTGTTTTGAAGTTTTCGAAAGAAACGAACGAAGTTGCTGAACGAATTCCTTTACCTGAGGCCCCATATTATCTCCCATATCTTCTGCAGTTTTCAAAAGGCTTTCTAGATCAACCCCGAGTTGTTCACACATACTCTTAAGCATCTGAATGTCTTCCTCACCAAACTGTTGTTCCTTTAAAATCTGTTGGAGTGCATACATCACTCTCATTAAACCCACTTCGGAAATGATATTTTCTGCACTTTCATTATCGATCATTTTAGTGAAGCTTCTTTTCAAGTTCTCCAAGGCTTCACGGGAATCACTGTCCAACTTCCCTTCTGAAAGAGTATTTGATACGGCGACTTGGAATATAGCCTTTGCTACTTCCTGATTAAGACTGTGAAATCTTTCCTCACTAAGCTTCAAATATCTCTGAACAGAAGGTAGCTTCTCCATACCATCTTTGATGCTACTCTCTGACGAAAAGAAGTGGATGGCTAATAAACGATAAGCTGCCTCTACTTGCTTTTCATTCGCACTGCCGGAATATACTAACCAATGCATGTCGCTCAAGTCCGATGCGATACACGACTGTTTACTAAAAGTCTCCAGCTTCTTAAGTTGATCTACCAGAACTAACATTGTTTCAATTCGAGTCTTGTCATTTGTCTCTGAAAACTTTGCAGACTTGTCAAAAATGGCATTAAGGTAATTTGTACAAAACTCTTTTGTCCTTCGAATAACCTCTTCTTTTGACAAATCTAACCCTTGAATTTTCTCGTTCCACTCTATAACATCAATAGTTCCTTTGAGATATTCTAACAACG
Organism: Galdieria partita; assembly: GCA_025991245.1. Classification (NCBI taxonomy): domain Eukaryota; phylum Rhodophyta; class Bangiophyceae; order Galdieriales; family Galdieriaceae; genus Galdieria; species Galdieria partita. The sequence goes on from BQMJ01000002.1 coordinate 212,028, forward strand.
AGCTTTGTATTGGGTCAGTGCTGTTCGTTGCCAACTCCATGGCAAGAGTGCTAACTTGTGAATCCTTCATTTCACTCTTACCATGAAACAATTCCAAACGTGAAAGTTCATCAAGTCGCTTCTTTCGGATGTCTTCCGTTGGCAAGTTTTTTTCTGTTACAGCCTCTGACTCAATTTCTGTTGAATCAACCTTGCCCTCGTTTTCGGTTTGAAACTGGCGTTGAAGTAGTTGCTGCCACTGCTGAATCTTTCTCCTTTCAGAAAGAAGGTATACTTGGTACCCCACGTATCCAACACCTCCTGTTACAACAACTATAGGTGCCGTTTTCAAGGTGGCCTTTATCAAAGGTTTATCTAAAAACCTTTCCTTCTTTTCTTTCACAGTTTCCGAAGGCAGCTTTGCTCTGGCAGCTCGCATCTAAATAATTATTCTCAAAGTAAAGAAGTTAAAGAGTTATACTCACCTTCGTAACGTCAACATTCTGTCTGCCGTACGGGTTGGGACGCACTATTGCAAAACTTGCTCGAGGCCATAAACAAGAAGAGAAAACAAAACATGTAACTATTGTCAACAGTCGATTCCATGAAAAAGAAAATTCTCTCATTTGCAAAGTTGACACAGCCGGTAGGGGAACAGTTTTTGTTCTCAAAGGGCGAGGATAAAAGTTATGAAGGCCTTTCTCAGGTTTCTTCGACACCTTCGCGGTTTTCTTGGGCGCATAGGCAACTTGGCAGGACTTGCAGTTGATAAAACAACAAGAAAACCTATTCTCAACACGAAACTGTGAAACGGAACTAGAAAAGCAAATGGCCATTGCCATACTTTCAAATTTATTAGTTTCCTTTACAGGACTTCTAATAATAGCTCAACAATCCGCTTCCACTCTGAAAACGGAATGAATGAACTGCGTTCCAAGTGCAACACAGCAACACTTCTAACAGCATAATACTCATACCAGAAACTGACAAGTCCTCTCAAACTTCTAATGGTACGATGATAATTCTTGGTGTCCGCAGCCGCTTCCCATAAACGAAGCTTTGTAAGAAACGAGTCCAACTCCATATTTACATCACTGATTAGGAAAAATAGGATTGCCGTGGTAATGCAGCTAATATTTTCCTGATTCACTAAAAACACTTCAGTAAATGAAAACCAAAATATTACTACACTTACCTTCCCCATCTCGCACAGCATGAATTAGATCATGAACTAGCCTCACACGATTTTTCTGTATAAAATGGAATAAAACGCAATTGCTAAAATTATAGGGCGCTGATATAGTTGTGCTGAAGGAGCGTATTGAAGAAGCAAGGGCAAGTTCGTCTTCCACACGAAAACGATGCAGCGATAAGACAACCGACCGAAGGAAAAAGTTTGAGTCGACCAAATTTCTACTCAAATTACGAAAAAAGCGCATTGACTTCTCTCCATCTTCTGTCTTCAATTCCACATTCAGCGCAAAGAAGATGTCCCTATTAAACTGACAAAGTTGACTCAAGAGATCGAAACTTGCTTGAAGAGTGTTTGAGCAATCAAAAACTGTACCATCATGACTGATTATTTGGTTAACAAGGGAGCGCAGCAATCCTCGTCTCGCCAAAAGTGCCTGTTCTGCATCTGTCGCTCCTTCAAGAAAACTCTCCAAACAGCTGGCTAAAGAAACAAAGCAAGAGCTATCTACAACATGCTTTGTAAATATGTCTATCAACAGCGATATCATTCCCTTCTCCTTTGGCAGCTCCTCATCGGACAGTATACTTGGATTATCTTCAACATCTGTCACAAGCGACTCTGTATCATCCCAATCCCTGTCGCTGTGTAAAATAAGTCTACCCTCTCCTTTGTATGCTGAAATTTCATATTTGCTACAACTCCTACCAATGTGTACTAAATCGTTAATGCTTTTTGAACCAGCTATAGCATCCTCTCCACCTTCCGTCCCATCCTGACCAAGGAATGTGTTGGCCAAAGTTTGACAAACGTCACTAGTGGTATCTGTTGAACATGAGCGACGAAGTGGACCACCAATGTCCTTTGAAGTGAAAAATGATGAAGAAAGAAAGAATGTTTCGTGAATAGACGAGCTCGATGAGTCTCTAGCGACACCTCGCTCTCCTTCACTGGAAAGAACAAAGCTACGACGTCGTCGTGTCGATCTTTGTGGAGGCCTGGATGCATAATTTCTAACTGCTATGCGCTCCCGTGTCGACAAAAGTTGTCTCTTCAGTTTCCTATTATCATCTTCTCTCTGAAGAAAGTTTTGAAGAAGACGAAGAAATTGTATTTTCTCCGCGTTCTTTGGGTTACACTCACAATTCGGACCATGGAGCCCAGAATACGACTGCGGTGGTGCTGAACTCCAATCCATTCCACTAAACAAAAACAACAATGCTGAAAATAAACCTTCAGAAGCGAAAATATCTTGAGCCTCAACCTGTCTTTCACCACTCAAAAGCGAGCATATAACAAAAAGTAGCTCTCTTTTGTTTTTACCCACTATATCAAATACAGCCCTTGTTTTGGAACTTAAACGCATGAACAACTCATCTATTCTTGTTGAGCCTTTGTCTATGTACATATCTTCTTGAGAGCATTCCTCCGACATGTGCTCAAACTGTTCCTTCCATGCAATATGATATTCTATTAGAGAAATCAAAAACTGTCTCCATTCTATATCTGTCTCCTTCTCCAATGAACAATTTAACCATTCTGTTGATACTAAGGAACTGCATTCCTGACTCCATGAAATATCGAAATGTTGAAAGGGACAAGAAGCAACGACTATTAGACGTCGAATAAGCAAAGGACATCCTAGAAGAATAGAATTGTTTTCTTCAACAATCTTCATAGAGTTGATGACATTTGGTGTCCGACTGGCCAGATATTCCTTTAGACCCTTGATACGGGGATACTCCGATACTTGACACTGCATAGGTTCAAAAACGAGCAAAGCTAGTACCCTACTAACATAGGCAAGTTCTGCGGGAGAAAGGTTACAAAGTAGTGCATACAGATGAGGTACTTCAACCAACGGAAACGTTTCCCGTCGAACAGCAAGGAGTTCATCTAAAATACCAACAGCATATATAGAAGTTCGATCCTTATTCGAAGTTAAAGTAAATAGATAAATGAGAAGATCCTTTCTAAGACTAAGTCGTTCCACAACACCAGGAATTGAAAGACAGCACATCTTTAGCAGAAACAATGCACTCGTTTCAAGTTCCTTACAAGACTCGTCGAGATTGAGTGTTGCGTAGCGTATGACATATTCACCAAGGAAATCATCGATGGCACCATCCATTCCTTCAAACACTGTCCTTAAGTTATCTAAGTGGGCGAGGGAAAAGTTTGCAGCAGACAAATCACTGATACCAACTTCGCTGTCACTTGTTGCAGCTTGTTCACGTAGTTGCTGGAAAGGAAATTCAACTGAAGTATCCTTTGGTAACTTTTTTTGATTGAAGCACTGTTGCAAGCAAAACAGCAGTCGTACCACAGCTTCTGGGCCGCCGTACACAGAAAAGTTGCTACTGTAGGAAACTTCAGAGTGGGAAATCCATGCCTGCAGTCTCTCAAGTGCAAACAAAATTAGACAAATTTCTTCTTTAAAAGGGACTGTTCTCTGAAACTCGACCGAGGCAAGCTCTATAAGTTCGATGTAACCCAACAGGTCTCTAGAGTTTCTGCGGAAGCAATAACGAACAGACAAAGGAACGCCTTTCCATAGTCTACAAGGTCTCCTCAGCCCTATTTCTACTCTTTTAAACCACTCTAATAACGAAAGTTTTCCGTCACGTTTCTTGGACGACATGTCTAGCAACAATCATGACCGCAGTTTGCCTGTTCAAATTCGATTCCACTCTATTCCACTCTGTTAAATTCGATACGACAATAAAACGTGATCCTTAATCTCGAAAGCACTTCCGAGTTTCTGATAGGACATTTGATGATCACTAGCTAGTGGATCTTATTCTAAGTAATTCAATCAGATTCCTTGTATGAAGCCTACAATAATCTTTTCACAAGTGTTGTTGATATAGCGAAACAAAGAAACAAGAATAGAAACATATAGAGCATGCAAATCATACTCTTGTAAATGCAGTAGTTTCTGTGTTTATGCAATATATTGTTCAAAGCGCAACGGATTCTTATAAAATATGAGAGTTTGTAGAAGACATCAGCAAACACAAAGCACAAAATTCTAGACGAGTCATTCATCAGTCTAATTCCAGCAAACTCACTCTTGCATATCACCAAAATTGAAACCTCCTTGTGATGGAGTATGGCTATTCAAGCCAAAACCAAACTGACCTTCTGTAGAAACCGGTGTTACGCCCTCCACAGGTTCTGAGGCACCATTAAAGTATGTCTCCAAGATTTTCAAAGCTAGAATTACATATTCAAACAAACACGTCTTAGTTCAATGTGGCTTTTCTTACCCTTAGAATAAATTTCTTCATTAATATGTGTTTGTAAGGACTCAATCTTGTCCACTCCTTCTGCTTCCTCAACAAACAGTGCGTACTGGTTAAGACCACCCACTGATAATCTTTCACCCACACGAAGGATATTTTCCAAACCTTCTAAAGCAACAATAATAATCCGAAAGTCTTGCACAGTAAGCAAATTGCATAGTGGTGGGATGCAACCCTGACTGACTAAATATTGAATCTGTTCCATTGTGCCACCAGAAGTAGCATTCGAGATAGCCCATGCTGCTTCCTTCTTCACATCAAATTCCGCATTTTTCAAAAGATTGATAAGCGGTGGAGTAATATTGGCATCAATCACTGCTTGAATCTGTTCTTTCGTTCCAGCAGTTATGTTACTTATTGTCCAACAAGCCTCTTTTCGAATGCTTTTCTTTGGAGAGTTGAGCATTGTGGCAAGACATGGTAAAGCTGAACAATTAATAACTATTTGAGTTTGCGTGTCATCGCCAGTTACGATATTTCCTATAGTACGCAACGCAGGAGTTTGCACAGATACACTCTGATGCATCAATAGCTCAACCAATCTTCTAGTTACCTGAAAAAGGACTTGAATATGAGTTTCACAGAAATAGTTATTCACACATACTCCTGACTCAATAACAGCTTGTATCTTGTCGTTCGAGCCATCAGAAAGATAAGATAAAGCCCAACAAGAGTCAGTCAAAACTTCTTCATCGTTAGAGCAAACCAAATATGCAAGAGTCTTCAGCGCTGGTCTAACCAAGTCAAACGGTGGCTGAGGCTTCCCTCTACAAAGATTCGAGAGTGTCCAGGTAGCATTTCTTAACATTGAAAACTAAGAGATAAAATATAAACTATATGAAAGAAACTATGACTATAAGATACCTTTGAGGTATGTGAAAGCTGCTCAAGAAGAGGTGCCATCGCTCCATGTTGCAACACAAGATTTCTGTACTCCGGAGAATCTCCAGCGATGTTTCCCAAAGCCCAAATTGCTTGTTCTCGAACGTCCTCATGTGGAGAAGACATAAGTTTCACAAAGACAGGAACTGCACCAGCTTCAACCACGGTAGTCGTATGCTCACAAGTCCCGGAAGCAATATTTGTTAGCACCCACGCTGCTTCAAACTGCAGCTGCGGTGAATCTTCCCTATCTAAGAATTCTACAAACCTTGGAACTGCGCCAGTGCTGATCACTTCGCTGATAGGCGGATTTTTTTCTAATAGAAAAAAAGTCAGCTCATTCAAATTCGAAAATTTCACAATCCCTCTCCTCTTCGAAGTTTCAGTACTTTAACCAACTACTTACCAATTGATAAAAGTTGACGAAACTCCTTTGTACACTCTAACTGAGTTGCAGTGTCATGACTCCAAATGTCTTGTACTAGTTTCGGAATTCTGGCTACGATAGCAGCATCCAAAGCCTGAGTAGCAGCTTCCCCCGATCCCACCACGGTTTGTTGGCCTTTCTCCCTCCTCTTCTTCATAAGATTTTCTTCTCTTTTGGACTTCCTTATCTCCACCGTGTGATCTTCCCGCTTTTTCCGAGACTCCTCAACGTCTACGGACTTTTTAAAGTTCTTCTTTCTTGCCTCTAGTCTTGACTGTCTGGCACCGATCATTATGAACAAGTGACACTTGAACAGTTGGAACAAACCCAAATTCAAACTGTAAAGGGTCTACAATTTTCTTCCAATGACGAAGCTAAAGCATTCCTATCTGTTGCAATTCAAACTTGGTGATGACCTCTCTCCAATAAGCAAACATATTTAAGTTTTAGAAAACAAAAGATGACGCGGGTGTTATTGTTTATACGCTCTTTCAGTGCATAAATTGAAACTGTTCTCAGAAGAACTACAGTGGAAATGCAACTCGTTGTACGGTAGTAAAGCAGTGCTTGGTCTCTAACGATTTGAGAGTTGGGAAGCCTTTGAAGATTCTGTTTCTTTCAAAGCCGAGACAATATGTAAAAATTGAACCTCAAAAGAAACAATAGCTTATCCACAAAATTTGAACTAAGTCAATTCCAGTAGTGCTCAAAGTTCGAAAGAGAATAGAAGTGGTGTTCAAACAACATCTTACAAAAATCTCTTACATTATATCATTTTATCAATATACAGATCCATAAATCTAGTCTAAACACGACAAATACTTCTGCCCGATAAGAAAACCTAATAGTTACATTTTCTCATCCTGTGAACAAACAGGTTCATCTCCAAGAGATTCACCCAACATGGCCAATGCTTCTGAAGCAACTTTTCTCACAGATGAATCGTCATCACTACTAGTATTCGTACCCTTTGGGCTACTCACTACAGTGTCAGAAAAAGTAGGACTCTTCATTTCACGAAACACAGGGGAGTGTTTCGTTTCTTTTTCAGAAAAAAGGTCTCCACTATACGCATACCACTTGTGGACCTTGTCCAGATAACTCATTTGTGCCTCATGAAAAGGGAACGAATGTTGTCTTGGTGGGAAATAACTTGTCAACGTAGATAATTGTTCTGCTCCGACTTGCTGAGAGAAAATAGGATTCTTCGAAGAGCTATTCCAATCAAAACTATGAGATTCACTCGAAGTGGTATCAGCTACAGGTTGGTTTGCTTTTAACTGGGGGGTGTAACCATATAATGGATAATTTTCTGGTATAAAAGAAGTAGGATAGTACACAAGAGGAAGGGCACCATATGTAGAATAATCGAAACCGCCTGAATAAAGAGAGTGCAAAGGATAACTACCCACTGGAGCCGTGAAAACTGGGCCTGAAGAAGCAGTATTTGGCTGAACGGATAGTGTGGATGTTTGATGAAGCGAATGCATAGTATTTGGAAATCCAACGATATACGGATTCGCAGTTAGCATATTATTGTGCATCGCTATGTGCTCGCGTCCTGAATAAGCATTGACCTGACCAGAGTATTGTGGAAATGCGCTACATGAGAGTTGCGACGCTTCTTTCTTCGATGAGGTTGAGTCCAACGATGAAACAACACGTTCCGTAAAACGCGTATCTAATAAGTTACTAGAAACAGACCTGGAACCATGAATCTTACATGGTTCTGTTTGCACATCTGATTCGCTTTCAAGTTTTGCATGTTTCTGGGAATGATTTAACCCACTCAACGAATTCTGGAATGGTCCCTGTGGACTCCTCTCCCTCTTTTCTCTCAAACGACTTCCCTGTAACTTGCTTAAGAGCTTCGACGACCGAGTTTTACGAAGAGTTTGTGAATGTTGTGATGTAACCACAGATGTCTCCTTCGGATGGATCACATTTTTCTCCTCAATAAAATTCGACAGCTTGACAGATGATAGTCTTCTAGGAAGACGCCTATTGTACGTTACAACTTCTGACGTAGGGTCAAACCTTTCATTGCATAAAGCTGGCTTTTCACTGCTTTTGATATCGATAATGAAAGAATTTCTGTAGACCAAACATTTATGGAACTTTTTTTCATGACTGTCACAGTCAAACGTGAAAAGAAGAATAGGCGTATTTAAATCAGGTCTCCTCAGAGCAAGTACACGGAATGCATCGTCTACAGTTACTTCGCATGAAGAACCATTAGTGTATTCAACTTTCGCACCACAAAGCGTACGACTTCTTTCATCTCTAATGTAACAATGTCGCGAAGGTTGTACCCGGCTGAGAGTAAACTCTGAACCATCGTGATGCGGAACATGAACTTTAGCAGTTAACGCTTCCACGCTGCTTGAGATGAGACGCGCTGCTTTCTCACGCTTCAAAGGATCTTTAATGAAAGAACAGTTGAAAGAACCGTGCAACGTCCTTCCTCTCTGGCTCGACTTTTCACTACATGAATTGTCTCTGTGCAAGGATTGGCCGTTCTGCAAATGAGCGCTTCCTTGTGAATCATTAGAAGAGGAACGGCAAAATTCGGCATTGCCTTCTTCAGGGCTTGAATTACCACTTGGGATGGACTCATCTGAACTTGAAGACTGTGGAGCCTGCTTTTCTCGTTCTACTACAGGTATCTCAACAACACACATAATGTTGGGACATGAGACCAACAAAATTCTAGCTACCAGAGGAATTACGAGTCCATAAAGGAAATGGCTTCCTTGCTCATTTTCAATCGACAAATAGCGAAAATATTTTGAAGGAACATCTTGTTCATTACTGGAACTTGATGTTTTCTCTTCTTGTGACTTTGACGAACCTTCCGGATCTTCGGCATCTGTTCTCCCCTCTTCTGAAGAGGAGACTATCTTGTCTAATTCAGTAGTAGCTACCCGTTCCTTATTCGAAGAATTGACAAAGTTATCATCTTCTACTGGGTTCATACATGAACGAGTGCAAATGTCACCAGAGTCATCAATGCGACCGTCATTATTATCCAAATTATTGCAGTACATTTGTTCTTGTGTCAAAGAACTAGATAACTTTTCTGACTGAGTAGCTCCCTTTAAAGCAACTTCATATGAAGGTGTACTTGGCGGTGTTGAAAGTTTCGAAAAGATATATGACAATATTTGCTTCGAAATTGGAGGCGGGGAGTCAGTCTCCATAGCTCTCTTCTTTCCATTTGATAAGACATCCATTGCTGCGACGTTTTTGACGGTATCATCCTTTGCTATGCGAAGTATATCAAGGATATCAACCATTTGTGAAAACTCACTGGATACAAGACCAAATATGAACAGACCTTCGCACCCACATGTAGGTCCTGTACTCCTGCACTGCTTATATAATTTACTTGACTATATATATATATATATATATATATTCAGTTACAATAGCGCTGAGGTGAGGGACGAAACTGTAACGTTGTTAAAACTCTGCAAAAACAAGTCGAAACTTCACTTTTGACAGCAACAGTCTTGAAACAGAACAATAAAAGCAACTGGAAAGTCACCGATAGAACAGCAACACAGTGACTAGTCTACACTTCGCACTTCTTCAAAGCTTCCTTAACAGAGAGCAAATATTTAAAACAAGGCAAGAAAATCCAACCCCTTTAGCAGTTATACAACAACTAAACAGGTGGTATTCACAAAAAAGAGGAAACTAGAGAGTACAGGTTACTTAAATAAGCTGAAGTTTCAAATAGTGGAGGCGTCCAAACAAACGGAATTACGACGCAAAATCCCAGCCACTCATTGTGGGTGGCTTCCAAGACTTCTTTGAATGAAAGAAGCGTGTGGAAGGGATTGATTCAGATCAAATGTGAATTTGCATGAGGGTTCGTTCACGTATCCATTCTATGTGAAGCAATCTCTTCATTTTGTTAAAATTGTTTCATTTACATTGTTCCTTCTAAAGTATTATATTTCGCCTCTATTAGCATATCCTCTTGCGTTTTTAAAATAACATGAAAGGGTCAAGAGCTTCCTTATATTGTAGGTTCCAAAACTTTGGGAGGCACTCCGGAAACGCGAACGGAATTGAAGCCAGACGCTACAAAATCTTCCCATATAAACAACCTTGCTTTTTAGATTCTATCAGTTCTCTAGATCGCTATCCCAAATTCTGAAGGTTCAATCAAGGTGTGTCGGCAGTTGGTGAAACACGAGGTCCAAATTGTCCTAGCGTGATTCACCGCCTCGATTGCACTTACCTTGCTCCTTGTAAGTTACTTGCAAAGAAAATTCTATTTTCTCTTTTCAAAAACTAGGAATTCTAGCCGCAGCAACCCACTATAGTTCCGTTTCATCACAAACTTGAGGGATCGAGTTCCGACAAAGTTCGTCCATCAGATTTTCATGTTATATCACCATTGTGCCTTGCAAGTATAACTTTAAAAAGAGTGACGTTTATGCTCAATGAAGTATGAACGACTTTGCTCGTCTACGTTTGGTGCATAGATGTTTTTTCTTGTGTTTCTCGAGTTTCTCTGCATAGAGTATTCATTGCCTTAGAACGTTACGATGTAGGCGTTGTTTGGAGAACCGAAATTTTGTCCTAATATCCCTCCAGAAGTCTTGCATTGTGGCTTTCAGGTTGTCTTCACTTTATGCTTACAAAAATCATTTTGAACATTATAACCATTTTAACTTTCTAGCGCATGGTATTCTGAGAGAAACACAGATGCCTTGAAAACTTCATATCGTTTACAAATGAATGAAACGCCAACGCCAGAATACGAATTATTCCGTCAGCGTCATTTTCTTCAAAGCGTACTGTTCCAAAACTGGTCCTTTAAACAAACCTTGAAGCTTCTTGATACTGTGAGAGACGTTTTCACGATAAGGATGATTATAAACACTCAAAATTCTGGGAATGGTATTTGACAAACCTCGATTCTAATAGACCAACCAGTACAAAATTCACAAAATACCTTTATTTCCATCTAAAAGTTTATGGGCTTGCTAAATGCTGCCATATGTGCTTCTCGGAAAGCTTCTGAAAGCGTCGGATGTGCATGACAAGTCCGCGCAACATCCTCAGAAGAAGCTCCATATTCCATGGCTAAAGCACCTTCTGCTATCATTTCCCCTGCATTACTACCAATGATATGAATACCGAGAATCTACAGCAAATTGAGTACAGAACCTTGTAAAATTGCATAACATACTCGATCCGTCTTCTTATCTGCCAAAACCTTTACCATTCCTTGAATCGACTCACCCTTAGCGTCATTTGTTCTCGCGCGAGAGTTTGCCAAAAATGGAAAAACTCCCTTATTATATTCAACCTTCGCTTGTTTTAGTTCCTCTTCAGTCTTTCCCACAGAAGCAACTTCAGGAAAGGTATATATAACGCTAGGTATTACATCATAATTCACGTGACCGGGTTTACCTGCAATTATTTCAGCACAAGCAACACCTTTCATAGAATTTGTCACAAGTAATCAAAACATAGAGAACAAATCGAACCTTCGTCTTCAGCCTTATGTGCCAACATAGGGCCCCGAATAAGATCTCCTATTGCATATATATTGGAAATATTGGTTCTGAAATGTTCATCAACCTCTATTTGACCTCTGTTATTCAACTTTACTCCAACACTATCCAAACCAAGTTCCTGAGTATTAGGTTTGCGACCTGTGGCAACAAGAACAACGTCGCACTCAAGAATTTCCTGCTTTCCGCCTTTTGAAGGTTCAACGGTCAACTTCAGCACGCTGCCAGAACTATCAACGCCAACGACTTTTGTGCCAAGTTTAAACCTTAGATTCTGCTTCTGAAGAGTTTTGAAAAGCTGATCTGCAACTTCTCGGTCTATCATTGGCACAATATGATCAAGATATTCCAAAACAGTAACCTGAAAATGTCAGATGCAGCAAAAGATATTCTGAATCCATGACAAACCTCTGAGCCAAGTCTTCGCCAAACCGAACCCATTTCAAGACCGATATAACCACCTCCAATAACGATCATTCTCTTAGGAACTTGACCAAGAGATAAAGCTCCAGTTGATGATACGATTCGTTTTTCATCGAATGCAACACCTGGCAAGGACGCACTTTCTGATCCTGCAGCTATAACAATATTCTTCGCTTTAACAGTCTCAGTACCTCCATCTAACAATTCAACGAGAATTTCATTTTTGTTTTTTAATTTTCCTGTTCCTCGAACATAACTAACTTTGTTCTTTTTAAAGAGACCTACAGCCATTTTGGTTTCTAGGAAGTGAAAGAACTGACAAACAGTTACCTTCAATTCCTTTCGTCAGAACATCGACAGCTTTTGACTTTTGTTTCATCATAGCATCAAGATCTAGTTGCAAATCCTTAAACGTGATTCCATGACCTGCAAAACTGTGTAGAGCTTCTTCATACATATGTGACGAGTTCAACAGAGCCTTGGACGGAATGCATCCAACATTCAGGCAAGTTCCACCAAGGCGTCCTCTTTTCTCTATGCAAGTAACCTACAAGCCACAAGTAACCAGCGTTCAAAAAGCACACGATACAAAAAAATCTACTACCTTGAGTCCTAGTTGGGCTGCTTTGATCGCCGCAACGTAGCCCCCCGGACCTCCACCAAGGACAGCAACGTCATGTTCTGTCGTATTCGATGAAGAATAAAATCTCTTTGGAAGCGAAAGCGACGGAAGGGTCGAGCTCCTGGCTACCTCAACGTCAACAAGTCTCGAACTTGAACGAAAAATTCCACCAAACATTGTTGTTCTCTTCGAAATAATCAAAATCTTGAATTTCTTAATGACGAAGTACTTGCATCACCAGTTGCTACACATTATGGCTCAGGAAGTTTTCCTACAGACTGCGTATTTGTACATCCGACAATCATGAAAAACGAGCAAAACCTGGAGTCAAATATCTATCGGAATCGACATTCTCAAAACAAGGCTCTTTTTCTAAAAACAGAGAAACTCCTGAATCGAATTTGGAAGAAAATAAGATTCTATGATAAGTTTATGCTAAATATCTTATTTGAAATACTACATCAATCATTGCAACTAAAAGTTATCTTTTACCACAATCCTTAAAACACACCAATACTAAACTACCTCTGAATACAACATTACTTGATTTTATCTTATAGACTTCATAGTTGAGAATATTAGAAAAGTATCTTAAAGATATTCCGACTTAGCAAAAGCAGCAATGGAAGACTTGATTCGCAGAGGGTCTTGATTACATTTGAAATCAGTTGCAGTTGCGTTGGCTGGCTTTATGCGAGCAACTCACTCTGGAGAAGCAAGAGAGTCAGCATCCTCGCCAAACCTTACTGCTGGAACTTTCTCAAGCGACAGCGAGTATTCAGAAGACAACAAAGTCTTCGTAGACTCTAGCCAGCATGAAGAAAAACTTTCTCCGTTCAAGTCCATGAGGAGACGTTTAGGAAGGCATCTATCTAGAAACAAAATTCGGGATTCAACCAAAGAAAATTCTAGTCTTTTCTATGTTGCCGAAGAGTCTTCGTATCACGTGCCTTCAGAACTCGAGTTGTCTAATAGTCTCCTCTCATCTCCAAGTGACTCTGAAAAGGAAGGAAGATTTGCTTCAAAGCCTTCAGGAGACAGCGTTTTTAGAAGACAGCAAGTTGCTCAACTAATAAGGTCTCGTTCTCTTAGTACTCTGAACGCCTTGCATGCGGCACGTCAAGCTAATCGAAAGGCGGTAGACGATTTTTCAAAGGTAGTGAAAAGTGTGAAAACTTTTACGAAGAAAGAGTTTGAAGTAGCGAAAGCAGAGGCGACACAGTTTATTTCAAGTCCTCACTTGTTATTCCAACCTTTAAGATTGTCGCTGGCTTTATTATTTCCGTTCATAGTTCCTTTTGCGTTCGTACCTTGGTTAAAGCTCCTGTTGTATTATATGTTTTTGTTTGTTTGGTTTATTGTGCTTGTTCTTATTTTTGCATCGGAAGTTGCTATGAGACCTCCATGGTACCGCCCTGGAGATATGAAGAATGGTTTAAGTATGATTGGCTTACCAGATTATTGGCAAGGAGTTTGCCATGACCCAAAGTAATATTATTTCGGATTCTGTTTTTCTATTTTTCTCAACTTTTATTTAGGTATGACTTGGGACTCGATTTTGTAAACGTGGAATTCTACAATTCTAAGAAGAAGATGTTGCGGGGTTGGTTTGTTCCTGCTAAGAAGTCCAAAAATTGTATGGTTGTTTGTGTTCATGGAGCTGGAAGAGATAGAAGAGCATTTCTAAGGCATACAGCAATGCTACATGCCGCAAACTTGGATGTATTGCTTTTTGATCTTTCGGAACATGGTCTAAGTGATGGTAGTGGCAAGGGTTTTGCGTTTGGAGCTCGTGAAAAGTATGATGTCATTGCTGCAGCACGGTTTCTGAGAGAACAGAGAGGCGCGGAGTGTGTTGTGTTAATGGGAACTTCAGCTGGTGCTTCAAGTGCTATTTTGGCTGCAGCTCTGATGCCTTCCATTGTGGATGCCGTTATTGCCGAAAATCCGTTTACAAGGGCTACCGACTTGTTTTGTTATCATCTTGAACTGTAAGTTGTTAATCTTCTTAGTGAAGGCTCTAATATTTTGTAGATTATTGGGGAATTATCTTCCGAAAGATAGTTACCATGTAGCTAGAAGGCTTTTGTTCTTATTGGCAAGTCGAGTTTTGTTGTTTCGTATCGGGCAAGGTATCCGTGATTATGGCGCAGTTGATGCTGCCAAGGATTTAGTTTGTCCCATTCTTGTGTTACATGGCACTTCGGATGAAATAGTTCCGATTGAACATGGGAGGCGTATCTTTGAAGCGGCGCCTGAACCAAAGTCCTTTTTTGAGGCAAGAGACGCAGTACATTGTGCGCTTTTCGATAAAGAGCCGGACAAGTATAGGTCCGCAGTGATGGGCTTTCTTCGTGAAAATTTACCACAATGCTTCTAGAGACTGCTAAAGGAAGAATACTGAATTGCACTATGCAGTCGCAACAGCTTTTTTTGAGCTTTGCTCACTTATCCACATTTACAGTAGAATGCATATTTGAAAAACAATGATAACTTAGAATTATATTAGGAGACTTTGCTCCATTATAACAAGGATGTTACTCTACTTTTTAGCAGACTATTAAAGCGGAAGTGTACATAAATCTTTCTTTGACTCAAACTGTGAAGGTCTTCATTTCATGTTTTGAAAATATTGGGCGGAAGACAGTCGAACCAACGTGGGATTTCTTTGATCGTGGAGGACTCGACAATTTCTTGACACCATGAGCAACAACAACTCTTGTTTGCTGTGGTTTTGGTTTGTTATTTTATTCTTATGCTTGACAACTGAGAAGAACGGTGTCGACTTTTCAGTGGCCGTTCAAAATGACTTTATTTCCTTTCAGTATATAGGAGTAACTGCAGATTCACCTGCCTTATCACCTCCAAATGGTATCTTTCTTTGAAATATATATATAGGTTGGTTTTGTTGTTAACGTGTGATTTCAGATAAGCTGGTTTCTGGAAATCCTATTTACGGTCAGAATGACCAGCAGCCATCAAGTTGTCATGGCTGTCGTTCTCTTACAGAGATCATGGACCCAACCTGCTTTGACATCGCTTTGACAGACCTAGACAATAAACCAGTAGGAATTGCCTCTTTCGTATGGGATATGAGCTAAACTTGTTCCTTGAGGCGTGGAATATCACTTTTCAAGTGAAGCAGCATACTATCTTGAATAGAGTTGTACCCGACTCTTGTTTGGATAGCCACGAGTGTACGGTTTGCTTGAATGCCACAGAATTGTTTGATATGATGAACGCCATACCGGAAATTCAACCGTTTGCTAGCACTGTTTTTCCGCCCAACGGTAGATTCCGACCTTTTTGGGCAATGAAGTTTGGAACTGAGTCTTTATTTAGGTGCAAAGCCACAACCGGGAGATCCTGCTCCTCCTCCTTCGGTATATTCCATGTGTCTAGTTATGTCTAGTCGATTTGGGATGCGAGAGGCGCGAAGTGCTATCCTCAAACCTCGTATCATGTGTTTTCCAGGTTGTATTTATGGCCAAGAAGCACCACTAGGAGACATGTTGTTGAAACCCGAAGTTGGCTGCAAGTTATTTGATGAATAGCTGTATTCTAAAAAGAAGAGTTGTTATCTTCTGAAGTTTTTTCACTCTAGTCATAAAATTTGATCAAGCTAGAGTTTTCTTCATATAAAGATGGGATGGTACACTCGCATACGTCAAATTGATAGATTGGCACTTATATATGAGTAAGATCCCTACCCAACTTTCCAGTGTGGGTCCTAAAGCTCAGCTATGATATGAAGACTGAAATTGTTTGGTCTTAAAGTTTCCAGTGCCATACTTCACTGCACCTCGTATCATTTCACATTTGTGAGTTAAAACTGCCAATTGTCGGTATTATATTGAAACACAAATTTCAAACAGGAATAAGACGTTTGTACAATCGAAATGATCATTAGAACTGCTAGTAAATATTACCCAAGTAATAGCGAGTTGAATAAGGATTAGGTTAAAATGAAACGATATGTAAATAACTTCACGATATGTGTAGTTAACCTTATTAACTCATCGGAAGCCAATTTACAGTCAAGGCAGTTCTTTTGGCCTTCGAAGACGTTGTTTATGAGTCAATTATCAAAAGGGTACTAACTGGACGGATATCCAACAGCAGTAGCAATACTTCCAGTTAGGTGAAGCTTCCAAAGTAACTAGTAACTTTGAGATTGTTGGTTTGCATACGAATGGACCCCAGAGTGCGACAACTCTACAAACGTTTTCTCTTAGTTGGTCGACACTATCCTGAGCCTTTCAAAGGAGTAAGAGAAAAAATAAAAAGAGGATTCCAAGCGAACTCAACTACTTGCGATGAGCAGTCTTTGGAGAGAGCTCTAGAACGTGGAGAATTTGTCCTGAAGGAAGTGCAGGCTCTCGTTCGTTTACATAAATATCGAACGTTAAACAAGCGTTACGGAAGAAATCCAGATGATTTTTGAGGCAACCGTACACAATACCCTCCTCTGAACATACAACTAGCTATTGAATGTTGTTGTGCGAGGTTGTAACTTGAGACAAAACTTGACGTACATTATTCTTATTTCTATGTTCTATTTGGCTTGTTTTTGCTGATTGCAAGAAAGCTGTTGAAGTCGTTGGTAAACAAATTGACTGTAGTCAAAGTTCTCTTCTTATATCTTTCATAGTGCTGAAGATCCAAGGTATTTGATCTTGAAGCACAACAGATATCAGTAGCTGTTGATATTTCAACTCACGATAAACCAGAGAAGCTTGTTGAAGAGTCTTTTAATAAAATGAGTTTCACTATTGAATATTTATCTACTATGCATCAAGTACATATTTATTTAGTATCGTATGAAAAGTGTCTGCTTTCTTATACAAGGGTTCATGTTGGTTGATTCTCTAGGAAGGAATTGATAAGATTTGGAGGACTTTTTGTAGTTCATCTTATGAGAAACAATATCAAGAATATTCTTGATTATTACTTTTTTCGAATCAACGTATAATGGAATCTGTAATCCACGCTGAAATTCTAGAGCAGACCATCCACTCTTGGGACTAGTCTGGCCGCCCTGTGCTGCGTCGATAATTCCACGGAACAGCTTCTAGAATTTGAATGAGTGGTGAGAGCAGTTGGAAGCATGTTCGATAACTTCTTGATGTCGTGGAACAGTTCCTTATTCAAAAGTAGAGATACAGAAAAGAAAGATCAGCAACCGAAGTCCAGAGAAGTTGATGCGGGGGAACAAGACGTTGATTTGAAGCTGAAACCATATGAACCTCTTGGCTCCACCTTCAGTTATTCGCACGGCTTACCTCCTAAACCCTACTCTAATCGCAGTGTTTCAAATGCTTTGAGACGGAGAAGAGGTTCATTTTTAAGCAGTAACAAAGGTGATATGGACAATATACTGGCTTCATGTCACTCTTCATGTGATGCAGTTGTACCAGGGTCCCAAGTTTCTTCCTTGGACTGCAGTGAAGGTTCGGGAGATCTAGGTGGCCTCTCATCCAACTTTCGGGATTTCAATATTTTAGCAAAGGGAGACCCACAGAGCAATTTTGCTTGTCGAGTTCGAGCTTCCGATCGTGAGCAGGACCCTCCACATGATTCAAGACACCAACAAAGTCTGCTTCCTTGTGCAAAGGATATGGGTCCTGGTTTGATAACGCAATCCGCGAGGAAGCAAGTTTGTGAAACGGTCAAATGTACTGTTGCCCGAGTCATTCGACGGGTAACTGGTCTGTCTCTTCCAACTGTGGAGAAATGGTTCTCATTACTGAGCCATTTCTTAGAGTTATCAGCAGAAGAGCAACTAATGTTCATTATGCTTTTAAGGAAATATCTCAAACATGGTGGCCCGTTGCGTGGATGTCAAGACAGTCTCAGACCACAAAAGTGGGAGCGTGTGTTAGGTCTGTGTGCTTATTTCTCTGTTTGGTTATCAGAAGAGTTTGCAGCTCGTACAAAAGAAGATTTGGTTACTTTGATGGGACCAAGGTTTCTTTTTGGGAAAGAGGAAATGGAGTTCCTCATTAAAGTTGATTGGAAAATATATATTGGATATGAAGAATATTGCCAGACTTTGGAGATGTTTCTGATTCCTGATGAGATTCAGCGCAATATCATCATTTGGGAATGGTTGGGCTACTCTTCTTTGGAGCTAACAGAGAGTCTCGATGTGCGCAAAGAGGTAGTATTGAACAATCTAACTGGACTTTCAACCGTTCTGGGTACAGGAAGAAAGAGACAACCGGTATGCCTATCAGATGAAAAAGGAACCACAGAAAAAGAAAGACGGTACATTCGTAAGATGGTATCGGAATCTTTATCATTCCCCGAAGGGCATAATATAGATATCAAAAGGAATCCAAATCTTTGTGTACTTACCGGTTAGCTATTTAAATAAAATGTATATAATGAAATATTTCAAAAAATGTAAAGTCCCATTGTATGGTACGCAAACTTTATTTCTGACAAGTCATCTAACGATAGGCATGTGAATTATAGCCAGCATCTGGCTGTCCAAGTCCCATACGACCAGGAGCAACGCCTTCGGCAGCTGCCCAATCAAAATCTCGCGGTGCCACTGAGGCTTCCCAGTTTCCTTCGGCAGCCCAGCTACCAACTGCTTCTCCTGCACCAAAGTCCACTAAGCCAGCTGTTGGCATAGCTTCTCCAGTATATGAGCTATAAGGTGGTATTTCTTCGTATGCTGCACGAGAAAACTCTGGTGCGACAGACTCTCCTGTTAGGGCGGCAACTTCCTCAGCTTTGATAACCTCTTCTGGATCACGATAAAAGAATAGATCCACCATTACATCCCACGGTTCTGTCCGAGAGATAACTCCTCTTAGTCTCAAAACTTCTCTTGCCAAAAGCCACCACAGTAGAGCAATGGAGTCTTTTCCCTTGTTATTGGCAGGAATAGCTACATCGACGCATTTTAGAGAAGAATCAGTGTCACAGAACGCTATCGTTGGAATATTCACATAGGAACATTCCTGTAAAGCCTATCAAACAATTCTTAATAAAATCATCGTATTTGACAGAATAACATACTTGGGAATCTGTTCGAGGATCTGTCAAAATAAGCAAACGTGGCTCCACGAACTTTTCACATATTTGGTTAGTCAGTTGACCTGGAGTCCAACGACCAGCAATGGCTCGTGCTCCAGTGTATTTCGAGAATTTTAACACTGCTCGTTGTCCATAGGGTCGAGCAGATACTGCAACTACATCCTCTGGGTTATCGACGGCGACAATTATCCTTGCAGCAAGCTGGATCTTTTCCCAAGTTTTACCCAGATCTATTATGTGGACCCCGTCTTCACGTCTAGCGTAGACGTAAGGACTCATCAGAACATCACAGTTTTTAGTGCCTATGTGAGTAGAACACACAAGCATCTTTTGAATATCCTCTTGCTTGGAAGCGGTAACAACTCCAGCTGTCATGATTCACAAACTCGAACACCGTCGCCGTAGAATCAACAAATTAGAATATGGCGTTATCTTGGTAGAAGGAATTGGCCGTGGTTTCTTGCTTGCTTGTGTCGTCAAGTACTTGAAGAAAGTTCTTTTGTGGTAGAGGTCAAGTAAAACAAACTTTTTGCTATATCAGAAATAATTTGGAATGGTATATGAGTGACAGTTTTACCACAGTAGAGACAGTGCAGTACTCACTAGTAGAGTTTCCTTTTTCTTGTTATTTGGAATAACCTCTTCCACTCCACGAGAGTTCGATATTGAACGCCTTTTACTATTCAGGGCAGAAGTTTGCAGGTCTTGAAGAAATGGAGTTCACTGGGCCCTTTCTATGTTGTCTCTCATATTTTCATATACAAACAGTATTTCAACATTTCACTACTTATTTTTTTAATATTATCCGGCACTGTTTGCATTATGAACGACTTCGACTGTTACTTTTGCATTGTTGTATTTATACTTTTGGAGAGCCACCACTGAATCTCTTCCATGCCTTCTCAATGAGAACCATATATCTAACGAGTCTTCCACGAAAACCAAACATGCAAATCATGATGATATAACGGTTATTCATCTATGCTACATTAATAAAAATGAAGTTTCACAAATAGTATGTCGGAACTCTATGAATTAAAATGCTTCAAATATAAGAACTATCTCTTTACCTTTCCAAAATAGTTGCACTTGCTAGATTTTACGGTCAAGTACACATAGCAACTCCCAGTGATCAGTTCCTGGAAAGAACAGAAACGCCTCTGCTCTTCGAAGCTTCCAAATACCGTTACGCTGAATAATTTCCAGGTCACGCTGAAGACTCTCGAACTTGCAACTCACGTAAATGATGCGTTTGAGACTTTCGTCATCTTTGACTGAACTTAAACGCGCTGCCAAGGCATAATCCATTCCACTTCGCGGTGGGTCAACAATAATGACGTCCGCAAGCCTAAGCTTGTCGCGATGTGTGGCTGCAGTTCCTATAAAAAATTCAGTATTGCGCCGTTGCGAAGCAGCCAAGATTGATATAGCCTTTAGATAAGCCTCTCTGGAAAGTCCATTAAGCTCACAAGCTCCAACAAGCCTGGCACCAGTTAAATGCGCCACTGGAATACCAATGGTACCAACACCTGCATAGAATTCCAGCACCTTCGTTCTTGGTTCAATATATTTGCCGATTTCCTCAATAAGTTTTTTCAACATTTCCATATTTGATTGACGAAAAACATATGGAGGGAAATATAAGTTGACACCACCGATAGATTCTACAACATGAGGCCTGCCGCTGTATAAAAGCCAACTTGACTGCTCAAAATTGAAAATTCTATTTCCTCGAGAAGTGTTGAAGTTCAACCAAAGAGAGTGGAAATTCCATCTTTTTCTTTCCAAATTGCGCAAGAAACGCTTACATAAGGGACCCGCATCCTTCAACCTCGAAGCATTCCAAACAAAAGCTGCTTGAACAGTCTGTGAACAATGTTCTACTGAAAGTTGAATATACCTCAACTGCCCTTCTCCTCTATCTTCATCATAGCCACTAACACCTGTCTCCTCGATAACACTCTTTACTATTTCGACTCCTCTATTTATAAGAGGATGGTGTACTCGACAGTGGGGAATCTCAACTACACTGTGAGTGTCTTCCTTAAACAACCCTATCCTAGTTCGTCCCTTAACATCTCGTCTTACTGCGAGTCGCGCAATTGAGCGCCAACTGTGGAGTTGCGTATTACAATGAAGAGTCAGGCGTACTCTGTCTCTCCAAAAGTATTCTTTCATCTTCTTCGAACAAGGTGGATTTGTTAGGCTGTGTTCAAGAGAGCAACCATCACAGATGGAAAAGTGTTGGCAATTTAGACTTTCCGAAACATTCCTGCTGTAGTCCTGCAAGTTCCCTGTTTCTTGCAGGTTATTTCCTTCCCCACGAACAACTCCGTGCGTTCGACAAACTTCAGCTTTAAATATTGGAGAAAGTAATAGTGAAGAAGTTCTTGGTCTTGTCTTATGCCACTTCAAGTCCTTACAACGTTCTTTCTTGAATGTCAAGTCTAACCAAACAAATGTCAAACTAGTTCCTCCAATCATTTTGGAAGAGATGAGAAAGCTTCGTTTGGTAATACTTGCACACGACGTATGATATTTTTGCTTCTTCGAAGTAGCAACAGTTACTAGAAATGAACGTTTGGTGTGACTTAAATAAAGCCATCACCCCATATGGAACGATCTCAAGCAAGCTGTCACTTTACATAATATACTGGCAACAGTGTTACCTAGTACTTTTCCCAACAGTCTTTTCTTGATATTACTGTACAGTTTACAAGGAGTCCAATAGAACTGAGTAGAAAGCTGGAGGTTCTGAAAGAAAATGTGAGAGAGGGTGGAACGACAAGTTATGTAGTCTAAAGAACTTTGTTTGTTGTCCAGTAACAATCTTACTCTTGTAGTGTGAAGAGTACTGCAAGCTCCAAAACAAAAGTGAACATCCTTCAACTGTCCTGAAACTTTTTATAATCTTATGCTTCTTGAGAAACACTATCTTTAGGTAGTGGTAGCAAAGCAGCCAAGCGTGTTATTAAGTGCCAAAGCTTTTTACGATGGTTGCGTGGCATTTATGCTATAAGTCAACTATGTATGGCAGTTTATGGACCTCATCTAATAGCTTAGAGTAGTTTTGAGATCGCTTTCAAATCGATGACATTCAATCTCCGAGAATTTTGGCGCGCTGAAATTTTTAACATGCCTACTAACTTGAACCCAAACGACGACAAGTTAGTGGGAGCAGTTGCTGTTCTTATTAACCACATAAACCAGCTATTGAGTCGTCTACAACATTGCTCCTCAATTGACTCAATCAAAGGCTGCATAGATGAGGGAGAACTGAAAGAATTACTCGCAGAGTTGTCCGTAACACTCAGCCATTCTGAAGGCCTTGAGGCGTTATGTTACTCCTTTATGAAATGGCAAATTGTGCCTTCTATTCTTACTCCTCTTATCTTTTATGCTATTTTACTTGAAGACTTAGAAATTCAAAGGAGTGTGTTGCAGATTCTCGTTAGATTGGTGGAAGTCCTTCAGAACTTAGATGACACGACCAGTTCGAAGGATCGAGTAGCTAGCTATTCCACAACGCTAGCGAAAGCATTCATTGACCCTATACTTACCTCGATATCTAACTCAACTGTATTTGAGTCTAAATTCCTTCCAAAGAATCTGAATCTCCTTTGGTTGGTAGGGAAAATTCTCGTTGACAACTTAAGCCTTGTGCTGTTCCGAGGATGGTCTGGAGTTGGTAGATCAGTTATAGCGCAGGTTCTATCTCTTATCGAACGTTTGACTTGTCATGGGAATGATTCAACAATCTTCTATTCTACAAAACTCTGCCGGAACACAACAGTAGAACAGATAGTATCAGAGTTAGTCTCACTGAAGATATATGATGCCGTATTTGTATTCTTAGGTGCAGAAGATGTGAGAGAGAATATCCCGGATAATATCTTGTGTCTTATGGTAGGAGTAGTTGCTGGACCTTGCTATTCCGTTGTCGAATATCTTGGTCCAGGTTTTATGAGTGCAGATATTGGAGAATATGTAGAAAGCTCTCAGGAAAATCAAAACAAAAGTACTTTTTCAGTGCTGACCAAAATGGATTCTGATAAGCGTTATGAGAAAGTCATGAGATGGAGCTCGCAACATAATTCGATGATACCCATTTTCAAAGTATACAAGGATGGAGAGCGAAAGTACGGACACTGGGGGGAGAAAAAGGAGAGAAATGTGGAGTCAGTATGTAACAGTTTGTTGAAGCATGCAGCAGACTCATATAAACTTGGAGTTAGAAGTGACGATAGCTTCGCAGAGAGCTTTTCTTTGTTCTCTCAAAGACCTCCAACTGGTATGCAAAATGTACAACTGTTATGTATAGAAGAACTTTTTGATTCTTGTATGGCCTTTATCTATAAGTGGCTTTTGAATAGTTATACCAGTATACTAAGCAATGACTGTTCTTACGTGAAAAAACTGTTCATAAGTCGATTCCCTGTAATAATTTCTTCTTATATTCGGATCGTTTATTCGACGGTAATTCAGTCAGATACAATGATTCATCATTTGACTTATTTTTTGGACGGACGCAGTCTTCAGTTCTTAGTCTGGTCGTTTTGTCGATTCGTGGAGAGGGGAGACTA
This sequence comes from Galdieria partita, assembly GCA_025991245.1. Lineage (NCBI taxonomy): Eukaryota > Rhodophyta > Bangiophyceae > Galdieriales > Galdieriaceae > Galdieria > Galdieria partita. Next base: position 236,022 of record BQMJ01000002.1, read on the forward strand.
TGAAATGGAGTGCGTATTTCTCACAACGTTGGTTGATTATCTGTCGATGTTGTTTGTTCTAGTATCGAGGAACGAAGGGCTGGTGTCTGAAAATTTCTTGAATAGACAGCGAATCTTTGAATGCAGCACGTATCCACTATGGAGATTTCAAGCGAAGCAGCTCGTGGAGATTTTCTTTGAGAAAGAAGAACTGCATACTCCCATTATCTCGTATTTGAAAAGCTTGAAAGCAAGGAAAAGACATTCTCGTCCATTCTTAGAATTGTGTGTACAGCTTTTGTCAATTTTGATTGGATTGCACCAGATATTAGAGCAAGTTGCAGGAAGTAATCTGAACGTGGAAAGAACAAAACAAAGACGACGGAAACAAGTTCATGACGATGAAGAGTTGTCCATTGCAAGGAACACAGAAAGTTATCCCAGGCGAGTTGTTCTTCGACCTTCTGAACTCGTCATGATACCTTTGATACGTTCCCAGACGTTCGAACTTCTGTTACTACCATTTCACAAAGTGATGTCGAACGAGTTCCTATCTGAAGCAAAGCATGGAGCTAATCTCAACGGGCTTTCTCTATTGTGCAGATTATGTTATATGGCATGGAGCAGGCTGTGGAGCATAGCCTGCTCGCGTAATTTAAGGCCTCAATTTTATTCAGCAACTTTCTTTGCGTTCTTTTATGCCTTGAATCTGCCCGAAGCAGAGCATTGTTTTGATGTTGTTTTTAAAGATAATGGCGAATTTCTTTCGGGGCTGAGAAATTTGTCAAAAGAAATAGCAGATTCATTTGCTCATACTTTTTACCAAAACATCTTAGTTGCTGTGGACGCGTTATTTCCAATGAACTCAGCAACATCTTCATATTATGAAAACATGATGGGGAGAAAAAACGCCGATTCAACTACTCATGGAAAGGAAAACCATAGAAAAACACGCAAAAAGCCACAGTTGGAGAGTGTGGGGACAGAGGAATCCGAATACTCGATGCAAGTTTCTAGGACAGGGACAGAAAATCTTGGTTACCTAGCGGAAGGAACGGGTGACGAACGGTCTTCCCGAAATTTTCAAAGAAGAAGAAAGATGCGAGTGATCAATGATGATGATGATGACTACAGCTAGGATGGTCTACTTTGTCCATTTGAGTAACAATTGCGTTTAGGAGCAATCTTTTTGAAAAGCACAACTTTGCTACTGTTGGTGATATTCCCGCGATATTGTGTTTATCGGTACTCCTTCAAAGCCAACTCTGAAGAGTTTTCTCGAAATTTTTTCTCCAACTACGAAACAAGTAAAGGCATGATATTTCCGTAAGAAAGACAACTTTTGAATCAACTTCTGCAAACCGAAGGTGAACAACTACTGCGTGAAAATTTTATTTTGGTTGTGGAGAAAAACAAGGAAGTGATAGGGCTCCTAACTGTTGCGCTTCACGAAAATATTAAAAGGTCCAAACCCAACGTTAGAAAACTGTGGAAAACGTTGAATTTTCACAAACTATCTGGAGGACTCTAGTTGTTTTCATCGAATTCATTTTACTGTTCGAAGGAGGCTCTCGCCTTTTGCACAATGCTGCAAAATTTAAACCCAAAATAAAATGTCATCATAATCAAACTTTACAATTCTCATGCTGGCTCGTTTTTTTCAATCTCGAGTTTGCCACTCTTTCGCCGTTGGGCCTCATAGATGCTTGAGTTCTACTAAGCTTGTGACTCCTTTACCTATAAATCGACGAAAGTTGCTTTATAGAAGTAAACAGACCGGTTTCCTTGAACTTGATTTAATCTTAGGAGGCTGGGCCGAAGAGAACCTTCCAAAACTGTCCGAAATAGAAGTCCAAGAGTATGAGAAACTTATCCATAGTGAGGTCCCAGACTTGTATTCATGGCTGAGTGGTCAGCAGAAACCTCCGGAACAAGTTGATGGAAACATTTTTCGTCGCATTCGCGAATCAGTGCTGAATGGTACTGTCAACAAGAGCAAAAGGAATGACTAGCGTTGAGGTTGACTGTCATTCTCGTTGTTGTTGTTGTTGTTGTTGTTGTGTGTTATTTGGACAGTTCGTTCACTTAGGTTTGTTGTCGCAGTTTTGAATTATAGTAGTAGAGAAACTTTCCTAAACTAGCTATATAGTTGTTGAGTATTCTTCTCCTGCTTTCTTTATCCAAGAAAACGACAAAATATGATGATAAAAGAACTTCCTTCGAATACCTGAAATCAACGAATTCGACCTTCCATAGGTCTTCGTTCTCCAGTACTACGAGTCTCTGTCGAAGAACGGTCCTTCCGTTGGTAGTCTCTCTCCTCGTATGAGCGAGCTTGCCGAACAGAATGCCTCCTTCTATCGTAATAATCCGGACTCCCTCGTGCCCGCCTTTCTCCGTTGTGGTTATTAAAAGGCTTTCTGTCGGCTTCTAGATAACTTTCCCTTCTTGAAGCTTCTGAAAGGCTATTTTTGTATCTGCGTCGGGAGTAATCAGAATCTCCGGGAGACCTAGTTCTCTTTCGCTCAAGCTCTCTGTGTTCAGCCTCTCTTCTGGACCTGGGAGAGTCTTCCCTATCCCTTGGACGAGCTGGAGACTTCCGTATGTGAGAATAGCGTGGTGATCCTCTTTCTGGAGAAAGGTCTCTGCTACTTTCACCTATTTCACGTCTTCTCAAAGTTTGATCCCTTTCATCACGAGATTCTCTGAGCAAATCACGTCCAACAGGAGATCTTGGAATGTTCCTGGTGTATTCGCGAATAGGGCGTGACGGACTTCTCTCTTGTACGGGAGACGAATTTCGTGAACTAGTTCTTCGGGAAGAATACTTTCGTTCCGAGCTCATGCGATAACTGGTCAGTCTCCTTCTCTTGTCTTCACGATCCAGAGATCCTGATCTCGAGCGAGGTGTCCTTCGACTCGGAGGAGATAAGGAAGGATATCGACGAGGTGAACGTCGTCTGTGACCATAACGTGGGTCTCGCTCACGAGGCAATCTTCTTCCCACACGGCTAGCTGTTACGTATTCCACGTGCAACTCCCTTCCATCATCTAAAGTAAAATGATGCATTCTTTCGTATGCAAGTGACGAATCCTTTACAGAGGCAAAGGTAACGAAAGCGTAACTGCGAATAATTTCCACCTAGAACGAAGGAAATCAGCGGTAAACCTCGTTACAAGATAGTCACCTACATTAACGACCTTTCCGAACTGGTCAAAAATACGCTCCAAGTCTCTTTCACGAAAATAAGAGGGAAAATTCGTCACAAACAAGCTCTCGGTAGGATTTTGTTCTGCGCGTCGCTTCCTTTCTTCCTCTCTCTGCTTCACAAGAGAAGCATCTTTTGCAAATTCGACCTTTAACGTACGAAATCCAAACAGCTCTTCTTTCTTTGTACCATTTAGTAGTCTGATTGCACGTTCAGCTTGTTCCCCATCTTCCAAGAACACAAACGCAAAACCTGACTTCAAGTCCACTCTAGCATTGGGTTGGAACTCTTCAAAAAGCTTCTGTATCTGAAGCACCGTAGCGTCAGGAGGTATATTTCCTACATAAAGTTGTCTGTGTCTAGAGCCATCTTTCTCAGCTTCTGAGGATGGGTTTGAGTCTGTTCCAAGAAGGATTCAACAAGGGTCAGTTTCATTCTAGTAACTTTCTTACGAGTTTTGTTTGGATAAATCACGTCATCTCTTTCAAAACTGTCGTTCTGCTCTCGACTCCTTGACTGATGGTCGCTCATAGCTTGGTCTGGGGACCTCCCTGCCTCCTCCCACGAAACTTCCGACATAATCGAAATTTGAAATTTAGTACTTTGTGCAAACGGAGCCATTTATTTACAACTTTGTTCGTCGTCTACTGACAAGCCATTATCCAACGACTTTTGCGTTTTTTCAAACAATCATCCTCACATTTTCTAGGATTAACTATACTCACTAACTCAATGAATGGTTTAGAGATAAAATTGATCAAAGGACCTCTCCCCAGCAGCTCCTTCTCCTTCGGCTGGTAGCTGTCCCACAATTTCTGTATTATCCAAAGGTCTCAGGAGATCGAGTTGACGCAAGCGACGCTCCTGGTAGTATTCAATGTGTCCCAACCCAGCACGGTAGCGTTCAAAGTATTCAATTGTCCTCTTTAAAACTGCTTCCTCCATCCATTTTGTCATTCGAACCATTTTCTTGCGAATTTCATGCGAGTCCTTCATACCTGTCTCGATGACTTCCTCAGAAACTTGCTGCCATCTTTCTAATGACTCTTGACAAGTCTGAATAACTAAATCACAAACTGCTTTCTCATTATCATAACTAAATGGAAGTTGAAGGTGTGACCAAGCTTCGGAACGAAAAACAGCTTCTAAAATGAAAGAATCTTTCCCTTTCAAACATACCAAGCGAAGAAATGGCAGTATTCGCTGCAATAACTCTTCGCCCATATCATGACGCAACTCAAAAGTTTGAAGTAATTCTAGTTTTTGGCCGTCTAAAATATCCTCTTTGTCGTCAAAAAATTGATCTGTTGTAGCAACTGCGAAAGATATCTCACAGGATCCCATCTTCGACATCTGCTCCTCGTCCAAAGCATCCAAATCCAAACTCCAACCCCATCGATAAAAGACATCTATAAGACTAACATTTCCCTCATATACTAGTGAAACTGGTTCTCCAACTTTCAAGTCTTCCGGTGCAGCAATCTTTAAACGACGCTCCTGTCTAAAAAACGGACCAAGCCGTATTAAACTAATATTAACGATACGAATATACTGACTAACAACACTATCTTCCATATTTAAATTGTATCTGTAAGTTAGCCACTCCAGACCAGGCACTAAAACAAGAGGACAAGTGTCCACGATATCATACAGTCCAAAGGATTGCACAATACTCAACGCCCATATAAAATACTCCAGGGTAAAATACTTTACCTCATAGTGCGGGTACAAGAACTTTGGGAAGAGTTCTGTGTTTAACTCTTCAAAAACAAGAGATGCAGTTTCTCGAAGAGAAGCAATATCTTCAAAAGTTGAACTAGACTCCAAATATTGGGTCTCATTGTTTGACCAAAGAAGGAAGTGATGCAGCTCATCCGAACTGGGAAGAGTTTTTATCCAAGGTTTCCAAAAGGAAGGCTCCTTTCTGGCTGTTTCTACTAAAAGCAAAGCAGCAATAGCTTCCTCATCGCTTAAATCCGACACGTGGAAACCTAAAAGCTTCTCTGATAACTGTTTGGTAAGCCAAAATTTTTCAGGAATCGCAAGAACTTCTTCACCCAACTTCAGAGGAGTCTTTGCAAGAAATGTTCGACATTTATGAGAATTTAGTCCTGGCTTACCCTTGATACTTGGGACTCCATTATCAAACAACCAATTTTCCAACTCCTCTGTCTTCTCCAAAAGGGTGGCTCGAATCCAAGTGGAACTTTGCACCTTGTTTCTAGAAAAGTACAAGAACGGAGAACGCGTCGAACTCGACAATATGTCTCCTTTAAATCTACAAAGAAGTGAAGCTCTTTGTACGTCATTTGTCGTATTCCTGGACTTCTTATGGTGGCAGTACAAAAGGACCGTGTTGTTGCAAAAGGCTCCAAGTTTCATTTCAAAAAGCCCAACTCGGAGATACGGATGATGAACGGAGAAATGAAATATAAGTTTGCAAAAGCTTAACATTTACAAAGTGTTTTATTACTCTTTCCGTGAGTAAGATGGCATTCCAATGAAGTGTAGATACAATCACTTAGACTTTCATTAAATGAACGAACTGGCATTAGTAGAGAGACGGTATAATCACAGTTCCCACTATATGGGTCTGGACAAGATGAGTTTTCAATCATGTTTGCAGGCAACACCGAAACCAAGTCTCGGGTAATTACTAACATAGTTGGACTCCCCTTTCTATACGTAATCCAGGAGGCGTAGGAGCGTAGAAAGTCTTCTGCTTTCTGATGTACTAACAAGTTGTGTACATCTTCGGGATATGAATCAGCCAAATGCATTGCAGCATCTACAGCCCTTCTTATCCACTGTTGGTTGGAAGGGTCAAAACTCTTCCTCACAGCAGGAAACAAACTGTTAGAACGGGATTCGTCTCTAACAACTTGTTTTGTTTGAAAAGTCCCAATCAACTCACTCGAATTCCTCTCTTCCATGTAGGGAATATATTTTGCTATCGCTGTCACAGGTTTGCTTCCATTTTTCCAAGCAATACCTCCGTAATCTTTATCCAAATAGGACTCCCTGCGGAAAAAGTATGGAAGCAACAGAAAACCCAAAATTATGCTGAAGCAAAAGAGAGTCTTCGACTTGACTCTTCTTTTCCGTCGTTCTGACTTATAGTTCGCAGAAACCGTGTCATTATCAACTGCAACGCCCTCATCTGGCCTGGGTCTTTTACTACAAGCTTTAGGCGTTTCGGACACAAAAGTCTTGCTCTCACGTAAACGCTGTAATTGTAGGCGAAGAATTTCGTTCTCCTGGGAGATGCGACCCATATGCTTTCGTAAGCCTTGGTTTTCACTCTTTAACATTTCAAGTTGAAACTGCAGTCTTTCTATAAGTGGTAACAATTTTTGTTCATGGTCACAAGTACAGTAACTTTGTTTCGATTGTGAATTCTTACAAGGTTGACTTTCAACGTCAAGGTTAGTAGAGGAGCCTGCTGAAGACCACGAGAGACTCTCCTTTATGCAGGCCGTTTCTGTAGCAAGGTCTTTTTCGGGGGTACTTAAGGAGATATTGTTATGGTCAACTAGAAGCTCGTTGTCTCTCTCCGGCGTTCTATCGCTACCTGAAATATAAGAGAATGCGCCGTGGAGTGCCTCCTCTGGACTCCAAAAATACGCCTCGTCGGCATAACGTTGGGATTCCAACTCTGCAAAATTACCCTCAGGAAATTTTCCTTCGCTAGAGCAAAATACAGAACTAGCCAATAAGTCTCGTCCAGATACTTCTTCTGGTCTCTCAAGACTTTCGAGGCTATCGAAGAAGTTGTCCAGGTCTTCCCCTTCCATCAACCCGAATGAACAATTCTTTCAAAATTGGATTTTTCAATTTTCTCGATGCTTTTATTTCTGTAGCAAAATAAAGATGCTTATAGGACTACTGAACAAAAACCCTAAACGTCAGTTCTTTTCCCTATATACTGTGCAGGAGGAAGTTTCTTCAAAACTCTTTTTCGATACTCCTCAAACGAGCCATCAAAATGCGTCAGTTTACCATTTTCGCACACAAATATATCGTCACAAACTTGGGATATTAGTCTTGCGTCGTGACTTACTAGAACAATTCCTCCTTGAAAGGAATTCAGTGCCTCTACCAGGCTATCAATAGTTTCCTATTCATATTACAAGTTAGACTACAAGATTTTGAGTCAATTGATGATAGCTTACAATATCCACTAAAGGCAAATATCAGTCAAAATATGAAAAGACAACAAGCAATTACTTACGGTGATTTGTAGGTTCATCAAGAGCTAGAATATGGGGTCTTTTAAAAGTAATGACAGCTAAAGCTACGCGACTTTTTTGTCCCCCGGAAAGGGTGAATATTGGTCGTAGTGCCATCTCTCCTTTGATACCAATATTGCTCAAATGTCCACGAAGAACTGTATGATCGGCCTCAGGAAAACAATACATCATGTGCTCAAGAGGAGTTCTCGCAAGAACCAAGTGCTCCACATGGTGCTGCGAGAAGTACCCCAACCGCATCTTCGGAGACTTACGCACCTCACCCGAATAAGGAACATGTTCTCCAGTTATAAGTTTCAAGAAGGTTGTCTTGAAAATAAATGAAATTACAAACATATAAAATAATACAAAATAGACTCACCTTGCCTGCGCCATTTGGACCGACTATGGCATATCTTGAGTCAGTTGCTACACAAAAATCAACCTGATTGAGAATCAAACGACTCTGAGAGTCTTTCTCCTTTGATGACAATTTCAAGGGTGGCGAATCATAGCCGAATGAAACATTGTTAAGCTGTAAAGTAGCATGGCTACCAACAAGAGGCCCAGGATCCGGAAAAAAGAAAGCATGTTGTTCTTCTTCTTCAGGTACATAAACTCGGTTCTGCTGAATCTTTTCGATTGCCTTTAAACGACTCTGAGCCAATGACGCGCGTTTCGCATTGTACCGGAAACGGTCTACGAACTGCTGCATATGCTTCATCTTCATTTCTTGATTGGCAGCTTGTCTTTCCAAGTCCTTTAGCCTTTCCTTTCGAACTCTTTCAAAGTCATCGTAATTTCCCGAATAGTAATAGAGCAGCTTGTTATTTAGATGTATGATATCTGTGCAAATGGAATTTAAAAAGTCTCTATCGTGTGAGACTACACAAAGAGTATGTGGCCATTGCTGCAAGTAATTCGCTAACCATAGGACAGTGTGCAAATCAAGCTTTGATAAGGATGTAGACATTAGAAAAACGTTGCTTTGAATATAAACCACAACTTACATGATTGCTGGGTTCATCTAGAAGCTTTTATCGAAATAAGTAGAGAAATAATAACTTCAAAACTATTCTTACCAATAATTCAGGTTCACAAAACAAAGCTTGTGCTATAGCAATTCTCATTCGCCAGCCACCTGAATAGCGTCTCGAAGGTTGTTGTTGCATTTCATTATTGAAACCAAGTCCTGCAAGAATAGCACTAGCTCGTGATTCTGCTTTGTCTATTTGCAATAAGGACATCCTTTCGTAGATTGCCGAAATTTCCTCCGAATCGACAGTTCCATCGGATGAATTTTGAAAATTAGATACTTTCTCAGTCAACTGCCTTCTTTCCTCGTCACTCTCCAACACAAGTTGTAACGGAGTACGTTCATCACCCACAACTTCTTGTTCAACATAAAGAACTGACATATCGGATGGGATGGGAAGGTCTCTGTGAGAAATGGCCTTCATGAGTGTGCTCTTACCAACCCCATTGCGACCAACTATTCCATATCTATGTCCGTAAGTCAATGTCAAGTTCACATTGCATAATAATTCTAGTCCTCCAAACGATAGGTCGAGGCCATCAACCTTGATATCTCTAACTCCTTCCTGCGTAGGTTTTGTGCTTGAAGAAAGCGAAATTGTTGCAGATTCAGCAAAGAGACTTTGATAAGGTCTCCCGCTTCGTTTCGCTCTACGCTCTTTTGCCATGTCTCTCGCCAACGCAGCTTCCTTGGAACGATCAAGCGTTTCGTTCGCATTTCCACCCATTGAGCCTTTTATTTGGGTCACTCCAACTAGGTTTTCAAGTCTCTTCGAGTTTTGGTCGGTTTGTCTATCTCCGAATTTGTCTGCAAGACGGACAGGACGGCTTAGTCTAGCTAAAGTTTCTTCTTCTTCGTCATCTGCTGTTAAAAGATCAGGATGTAGTTCGCAATAAATTTCTGCAATCAGCTCCTTAGCAGAGTTGGCGCCGAATTCTGTGAAAATAGGTGTTAACCTTGAACGAGCCACGTTACTCAATATTAGAGCTACATACAAATTTTCTTACGAATCTATTACTTCTGCAAGTTCGAGAGAGGGTTCTTCAAACACTTCTGAAAGATATCGAACTACAATTTCGTCCGCCTTTGGCACATACTTTTGTAGTTTGGACTGCAACATATTATTCCGGTAAAGATGGTTCCACCGAAAGATGCAATTTAGAGAATTCTGCAGTTGTTTTGGATGCGGAAGATAGTACAGTTATGGTGTTGAAAGACCAGAACTGCGTAAAGTATCAATTAAGCCAACTTCCTTTGCAGCATACTTTTGTATCTGAGTTGCCACAGGATCCTCAGAGAGAAAATTTTGTTCGCGTGGTTAGGAGAAGTTGTTATTCACTGGTGGCACCTGCATTTTTAAAAGAAAAAGATAGCAGACCGAGATTGGTTGCTTGGTGTCCTTGGGTAGCTGAAGAACTTTTGGACTTGGAACAAAATGAGAGAAATAAGGAGTTTACTTGGGAAGTTTTTGGTGGTTTTCGTGTTCTCGAATCTTCGGATAACTTCACATACGCTCAGTGTTATGGTATTTGAAGGAAATATTTCCAAATAAAAATACTCAGTCTTATGAGTAGGAGGTCACCAGTTTGGAAACTGGGCTGGTCAGCTTGGAGATGGAAGAGTCATTTGTATTGGTGAATATATCAACCAGAAAGGAGAGCGTTGGGACATTCAACTTAAAGGTGCAGGAAAAACCCCATACGGACGCTTTGCAGACGGTTTTGCAGTGTTACGCTCATGTATAAGGGAGTTTTTGGCATCTGAAGCGCTAGCTTCTTTGGGAATTCCAACCACAAGAGCTTTATGTGTCGTTGAAACGGGAAAGGACGTATTGCGAGACTTGTTTTACAATGGCGACGTGAAGCCAGAACGCGGAGCTGTCTTAACCCGTTTGGCGCCAAGTTTTATTCGTTTTGGCAATTTCGAACTACTTGCGTACTACAACGATCTTGAAACCTTGAGAAAATTGACAGATTATTGTATCGAGCATTATTTTCCGGAATTTCTTGAAGCAACGACTATTTTCAGTGACGATAATAATCGATATGCTTTGTTTGCGAGTCGAGTGGTTGAGCTTAATGCCGAAATGGTGGCCAAATGGCAAGCAGTAGGGTTCGTTCATGGTGTGATGAATACCGACAACTTTTCTATTTTAGGATTAACATTAGACTATGGTCCGTTTGGGTTTCTTGACAGATATGATCCACTTTATACTCCAAACTCAACAGACCTACCCGGCAGGCGATATTGTTATCTGAACCAAGCACAAGTAGCTCGATGGAATTGTCAAAAATTTGTTCAATCATTGATTTCTCTTTATGGTGGTGCAACAGTTTTTAATATAATGGAAAAATTTGATGAAACATATAGTTCCTGTCTTTCGAATTGCTACCGAAACAAACTTGGCTTGCTTACGTGGAATGAAGAAACGGATAAACAGTTGGTTGATTCGTTTCTCGACCTTATTCAAACGGATCAATTGGATTATACCAATACATGGAGAATGCTAGGGAACATTCAAACATCTGATGAATTTCCACAAAGGCACTTTGAACAGTATCTTATTTCAAGGAAGAGGACACTTGACTCCAGTCGAAAAGAGGCTTGGAATGCCTGGATTCATAGATACGTCACACGACTTTGGAAAGAAAACAATACAAATGACCTATTACGTAAAGAGAGAATGGACAAGGTTAACCCCTGTTACATTTTGAGAAATTATTTTCTCTTTAAAGCTGTTCAACTGGCAGAGTCCGGAAACTTTGATGAAGTAGAGAATTTACTACAAGTCATTTCGAACCCATATGAAGAACGACCAGAATGGAACGTTTATTCAGAAGAACCTCCGGAATGGGCAAATGTTGTAGGAGTTTGTGTAAACAGTTGCTCGTCTTGATGTATTCATATTGCGTGCTGCTTAATTACTCGCTTTCACTCGTCGTATATGTTCTCATTTATTCGTTGATCAAAAATGAAAGTCTAGCCTTCCAAGTTGCTGCTAGCTCATTTGCAATACTTATATAGCAAAAAGCATCGGAAATACAACACTTCCTCACTTTGGAAACATTCTAAGAATATCGCGCAAAATAAACGCTGTCAATCCCCATATCTTAACTGGTCCGCCATTGTATATAGGCATATCCCCTCTTGAAGTTCGTTCAACTCGCATATTCGACTCATGCAAGAGATGAGCAAGTGAAAGCATAAACACTTCTTGTACTTCTCTTTCATTCACTCTCAACTTTTGTTTCTCGAGTGCACCCAAAAAACCGATGACTGGGGTCACAATATATCCGTTGATTGAACGATAGTCGTCAAACAAACCCTAAACAAGGTTACGAAATACAATTTCCACAAGCAACAAGTAGTCATACTAGCGTCGTAACTGTTTCCGGCAATATACCGATTTCTTCCTGTGTTTCGCGGAGTGATGCTTGTACAGGATCACCTCTGTCCAGAGCATCCAGTTTGCCACCTGGAAAACTCACTTGACCCTTATGACTTCCAACCAGCAACGAACGCCATGTGAACAGTAGAGATAATTCACCTTGATAAAGGCAAAAAGGAACCAACACAGCAGCACGTGGTGCACCAGTAAGCTTTCGACGACGCTGTTCGACGTTCCTCAACCGTGAAGCAAGAGTTACGAGTTCCCTCGGCAAACAGCTGTTTTCAACCAAGCTGTGAGCCTTGAAAAATCTTGTCCAAGCAACCCACAAGTTATTCTTATACACGACGCCTATGTGGAAAGCTCTATAAACGAATTTATTTCAAGACGAAGTGAAAACTCACGACGAGGACCCACCATGAAGGAAGAAGAAAAACGCAACATTTCAGTTGATATTCAATGAGTATTTCGTTGGGAATCAAAAAGCAAACCACCTCAATTTCTGAACAATTATTCATTGCTCTAAAGAAGATATTGGTATGAGGAGTAATCTCAACTGAACTCAATGTATTTAACCTCAAGAGGAAATGCATCTAATCGTTTCAATCCACAACTTCTCATAGCATTGGCGGTATGTCCCAGAAGCAATGTAAACAATTGTTCTAGAAGAAATCGAGTTCAATTTCGACAACATAGGCTTCCACCACGCAGTAGTCCAAAATTCGACGAGACAAAAGTTTTGAGGGAAAACGTATAACAATTCTTCCAGAAATTGAGTCCCCTATCTGGTTCCTTTAAAAATCATCATTGGAGTTGGTCACTTTTCAATTGGAGTTTGAAAATGTCGAAGAAAGAAGAAGAGCTAAGTGTTATTAGAGAACCTAGCACCGAAGTAAATGAAGAAAGAGGTGATGAGAAAGGTATGAGATATGCAGTAACAGGACATACAGAGCAGGAAATAGACGCCGAATTGGAAAAGTTAGAGGAAGCCAGTGTGCAAAAAGGAGGGCGCCGTGTGTTTTCTTCAACTTTGTTTGGAAATCCAAAATATTTTATATGGGTTCTGGCGTCATTTGCTAGTATGGGGGGTATTCTGTATGGCATAGACCAGTCCTTAATAAGTGGAGCCGGCTTATATGTACCCCATGATTTGAACTATGGTTCCAACAAAGAATCTATGATTTCAGGTTTTATGCCACTAGGTGGTATTTTTGGTGCAATAATGTAAGTAATCAAACCGTGGTCACAAATATTACTTACTATTCTTTACTATAGGGTTTACCCAACGAATGAGTTAATCGGACGAAAGTGGTCTATTATTGGCGCTTGCCTTTTGTATACTGTGGGGGGTATCCTTGAGGCTGATGCGCAATCTTGGGGAATGCTACTTGCTGGAAGAATGATTTTAGGAGCTGGAGTAGCTTTAGAGGCAGCAACGGTTCCTGGGTACATTGCAGAATGCAGCACAAAACGTTGGAGGGGAGGCCTTGTATCTCTCTATCAAGTTATGATCATGTTAGGCCTTCTCTTCGGTTACATTGACGCGGCCATCTTTGTAGATGTTTCAGGAAATTGGCGGTGGATGCTAGGTTCGTCCTTATTATTTTCTACCATTTTCCTTATTGCGATGCTGTTTCTACCTGAGAGTCCTCGTTATTTGATGAAGATGGGTAAGAAACTGGACTCGTATGTGATATGGAAGAGAGTCAGGGGCTTCTCAACTTTTGAAGAGAAAGAGGAGTTCTTTCAAATGGAACAGCATGTATTAGAAGAAATCGAATCAGCAAAGGGTCGCTTTATCTGGTTGGACTTTATTAATAAGCCTCGATGTCGACATGCTGCACAGTACGCAATAATTCTGATGATTGTGCAACAGTTCTCTGGTATCAACTCAGTCAATTATTATATGGGTACCTTAATGCATGAGACTGGGCTTACTAAACAGCAAGCGGTATATACTAGTATGATTGGCGGTGGCACTGGGTTTTTGTCCACTATCCCAGCAATCTATTTAATGGATCGATTGGGTAGAAGAACTTTGTTGTTGACTCTTATTTCTGGTGTTTTCATTGGTCTATTGATTATAGGATTCTCATTCTTGTCTTCAGCTACTCATACCAAGGAAGGCATTTATATTTGGGGAGTTGTTATATATTACTTGTTCTGGGGCTCTTGTTTGGGTCCGACACCTTGGGTTGTTGGTTCTGAAGTTTGGCCGACTTATTTGAGAAGTCAAGGCTTATTTTTGACAGATATTACCAACTGGACTGGAGACTTTATTACAACTTATGCGTTTCCTCATATGGTGGATGGAATGACGAATACAGGCACTTTCTGCGGATTCTATGCAGGCATTGTGCTTGTTGGTACCATTTACATGATGTTCTTTATGCCAGAAACGAAGGATAAGACGTTGGAGGAGTTGGATGAAGTATTTGAACAGCCTTTGAGTGATTTGATGGCAGAGAATATTCAGAAAATGAAGGAAACGTGGGATGACTTGAAGTCGTTCCGCTTTAGCAGAGTATGGTCTCTTTCAAAGTAATCTCTTTGCAGTCATTTATGTTGTGAGTTGCTTTGTTTGACGTCGCTGGTTCCCCGTGAGTATTTTAGAAGAGTTTTATTATTGAAATAAAAATTGCTATGTGCGTGTTTTCATGCGTACTCTTGAAAGTCTCTTACAGTTGATAAACGAGTGTTTACTTGTAAGGTAGAAAATGTTGCTAGTTGCTGGCTTGTGGATGCGGTTTCAGAACTTTAGGAAATAAAGTATATCGAGTCTTGGAGAATGCTGCCACTTGGACAGTGTATTAGAGTTCTCTTGAACTTCAAAGCTCACTACAGAATTTCCAAGCTACTCGAATTATACATTTCTTCGACCTTTATTGAATTTATCACACTTTAAAACTCAGCAACTGGTTTCAAAACTTGATTATAGCTGTTTAATGTGCTAAAATTTGGAGATAGACTACATACAAGATAAGCTTCAGTAAAATTGCACGGCGTCTAGTCAGCTCTACAGCCTATATATATATATATATATATATATAACTTCCGTGGTCCAAATAAAACACCTTGTCAAATTGTCGTCATCACAAATACAGCAGTCTATCATTCAACTGAACATAAAACACATTTCAACACAAACGAAGTTCCTTTTTCTCGGAAACACTATCTCCCAATAAACGTTTCATATTTCTCTAACAACTGGCTTTGATATTCCAACTCTTCCAACGCTTTGCTCTCGACAATATCTTGATCTTGCTCCTGTTGTTCTGCGGCTAAATCCTCTTGTAGCATTCTTTCTAAAGCCACCATCCATTCTTCATATTCCTTCTCCGTTAAGCTGTCAAGGAAACTTGTCTCCGACATAGTACCCTCCAACTGGGTTCCTTCTTCCAGCAACTGTACAGGGGATGCCTCCATAGTGCTATCCTCCATTCCAGTTCTTCTCTTGTTCAAGATGTTCTGTCGTGAAACCTTTGCACGGTCCCTGCATCTTTGCAACAATTTTCTCTTAAGAAATTTTCTGACTGCTGCTTCGTTAACTTCCCCTGTTACGCGATGCCTACGGTTCCTTACTAGGCGGGTTGAAACACACTGCATTCGAAAATTGTTTGTGAAATTTGACATGTCCAGAAGCACCTTTTCGTTGAATTCTTTTGAGGAACAAGTGGCAAGACTCTCTATACAGGGAGAAAACCAAAACGAAGACGAAAATGTTGACGTTCCAACTCGTCAGGTACCTAGAGTGTCGAGGCAGCGAGGAAACTTTAATAGAATGAACTCCTCTTGGAACGAATCTCGGAGTTGTAAGTGACCACAAGTTCTATTTGCTTTGACAGTTTTGAAAAAGTACTTTAGGCAGCCTAGATGAAGCTTCTGAAGGATTTTTCTATGCGAATGCTCCCTCAGAAGTTCGATGTGCAAACTTCTCAAGTCCCGTGGAGACAGAACGAAGGCAGTCAACAGACAATCCCAGCTCCGTTTTGGACGAAATATTTCGTTGCTTTATATGCTTTGGCAGATTAGAGAACCCCAGACTTTGTCCTTGCTGTGGAAAGGTCGGTAGTCTTCTTTAAGAGTCACCTTACCTTGTTGTAATGTTTTGTAGATGTGCTGTCTCTCTTGCATCAGACGTTGGCTGGCCCAACATAACGAATGCCCACACTGCAGAAGTTTTCTTTCTTTTGAACGTCTCGTTTCTTGTCGATTTGTAGAAGAAGTAAGTGCTCTATCGAGGGAATAGGATAAATTGAGTCGAAGTTTCTATAGATCGCTGGGGAACTGGAACGTTTTCAGTTTCGTCCAGGTGTTGATAGTCACCGCGAAATGATCTGTCAAAAGCACGAACTTGAGCTCAAGTATGATGTTCCCTTCTTCTGTCGATTTCGCTAATTTATCGAAGATACTTTGATATCACCTGCAATCTCTGTATCTGTGCAGAATGTGCAATGTTCACGGAAGAGCACAGATTACACAAGTTTGATAAATGTATGTTTGTCAATTGAAAAGAAATAATTTTATTCTGACTTATTTGTTAGTGGACTCGGTTTATTCAAAACGTGCTGAACGAATTCGGACGGAGAGTGATGGACTAAGAAGTCGAGCGGAGAATTTGAAAAGGACTGTAGACAACTTTGAAAGTGAAATTCAGAAGCTTAATAATGTTCGGGTAAGTACCAGTTTATATTCGAATTTATCGAAAATTTATCTAACATGGTCGTTAAGGAGCAAAGAATGGAAGAACTCTTTGATGTATTTGAACAGTTCAAAACTAGAATTGATAAACAAATCAGTGTTAAAATGACTTCCCTTGTAAATAAGAAGGTATGTAACATTTTAGGAGAATATAGTCTTGTTTATTTCTTTATGCAGAATGCTTTAGAAGAGGAAATATATCTTTTGGAGTCTATGTACCAAGAAGTGGAGCGACAATTAAGCAGAACTCCTAAACCCATACTTATTTCAAAGGCTGAAGAATTGGCTGCTGCTCTTAATGAAGTTCATAGACGCCCGGTAGAACAAGTTAGTACTTTTTTGCAAATCATGGAATAGTATAACCTTTTATTAGTTTTCTGTTTCGACAGTGGGCGAAGTAGATGTCGTTTCAGAAGTAGTTCCGCCGTTCATCAAAGGCATTCTTAAGGTAGAAAACTACTCAGATATTGTACATTCAAAGTCTTCAGAAGTTATTCTCTCTCAGCCAGTAACAATGAATGGTCTTGTTTGGAGGTTAAAGGTTTATCCTCTTGGCAACGGTGATGCAAAGGGTATGAAATCATAATATTTTTAGTTTTTGGAATTGAATATTATGAAAACAGGAACGTTCATATCCGTTTTCCTTGAACTTGTTAGTGGTTCTATAGAACCCGCGAAATACGATTACAAGGTTGAACTCCTGAAGCCTTCTGGTGTTGCAGATTCTCCAGTAACACCATCTTCTTCCGTATGTCGAGTTTTCACGTCTGTCTTTGAAGAAGGTGAATGCTGGGGGTATAACCGATTCTGTAAGATAGATACCGTTTTGCAAGGATTTCTCGACGAACAAGGAGGAATAACTTTTGAGTTTTTTGTACGGCCACCTACCTATTACCAATTATGTACTGAGCAACAACGATATATCAAGAAGCTTGAGGACATTTTGAATTCAAAGCAATCAGAACCGACAGCCTCTTTTCCGCCTCTATTTCGAAAAGATATGGCTACACAACTTGAAACTACTTCGGAACAGCCCGTAAGCGACAACACAGTTGCCGAATAAACTAATTGCGTTTATGAAATTGTGCTTTTGGCAAACATGCAATCCGACGACGTCATTTGGTCACTCGTTGGAAAGACTTTTTGTTCGTTTCGCGTGAAAATAACTACTGGTAACTTTTGTAAGAACCCATATAATCTCACAGGAATTTGTGCACGACGCTACTGTCCTTTAGCCAACAGTCGTTATGCAACCATCATTGAAAAAGAAGGTGATTGCTTTTTGTATTTGAAGACAATTGAAAGGTATTTTTATAACGTGTTATATTCAACAGAACAACTTAAGCATACATTCTTCTTGTAGAGCCCATCTGCCAAACGCTCAGTGGGAAAAAGTCAAGCTCTCAAATAACTACAAGAAAGCTCTTGAACAAATTGACGAAAAACTCCGTTTCTGGCCACATTATTTGAAGCACAAGGCGAAGCAACGCTTAACTAAAATCAAGCAATATCTTATAAGAAAGAAAAGACTACAGTTCAAGCTGAGAAGCAAACTTGTGCCGGTACATAACAAGGTAAGTTGTAGTGTCCGTCGCAACTGCGTGCTAAAAATTTTCCATAGGTCGAAAGACGTGATAGAAAGAAAGAGAAGAAAGCACTTGCCATGGCAAAGTTAGACAAGAGAATAGAAGAAGAACTGTTATCTCGTTTACGAAGTGGCCAATATAAGGATATATACAACTTTCCTGTTGCGCAATATGAAGCAGTGCTTGAGCAAGATAACGTCTCGGAACGGGAGACGATGGAGTTTGAAGAAGATTATGAAAGCGATGACGAGTCAGAGGAACAATTGGAAGAAGAGTTATACGAAGATGTGGAATCAGAAGCCGAACAAGTAAATGTACAACAAACGCGTCTTAATGACATAGAAGACTCACATATGACTGCCGATAATTCCATTTTTGATGACGATAGCACCATTCAGGAAGAAGTAAATGAAGGAAAGGATCCAAAAGATGTTTTGAAGAAGCGTTGGTCACGCAAAGCATTCAAACAGGACCGTTCAAGTCGAGCAACTTCCAAACGATCGAGAAGTAGAAGTGGACGAAGAGAGTTTGAGTATGAGTTTGAAGATGAGCGGTTGATACAAAAAGACTGACTGAGTTATGTATTGTGACCCTTGTTTGGTTTAATTTATGACGTTATATTTCAAAATACCCGTTTGTTGAGAGTCTCTAAAGGATTCATATCAACAAAAATGATTATCTGGAAACAACTTTTTATCGAAACAGAACATATCACAATATCTCAAACACATATATAGTCACTAACTATTGACTACATACAAGGGCAACGAACAAGCGACAACCTTCCAAGTCTTAGCACGAAACAACACTCATATACCGTGCACCTTGATAAGATCCTTCTCGGCTAACTTTTCTTGGACAAGGAACTTTTTGACCTTATCCCTTTGGTCTCCTTGCAGTTGAATAACTCTTCCAAGTTCCGTATCGTCTACAACACAACCGTTGCAACAGAACTCCTTCTTAAAGGCCTTTGTAATTTTGTTCAAATCCAATTTAGTATCAAGACTATAAAATAGAGTTATTAGGGAGCTATGTGTAAAAGCTTAAAGCACATACCCTTGAATGGTGGTCAGGCACTTGCGGCCGTTTCTTTGCTGCAAGCGAATATGTACTATATTTTTGGTTACTGCGGCGTCCTCTCCACGTGAGGCGTCTGCAAACGGGTCAAAAGGTGCATTAATTCCTGTTTCAATAGAGTCAAAGTTCATAAATAACTGCACAGCCACACTATTCTTCTTCAGCCAAGCTCGTCCCTTGCACTCTCAATTCCAACAGTTGGCCCCTCAATCGACGAAAAACGAAATGAATTGTGAATTTCTCTTCCATGATATAGGACATAGGACAGCTTTCCATTTTCCAATGTTGTACAAGGTTGCAAGTCATTCATTATATACGAAGATAATCTCGTACTGAAACATTTTCATCAACAGACTCTTGACTATACTGAAATAATGTCAAATTGTATCTTGGTTTTTCATTCAATATCTATTGTTTATAATATTTCAAAGAAAAGTATTCATCGTAACCTATTTTTTCTATATCTCGAATGTAATGGATCTATTTATTTAAAAAAGCATTTCCACTTTGAACGATGGCAACTGTTCCTTAAACTATACTGGTTGCTGAATTACAAAAGTGGTCGACTATGATTTTGGCCAGTATTGAAGAGCTACAGTCACGACTTTTGAATGTGAATAATAGTGTTGCAGTACGTATACGCAGTATATTTGGATTCAAAGGGTTGGGGGGTCAGAAGGCAGTAGAAGTCTTGAGTCTTTGTCTTCGTCAGGACCCATCCTGCTTAGTACGACACGAGGCAGCTTATGCATTGGGACAAATGCGTGAAGAAGAGGGTTTAAATGTTCTGTACTGCTGTCTTTTTGACAAGAGTGAAGATCCAATGGTGAGACACGAGGCTGCAGAAGCCATCGGAGCTATCGGGAAGGTGGCGAGCATTAGTGTTCTTCAAGAGGCCCTTCTCGATGAAAATAAGGAAGTCAGGGACACTTGTGAGTTGGCAATACAAAGAATATTGTCGACTCAGCACGAAGAAGAAAAGGATAACTTGTCCTTGGTTAGAACGGTCGATCCTGTTCCCTCCTGTAATCGTTTCTCTCAGTTGAGGTAAAACTTCTACCACTATGGTCAATAGTTTATCTAAACTTTGAAAAAGTACGAGAGAAATAGGTGAGAAATTTCTTGACCGATCTTTATCTCTTTTTGAAAGATATGGTTACTTGTTTGAGCTTCGAAATCGAGCTTCTCCAGAGGCAGTCTCTTACCTTTGCAAAGGTTTCAATGATGAAAATGCATTATTGAAGCACGAAATAGCTTTTGTTCTTGGACAACTCAGTGATGCCCAAGCAACAGAGAGCCTAATGAGACTTGTTTCTAATCCCGATGAACATTATATGGTTAGACATGAAGCTGCAGAAGCCCTGGGTTCTATGGCCACAGAAGAAATAGTAAAGTTTTTGATAGAGGTAAGGCAAAACATTTTTATTGTTCTCCTATGTTATTTTGGTAACAATACTTCAATAGTATCTATCAGATGAGAACACTGTGGTTCGTGAAAGTTGTGAAGTTGCTCTTGACATTTGTGATTTTTATCGTTCGGAGGACTTTCATTATACGGACGTATTACTCCATTCGACCTGTAACTCGTAATAGAACAAGGCTTATTTTGGATTTCTATAAAAATGCGTGCAACACTTTTAAACCATCATCAGACATGAGTATGAAACTTTATTCCAGGAAGAAGAATAACAATCAGTATAGCTAGTCATTGACCTCAGTTGTATTGACATCTTCCTTTCTTTCACTGGCACGGTTTACTTTATTCATTTTGTTATCTTTCACAAGTTCAACTTGGGATTTTTCTTCCGAGAACTTGAGGTTGGCACGACAACGTTCACATTGCGTGAATGCCTCCCTCTTGTTTCCTTTTATGCCAAAAGCATCACCGAAATAGGCTCGTACGGGAGCTGTACAGGAAGGACATTCACCAACTAAAATAAGTGGATTCGGAAAGAATAATTCTGTTGCAATTTTAGCAGCTGCAGCTATAACAGGTGTTCCAATTAACAGGTTAAGTACAGGAGTGATGTGTCGCAATGGAGTAAACTCAAAAGTTACAGTAGCATATATAAGTGCGGCAATTCCGGCAGCTGGTAAGTACAAGGTCAGCATTCTTGTTCTATCTGGAACGCAGTTACAATAGCAAGTTTCTGTCACTATACTGCACCTTGGACCCTTTTGGAGTGCAATGGATGACCCTGACTTTTTAAGTTTCGCCTTTAATTCATCGAATTCTTGGTCGGACATGATAGGATTTCCATTGGAATAGGCTCGATATGCTTCAAGAAAACGCAGTTCATCCCTGTTCAACAGGACCTGTCTTGTTAGGTTAGATATGTCAAAACCTGCAAAGAAATACAAGTCGTTTACCATTTTCGAACCTTGCCAGGCCAGTTCTTCTTGTAATATGTCGAAATCAGTGTTGGACAAGATTGGCTCACCTCGATAATAAGAAGAAATGGCGTCCATAAACAGTAGTTCTTTCTCTCCTAATGTCATCTCCTTTTTCTCTCCCGTGTTAGGATCTACTGTACAAAATTCTAAAATATTAGAATCAACCAAAATAGGTTCTTTCTGGCCCCCTTGTATAGTTGCACTGGTGCTACTCGTGGCAGTCTCTTCCCCAGTCTTTTGAGCTACAACTCTCATTCCTTGCTTAACACATCTTCCAACATGCTTCTTGAGAGTGTATAAAGAAACACTATGGCTTCTACAATACTTGTTATGAACACATCTAGTACTTTTGAACTGGATATTCGAAACAAAGGTAGCTCTTTGTAGTAGAGAACGGTCCATTACTCGGAAATCTCCCAAGCGTTATAATTTGTAGTGATTGTATGGATGTCTTTGGTTTATGATGTTTACAAGAAATTGTACGCAATCGTTTATAGTTTTTTAGAATATACTTTTTACTTGTAAGTTGTCTACTAGATGGAACGATACTTTTATGGACCAATAACGGCGATATGTTTTTTGTCAAACGAGATCCTTAGTTACGCCCAGGGCCCTCATCTGATATTGTATCATATAGTTCAGCGACGTATACTTGATAGACGACAACTTTTACCCGACGGAAGAAGAATCTTTGGAGTTTCCAATTTTGTTTTTCCTCGCCATTCTGAGCAAAGATTCTTTCTAGTTTTCGGTGAAAGATGGGTTTCTGTTTCCTGTGTAAACAGTTTGAAGTTACTTGAGTGGCATAATCTTGCTCTTATTCGATGTTCGGATTGGGTGTTCGATGTTCGTCCTGTTGAAGAAAATGATGATTCTCGTTTTCTCATCCTTTGTGCTCAAAGTCATCATGCTTGTGAAGTATTTTCCGTAAACTACACTACTCAAGTTTGTCACTTTACGACAAGACTACAACTCTCTTTCGAGGAAATTACTTGGTCGGCATCCTTTTACGTAGACAAGATCAGTGAAACAATATTCGTAGCGAGTGGCTGTTATTCAGGAAATATCAAGTTGTTTCTATTTCAAAAGTCAATTTTGGAGACTACAAGTGACGTGAAGCGATCTTTATTGAACGTATCGAGTGAAACCTTTGAATTATTAGGCCATAGAGGGCCTGTATTTTGTATTCGCTGGAACTGTACAGGCACCCGATTAGCAACCACTGCAGATGACCGTTGTATTCGGATATGGAAAAAGTGTACTGTGGAGGCTATACAGTTTGAACAACATGCAGTATTGTGGGATTCTACCAGTAGGATTTGGGATCTAGAATTTCTTCCCGATGATATGATTATTGCTGCTTGTGAAGATGGAATGTGTAGGATTTGGAATATTTCAAATGAAAAGTGTCTAATTAGATTGGAAGATCATTATGGAATGAATGTGTTTTGTACAAGTTCTTTGATAGACCATTGTTCTTCGACATGTTTCATCGCAACTGGTGGAGCAGACTCGAATTTTCATGTCTATCGATTGGGAGACATTCTTGGAAGACAAATAGATAGATATTGTGCAGTATTTGAATTACCTTCCGTTGAAGCTAAAAATACTAGTTTGGAATGTAACTTATGGGATGCAAGCCAAACAAGTATAAACAAGAGTTCTTTTTGTGCAAAGGAAAGCGTGAAATCCATGCGTTGGTTGTCTCGTGAGAGTTTAATTATATATACTGACCACAATAGGATATATCATGTTAGTATATGGAAACAAGGCCAAGAATGGAAACAAACCTGGACATTATTGCACCATGTCGAGGATAAGGTATTGGCACCCATTTCTATGACCTTTATAGAACATGGCATATTAATTGGAACAAACTGTGGTCAAGTGTTGATATTCAGTTTGCATGATGTGAAACGACTAGTCCAACATCGCTGTCAAGTAGATTGGGCTCCCCGTTTCCATTCTTTTCAAGCTACCAGAAAAGGTGCCGTAATGAATATCTTTTCTAGTTTTGAAGAGAAACCCAAGATACAACAGGAATTGTTCATAGGAGAGCAGATATTTATTGTTTCACCTGATGGTTGCATGTTTTGGTATGATCTACTTTGGAATGTGAAAGAGGATGTTTTGGACAATGTCAAGTTGCGATATATTTTAAAACATCCTTTTAAAGATGGACTGTTTACTGCCATGTGTTATCACTCATCGACTTTTGCAGTCATTTGTGGGGATAAGAAAGGTAAAATATTTGTATATTTTCCAAAGCAAGACCAATTGGATTCATGTGATTCGGCTGTTTTGATGCCTATTTTTTCGCTACAACTGCACAGTGATCGCATTCATTGTCTATCATGGATAGCAGATAATATATTTTTATCAGCAAGTGTAGATGGAATGCTGTTTAAGAATCTCTTTACTAAGAAACAAGACTATCAAGTGGAAGCATTATGCCAGAGGAAATGCTTTTATAAAGTTGCCACAGTAGATAAGTTTTTAAAGGATTCTGCAAGTCATAAATTGTTTCTTGTTGGGTTTCATTCAAAATACCTAACTATATGGGATATGATAGATGAGAAAGAAGTTATCTCTGTTGATTGTGGTGGTTGGAGAAGAGCGCATGACGTTTGGTTTTCTTCAAAAGAGTTTATGATTTGTTTTACGCGTAGAGGCCATCTCGTCCTAAGATATGAGTGTTTTGAAGATACTTACTCCCTTTCAAAAGCTCCATCCAATGGATTTCATGGAATGCGAATCAATCATGTACTACTGATGACAGAAGATAAAGGAAATTTGAACCTAATTACTTGTGGTGAGGATACAATGGTGAGAAACTCAGTGTTCTGCACACAATCTCATCAAGTGCATGCTCTTCAAATACTCGACTCGCATATCTCTGGTGTGCAGTGTTGTGCAATGGATGAAGAATGGCTATGGACTGGTAGTGGAAAGGATCAACTTGTCGTTTGGCAAAGAGTTAACTTGACTTTTGATAGCGAATATTTGGGACAAAGTACATCTCATTATTATCATAGAAAGGACATGTATTTTGGGACGTTGGATAAAAGTCAACGTATGCGTTTCGTCAATAAGGCAACCCATGTAGCTACTCAAAGGGTGACCAGTTGTTTAGTACTTCCAAAGTATTTGTTGATTCGTAGGAATACTGTTCCATCCTGCATTTTCCATTCTCTCATATTTGTAACGCGCTCAGATGGCTCGTTTGCATTGCATAGCTTATTAGAAAAGCCCAACGAGAGCAAGCAATGGACCATACATTTATTATGTCATTTCAAGGCATCGCAGTTTCCTATTTTATGTTCAGATAGTTTGATACTGCCTGATTCTTTGCAAACGCACTGGAGAAAGATTCTTATCTTTGCTTGCAATACTGTTGGTCAGTTATTCATTTGGCAACTTGGTGAAATTGACGTGCAAAATCTATCCAAAGTTGTGAATGAATTTTCAAAGAATAGTATGATAATAAGTGATATGCATCAAGGGGCTATCCATGATTTACATGTTTCAATACTAGAAAATGATGACATTCTAGTAGTAACTGGTGGAGAAGATCAACTTGTGAAATCACATATTTTCCATCTTGACGATATTTGTATCGATGAAGAGCTAAGCCTAGTGAAGCAACAAAGTTTTGTTCCCAACTATGGACATAGTGCAAGTGTTACAGCAGTTTGGACCAATGGAAGAGTCATCTTTAGTAGTGGAGCCGATCAAAGATGGATGATGTGGGAGATAAAGACATCTCATGACAATGGACAATTCAGTATATCTTCTCTTCAACTCTGCAAGACAATGCTTTGCAATGTATCAGATATTTCTTCAATTTCAGTTGCCAATGAGTGGCTTGTGTTGGCTGGTTATGGAGTAGAGTTTATCAAATGGAAATAATAAATGAAGGAAATATAATTTTAGGATTGAAGAAGAATACATTTTTTGGATAGTGCTGCATAGGATAGCCAATATTTTGTTGTAATTGGAAGGAACAAAGTTACAAGCCTCAAACAATGTGATCATACTCTTACTGGAACAACATGCGAGGCAACAAGAATTCGTTGACAGGAATGCTTACCTTCTGAATGAACATTTTTGGTGGTTTCAAAGTACGGCCACAACAATCGGAAATACTGAGGGATGGAACGATAAACTTCACAAGGTAGAAATAAGAGAACCGACTGAGCTAAATCAACTTGGTTATCTTCAACAACAGAGCAACAGCTTATGAGAGCATGAGTAGGATAAGTATAAACCCAATTATTCACTGTAAATATCTCTGAAGACACTCTTACATGTTTTGTAAGATGGCTAAAGACAGATGCAGAATTGTTTTCATATTTGTGATAAATTTGGCTATCAGAGTTAACTAGGACTAGCAGATTATCCAGTCTCTCCAATAAACCTGGCTTGATGAGTTTCTTTTTGGACTTGTTGCCTTTCCTTTCGTAGACAGTTTGTTGATGGTTCTCACAAGTTGTGACTGACAAAGTTTTCTCTTTTGTTTGAATATGACGAGAATATGGAAAGTTCAGTTTCTTCACTGGGGTAATTTCTTTTTGTGGTTCTCCTTTTGCCATATTGCCATCTTTATAGTAGAAAATTTTTCTAGCCTTGTTCTTTTTTCCACACAAGTGACCAGGTGCACTATGTGAGATTCTTTCCGTAATATGATCGCAACTGGAAGTTTCCGGTAACACTTCAAAGCTCAGTCTCTTCTTGTGCTGCTTCTGTGCCGCCATTTCTCATTTTTCAAATTTTGCTCTCCATTATACATATGTGTCACAAACACAATTCTTTATTTCAAATATATCGACTTGAAGGACGCACACGCATAGTCTCTTGATCTCTTCTTATGATAACCTCATCTAAAATTCCAAACTTTAAAGCGTCATCAGCTGACATAAAATGGTCTCTATCATACGTTGTTATGTCAATCTTACTTTCGAATATTGATAGAAAGGCACTCACCTTTCCATCTTGGTTTCTATAGTAGCAATATCTTGACCAGTATGATGAGCATACAACTCATTCAGTCTTTTGCGTAAATAAAGTATTTCGTTTGCATGAATAGAAATATCACTTGCAGGACCCGTGGCCCCTTTGACCCAACAGTTTAGACGAAACAAAGAAATAAAACATAAATACCTCCTGAGGGTTGATGAATCATAATACGTGAATTGGGAAGCGATCTTCTCTCTCCTTTTTCTCCTGCAGCAAGTAGCAAAGAAGCCATGGAACAAGCTTGACCCAAACAGATAGTAGAAACTGGGGGTGAGATATATTGCATAGTATCATAAACAGCTAAACCTGCAGTCACCGACCCTCCAGGTGAGTTTATGTACATATAAACCTTTTTCTCGGGGTTTTCTGCCTCCAAGAATAATAATTGCGCCACAGTAAGTGAAGCCACATCATCAGTTATTGTACCGTTTAGACATATAATTCTCTCTTTTAACAGTCTCGAGTAAATATCAAAAACCCTTTCACCTCGAGGAGTTTGCTCCAGTACCATCGGAATAAGTGTTGAAAAGCCATTCTTACACTTCTTCAAACAAGACAGTCTATCTGTCCATGTCTTTTTCCACTCCTCCTTCGTAACAAAAGGTGTGGTTTTTAAAGCTACAGAAAAAGGAGCTCTTAGAAAGCGCTGCAGTGTAAACAAAAACTATTCAGACTCTTATCCATAATAATGAACGATCACTTACAGTCCATTGCCACATCATCTTGAAGATTTTGAATCTCTTTTCATTTACATTGCCAAATGATAACATTTTGTACAAACTTGACGAGTCGAAATGGTAAAGTCGTGCATGATTGTTTGCGTTTCTGTTCAGTTGTTCAATACCCATCATTGTGCTTCCAGCAAAAACAGAGTTTAAAAATGTTCATTCATACAAAAATTATTCTATGACACTCCTGCCTTTCACAGAACAAGTCACTAACTACTGTATTTATTTGGTCTCAGTAGCAACTAGACGATTTCATTTCGCAGAAACATAGTCTCTCACAACAAATGGCAACAAGACTTGGAACAACTCATCTCTTCTTTTTTGCCTGATTGGTAGCACGATAACGATAAATGTAGTCCGTAAATGGTCTATATACAAACTGAATCATCAAAAATTCTACTCGGTTCCAAGTGCACTTACTCCTCAAAGGTACAGGCAATCCGATACATCACATACACCCAAAATGCCAATAATAACCCAGCTGGACTCGAGGCTCTGTTTTTTTACAGAGTCAGTATTCAATTCGATCAAGACAAATGTTGTATACTTACAATAACGCTTTACTAATAAAAAGGAGTGTAGAGCCATCATACATTGGATTAGAACAAAACGAAAAAGGAAAGCCTGAAACCTTTTCTTCAAGCTTTCATTCCTTATTCAATATATAGAACCAACATTGAAACAAACACTTACGTAAATACCGAAATAATCACCCAAAAAAGTTCCTGTAATACCGAGTCTCAGAAACGAAGTAATCACCAAGATGCCACCCAAAGCACCCAAAATATATGCTAAAGCCTTTGTCAAGTAAATATAATCAAAAATAAAAAAGTTGAGTACAGTACCACCAAGTGCGTCTCTTCGAGGTATTTAAGAGTAGGTTGTACTTGAATAGCTTCCATCACCAAAAGGTCCCTGTATAAACTAAAGAGGAGAATCCACAAAGCCAATACGTAGCAGCCCATTCTTTTACCAAAAAATAAAAAGCTGATGATATGAAAGAAGTATTCCAGTCTAGCAAGTATGTTCCATATTATTGGGGCTAATGTAGTGTATATCAAAGCCCTAGCCAACTTTGGATCATAAAAGTTGATCACCGACGAACGAAGGTGTAGAGACTCGAAAAAATGAAGAAGAAGTTGTACGAGTGGATAGTCTCGTTTAGAAAGAATGGCATCTATAAAGTGATATACCTGTTTCAAGTTGTTCTTTGCAACAGTCAAGTCCATTTCCATCCCACAGACTCAATCACCCAAATGGTATGGAAGATAGAGAATGGATGGACTCTCTTCAATCAGTCATAGGAGGAACGTAGAAGATATAAATTCCTTTTGTGACAAAGACAATTATAGAATGCAGCGAGAACAAACACTTGTCAACACATATAGAATAGGACGAATCCAAGGTTGAATCATCTACAACATGTAGGTGTTTACATCAAGCATTTGTGTGTTCTTTTTGCTATACATATATGTAAATTCTTCAAAAGGCAATAATTCACTTTAACCATCTATTTGTAAATTTTGATTGGCTACTCATTTATGCAACAAGTTACAAAGTGTTGCTTGACAATCCGAACGGCCTTTGACGAAATTTTCAACCCTTTCTACGGAGAAAATATGATTGGTTTATAACGCGACACAGTTGCTCTTGAATATCTGAATTAGTACCATCCATTATGGTAAGGCAAGTTCTCAACAGTGAGGAAATACAACTTGTGCAACAATCATGGAGTAAAGTAGAAGATAGACAGCACCTGATTGGAGAAGCATTTTATCATCTTCTTTTTGAAACATATCCTTCTTTAAAACCATTATTTCGTTCAGATATGGAAAAACAAAAGAAACTTTTGGTAAATATGGTCGACAAAGGAGTCAAGTTACTGAGTGATACTGATAAGCTTGAGATCGCACTGTACAACTTGGGTAAGCGTCATCGCAAATACGGTGTGAAAGAAGAGCACTTTCCCTATGTTGGAGAAACGCTTTTGAAAGTTTTGAAGCAGTTCCTAGGTGACGAACTAGATGAGAAATCTTTAAATGCCTGGGAAGCTATATATCAGTATTGGGTAGTTTTCATGTTGGATGGGATGAAGTAAAAGCACTTTGTTTTCTTGAGAATTGAGAAAAGATGAGAAAGCTCTAATGAGAAAATGAGAAGCCACTTTTTGTAATGTTGTAGAAAGGTTGCATCGGGAACCACGTGCAATCTGTCTTTGAAATGCACACAACCACCTGTATTTGGTTATTATAAAGCCATTGATATAACATACAAAATGTCTTGAAACCAATCGTCTCAACTGCATATGATCAAAGCTTCTTGGAGAAGATTCCCTCAAAAGAATCGGATATTCAAGTTCTCAGTGGGGGGAATGCTTTGTGGAGATTCTTTCTTCTGATGCAAGTTGCTCCAACCCATTTATGTCGTACAGTAGGTTTCAGAAGACTACGTAGAATGGTCAATGAAGCCTATTTAGCCTCTTTTCTAGATAGCCATTTCCCCTATGCACAAGTAGGTGAAGACTGGAACTCTCGTGGACTTTCCATAGAAGACTTTCGGGTATCTTGGAAAAATGCACTTGATGAAGTTGTTACGAGTCGTGAAGGATTGGCTGCCTTCGAACCTTTAAGAAATGTCACAGAGGAAGAGGAGAAAAAGTATCTTTTGACACTTTCTTTGGAGCGCAAAGGTGTGGTAGCGAGTAAACGTAAGCACCAGTCCCAAGCGTTGGAAGAGGAGAAAGAGGACTCTACTACAAGTCATTTAGGGAGGCACGGACTTTGCAAAATGGACAGGAGAGTCTATTCCTTTCTAACTAGGAACCCATCCGCGTTGCCAATAGTAACGGAGATAGAATCCCGTGTTTTAGCTTTATATCCTATGGGAGGCTATGTTATGTTGGATAGTCCTTTTGAACTTTTTCTGGCTCAAGGAATAGCACAATTTTATGGTTTCAAGTCTCAGAGGAGGTATGTTTGAATCTTGTATCCAATCCATTACTCACTAGTATAAAGTGGAATAGACGGAGTTGGTAGACAAGTGTTGCTTTTGGAACAGAAACATGTCGATGCAAATAAGACACCTCCAGTATATTTGACAAGTATTCTTTCATCATCTATGCAGTCTGCCTTCAGATGACATAGTCTTTATTCGGATAAATGCATATATAACCATTTGTACAATTCTTTGAAAACTTCATCTCTTCGATAGAGAATAACTGTTGAGTTGTTGAACAGAATGACTTGTTTGGGTATTTTTCCAAGAAAGAAACTGTACAAAGACATCCAACCTTTGAAGCGAATATCTTCTATTAACAAAACACTTGTCACGATAATACCAAACTAGGATGATACAAACTAGTGTTGAAATTTATCCGAATGACAAAACAGACTAAGAGTTGGAATATAAAATACAAGAGAACGTGAGGGAACTCTACCGTTTCTATGAACTCCCTATTACAAGAAACGAATGTTGAATAAATAACAACTAAATAGGTTGTTCTTCAAGTTTCCACTTTCTAAACTCCTTTGACAAGTTCCTAAACAGACCAAGAACTTCCGCAAAAAGTGATTCCTTAATGTCTTGTGGGAATTGGTCTAACGACACAATAAAGTCTCTGGTTGAACATTCCCTTAGACTCTTACCTGCACTAGAATCTATCAACTTGCGTAGAGAGTCCTTAGAAGCGTCCCATAAACTGTCCTCTTGTTGACGACATTGTTCCTCAAACCAACCTCTTGACTCCAGCTGTCGCAACGCACCTTCCTTCATACTGAACCAATATGTTTATTTTACGACTGCCATAAGAGAAATACTCGTTCAACTACCTTTCCAATTCTTTGTAAAATATGCAATATAAGTAAAATTCCAGTTCTTCCAACTTGTAACTTCCAGTATCATCCATGGTAGAAGAAATCATTCAAATTGAGTTTCAATCCTTTATGAATATGGGTTGGTTTGTATTCACGATACATCTGAATAGTCTGTTTCACTCTTAGATTCATGTGGATGGTAACAATCAATTCATAGAAAAAAGTGATAAATTTGATTATCTTTCTATGTATCGATATAATTTGCCAATGACTATACTTGCCATAGAAGTGAATAGACAATTCTATTCCAAAATAATCCTATTCCTCCATCCTTATGATTACTCCTTTGGGATCCCAGAGAGAATAGACATGGTCCATTCTTGTGCCAAGTGTCAACAAAGGGCAACGGTTTATGACGTTGGTGGCTCCAAATGTGACTTTTGCTTTCAACAGGCTATTATACACAACTTTAAAACGACAATATCTCGCAAAGGTTTGGCTCAATTCGGTGATAGTGTAGGGGTGGCAGCTTCAGGAGGATATTCTTCCCAAGCTCTTGTTGACTTGTTGGGCAGAAGCTTATTTGAAAGGGAAGATGGAAAAACTTCTAGAATGAAATTGAAAGTCACCCTATTTCATATTGATTTCGAGTCGCCACTTCACAGTTCCAACTCAAATATAGAGGTGATCCAATCGTTGGCAGCAAAATATTCCTTTCGTCTTTGTACCGCAAGAGATAACCATAGTTGTCAACAGTTGTGGAGAGAAACTTTTGAACGTATTGCTTGGAAAGACTTCAAAGATACAAGTGACTTTGAGGAGCTCTCTAGAATACTTGTATATCGAATGATTGCCTTCCTTGCCCAATCTCAAGGTTGCAAGATTGTCTTTGATGGACTCAGTGCTCATTCCGTTTGTAGAAATATTTTAACGAGTATTTCTTCGGGTAATGGTTTTGCCATTCCATTTGAAGTATCTCCAGCAGATATCAGCGGAAGATTCTTTGATGTCGCTATTCATCATCCACAATATGATATCACCGATAGACAACTTATGCGATACGTGTGGATAAGAAAGATTGACTTTGTTGCACCCAACTTAACACTTTCAAGGCTAACTGCTTCGGTAGATAGTTTAACAATGTCTTTTTTAAAGGATTTGGAAGAACAGCATCGTTCAACCATTCCCAATATTCTAAGAACGTCATCTAAAGTTGCTGTACCTTTACAATTCTCATATTGTTCCTTTTGTAGAGTACCAGTAGGAAGCAATGGAAAGTTAGTTTCGCCTCTTACATGGAAGATTCATGATAAGAAAGACAATGAAGAGAAAGTTGTGACTCGTTTATGCAAGGCTTGTCAACATCGACAAAGAAGAATGTCAATGGAAACTTTTCAACTGTTTTTATCATCTCTTATGGCATTTGATAAAGCCTTGGAATACAAAGAAGATTATGGATAGACTTGCAAGGAATCAATCTATCCTCGCTCAAAGTTTTTAGATACAAAAATGAAAGATATGTCTTGAAGAACTTGAATTTAGTCTCCTTTGCGGTCATCTTTTTCGCTTTCAGAGCATATCTGTCTCAAATACTCTATAAGCTCTTTCGTTCCATACTTTTGTCCACTTATCATTCTTTTAAGTTTTCCTTTAAGAACAACCAAATTTTGTGTTTTGTTTTGTTGACAGTTTCTTGTTGCTTCCCCGTTTTCGACTGAAAGTTTCTCGATTCGATGCAAACAAATGTCCATCAAAGCCATCCTTGAACTTTTCCATATCATCTTCTCTGTTCCTCTAGTAATGATTCCAGGCAATGGGGAATGATCTTCCTTAATTTGTGCATAATGACGCCAAAATTCCTTGATACACGAGAAACCCAGTGCATGGACAGCTGCCAAACTTCGATCGGTATTTGTATTATCTATTTTAGGAAATCCCGCAATATCTGCTTTTCTACATAAATACTCTTGTATTTGACGTATGTGTTGAAAGTTCTTGACGTATTTGTTACCGCTAGAATTCAATGCCTACTGGATAATTGAGAACCATATTCAATATATAGGAATCCTTACCATGTATTTTACTCGAACTGCAAACCTATTCACATGTTTAGCTTCATTACTGATATATGTGATGAAAGGAATGACCACATGAAATTCCTCCACGAGATGTTTCATAATCTTTACGGATAAATGAACTCCTTCGACAACTAGAGATTCCTTTTGCCAAAGACTATTCGCAATCAAATGATGAATAAATGGCTCCATCAATTCTGCTTGCAGTTTGTATGCTTTAAGTAGACGTTTTCTAGGAGTTGTTTCGGATGCAATGAAGTCAGGTGGAAGATGAGAGTCTATTTCATAACTTGAAGAATGTAAAACGCCATAAAAGGTATCATTTGGTGAAGAATGCGTTCTTAAGCAAGCTCGAATAGTGTCTGTAGATATGACTTTGTTGATTCCTAACTTTCTTGCCAACATATAGGCAAGCGTTGATTTACCACAACCTGAAGTTCCTCCAAGAAGAATAATAACAGGAAGATGATGTCCAATCAAGTGAAGAGCCACCATAATATCTTCACAAGTTTCGTTGGTCACGGCTCCTCCTTGTAACTCTGCGCTTTTGGCTAAATAAAGAGCCAACTGACAACTCCAAATATGAGCAGTCTGTGAAGTGTCATCATATTGTTGTTCTTGACTGGTCGAGTTCGTCAACAAGATGTGGTTCAAGGATGAAAAGAAACAGTTTGCTAAGTGTTGAGCAAAGGCGGGTTTATATCCAGTAAGACAAAAGAGTCTTTCGATGTCTTCTTTAAATAACATATTCTGTTCTACTTGAGTTTCTTCAGAATCTATACACTGGCCACCATACTGTCTACTCAGTTTCCTCAAGTCATTTTTCCAATAAACGTTCATATGATGTTCAAAACGGAACAAGTTGTCAAGATGCTGTATATCAAAGTTTTCAAGTGATAGATTACTTTTGTTCAAAAGACAAACATGTTGTTCAGGCTTACAAAACCAAACATTTACTGACAAAACCACCTTGGACATCGCAAAAACACAACAAATCACCACATCACATCACATTCAAACCATCTCATCCAAATGGGCTATTAAGAATTGTAACTTGCAAAGTATTTTCCAATCCTCACATAACAAATCTTCCACTGAGCACTTGGCATCATATACTGCCCTTATTTGGGAGGCTCCCAATGCAAGGCGTATAACACTCTTGTCTCCGAGTTTCACCGGTTGACCTATCAAACATATCAGACTTGCGATACGTCCTTCTTGTGTCGAACAAGGAACGGAATCCACAACAGACGAGAGCAACTTGTGCAACACTCGAAGTTCATTCAAGTTCATAACTTCACCATTCTGCTTATGTACAATCAAATTAATGATAGAATTCACACCAACATCCGTCAATTCTTCATCGACCAACACACGTATCAATGAAAAATGATTCTCTATAATGGATCGAACACCATACGACCACTGGTCAATGATTGAGTTGCAAGCAATAATATCCGTGAATCTCTAAATAACAACTTAGTCTCTATTCTTTCTCTGATATGCGATGACTTACTTCCATTTCAGTCAATGCACATTCCCATCGTAGTAACAATCCAATGTTGCAAGGATGACGAGGCAGCTTGGAACGCAGACAAGGCATACTCTCTGCAACCTCATTTTTGGTAATATAAAACGAAATTCCATCTGGAATAGAAGAAAGGTTTTCCAATTCTTGCATTATGGAAGAGGAAAATAAAACAGAACCACAAAAACCGGGACCACAGAAAAATTTGCTGCCAGTCAACAGAATCAAAGCTCCTTTACTAAGAAACCATCGGTATTCTTCCAAATCGGAACGTCCTTGACAAGCATCTAAAACCAAAACGAGATGTTGCCCCCAAATATCTTGCAATTCTTCGATTACTTCATGAGAGGGAAGTTTTAAGCCGGTTTTGGAACCATCTACTGCATGAAAAACGACAATGGCATCTTTATAGTTTTCTCTTATTTGTCTCATCTGTTCTCTGGCCAAATTGTCAAAGTCCACAGGCTTCCCATCTTTTCCTCTAGGACTTAGTTGAACTACGTGCGTAGAAGAAGGAAACGAACTAATGGTACTATCTTCTTTCACTTTATAACCAGTTGGAGAAACAGATGAGAAGTGCTTTCCAGCCGCTGCAGGTGCAGTTCCTGAGCCAACTTCTCCAGCCGCAGATACTACATTCACAATAAGATGAGCATCAAGCCTTTCCATTCGTCCCATTGCAACCAAAAGTGGCAATAATTCTGCATCGGAACCTGACGGGTGCAATATACAAAAGGTTTGAATATCGTTCAATTTTAAAGCTTTAAGAATTCTTTTGCGAACACCCTCCATATGCATGCTGAAATACAGTTCTGGCTGTTTCCACAACTGCTTTACGACTGCACAGGCACGTTCAAATCCTTCCTTGGTAGGTGGAGAACAGGTACAGGAAGAACGCAACAGAGTAGTATCTGGGTCAACTGGATATGGCGGACAATAATATTTATTTACTCCACTGTTATTCAGAAACAAACGGTCATCACCTCCTTCCACCAATAATTGGGAAGTAAAAGATGCTACCAGATAGCTTTCCATTTCCAATAGTAAAGCTTGTAACTGACTCAATTTGTCTCTATCTATGTGATTCGGGTGCGGCATAAAATTCACCACAGGAACCTTCAGTACTAAACAGGGTCGATTGCACTGAAATGAATCATAATCACAATGAGTTGACTGACACGAGTCTCTGTCACAGCTATGGATATCTGAGACACTGATTTCTAACTGAAAATCACAATGATAGAGTCTCCATTTTTCCTGAAAGGTTATACGAACAGAGTCCAGGACTGCAAAACACTTATCCTTATTACTCAAGACTTTCGGCGTACAGAGGTAAAAAGTAATATTCCCTCCTTCACCCTGCACGTCGTTTTTATGGATATTCGTGAAACGAGTATCACTAGACGGTCCCAACTGCCAAAGGCTAGAGTGCAACAGGCATTTCAGATGCTGACTCAAGTCCATAGGAACTTTAGATGTCCTGATTTGCTCTACTGCTACTGGTGTGACTCTCATTACTAACTAATAACACAGGAACGAAGTCTATGAGTGTGTTGCGAAAGAGAGTACTTGACAAACTTCTGCTTTTTGTGACTAGAACAAGGTCCTGCTAATAGACAAGCTGTGGCAAAAAATAGCCTCCTTCTTCGGCTATAGATCAAGGACTGTTCAAAGGCTGAAGCTAGCTTTTTACTGTCCGTCTTGTTTAGAATATTCTTCAACAAAGTAATCACGCTTGGAGATTCAAAGCAGTCAAAACAAGCAATTGTCCCAGCAATTTGGAAAATAATACTGTTCCAAGCCATTCATTCCACTGTCATTGCCAGGAAGACCTCGTGTCTACTGGACAACACACTTCTCTATTCCTTCCTGGAATTCCAACGACTATTAGTATGGCCGAATTTCATAACCTCCCGATTTAGTAATACGACGAAGTCCCTTGTATGGCTTATAAGACTCATTTAGAACGGTCAACTGCTGGACACTTAAACCGGATAGTGCAAATCCGACAATACTAAGTTCTCGTGAGTATCAAGGAAATAACTAGAAAATAAACAATCAGTACCGAAAATCAACTAGAATAGAAGGTAACGAAATTGGCAACAAGCATTTGTCTTGTGATAATTCCGCAGTAAGTGCCAACGTCCTTGTAGAATCAACGTTGGTTAAACTCCATTTGCAGATCTACAAGTTTGTTCTGTGTTATCAGACATAATGATAGATTAGATGCGCCCTACCTGTACTTGCGAATCATATCTAACTGTGCCCTTCGTAACGTTAAGATTGGTTACAATCATATTATATCGGAATGGAATGGAAACCATTATTTCCTCACAAGCTTTCCCACCACAACCTCTTATGTCTAAAGTTAGTTGTAGACGGCCATGTCTTCGTTCCTTATCAACAGAATATTGCGGCTCCAATGTAACAGGAATATAGGGAGCCTTCCAAGATTGATACTTTAAAAGTTGAAAAACACCATCTGGAGGTACAAATGAAACAATTCCTTCTCGAATAAATCTTCCATAACGCACACAAGGATGCACAAAGGAATGCTTTGCTATAGAAGAATCATTCAAATGTAATGACAGTTCTGGCACTCCCGATAGTCTACAGTTCACGACGATACTGCCGGATATTCCACTATGAATACATTCTCCCTTGTTATTAAGGATTGCTGAGACTTCCTCAATGATATCAACAAATATTTCATTGTGTGCGTAACGAATATTCGGGTTTCTCCAAGATACTTTCTTGCGATTGTTCCACTCGGATACGTCCTTTTTCGAAAGCGAGCTACCAGTAACTGACCCAATCATTCGGCTTAATAAACTAGGAGGAGGAACCAACTCCTTCAGACTAGCAGTGTCCACCGTGAAGGTAAAACCGTGGTCCAAAACCTCCTCTACGATTTCGTAGACAGTTACAAAGTTTTCTTTAATAGCGTGTTCATTGAATTCTCCAAAGTAATCAACAAACGTGTCAACCAAATGGTGCAACAACTCCAAAGCAGCCGTACTCTGTAACGTGTTCCTTACTGTTGCCACCAAAAAAACACCACAAGTGTAAATATGAGCAATATCAAACTTGGGAAAATGCAACAGTGGTGCAAGTTCTTCGGCAGAAGAAACCTTCAAAATTTCCTGCCAAAACAAATCACAGACTCTACGAGTGTGTTCTGTCTTCCAGGACTTCTCTATGATTACCTCTCTGGTGCGGAATAGGTAAAAAAAAGAAATACGAAAATTTTAATACTCACCCGTTTGAATTGATAAGAAACAAACTAAGCAACATGTTGTTTTCCAAAAGACTCAAAGCTCATGAATAAGCAGTGGCATGCTCTCCGAAAGAACCACCCTTTCAGTTCAATGGCCAACAAAGCCACCGTCATCAGGGATTGGGAGATGCTTGTCGAAAAACTAAAAAAGATAAACTATGACAACAGTCTCACTCAAGCATGGACAATATATGCAATGATATGGGAATATTTTAAACAATGAAAATGTGTAAAAATTTTCGTCGAGGCACTTGAAATGACTTCCTCAAGTGGAGGGTTTGACCCCATTCAGAGGAAAGCATTTTTTCACATTGGGCGCCAAGTCGTCTGTAGTTTTGTTTACATGTCCAGTACCATCAAACAGTTTGCATAGAAACAAGGTTTAGTGGTGAAAGTATAGCTGGTCTAATGTATGATCATTCACCTAGTGTGGTGGACCAAATTGTGGAACGGCTCAAAACACCAGTCGCAGACAGAACTAAAACCGCAGAAACACTTACTTTTAAATCACCCTTCAAAACTTATACTTCAGAAGCAACGCCACGAGTTGCATACCAGACACCATCTTGGTTGTTTCAAGTTGAACAGTCTTCGTTTTCAAAGCAAAAGAATCTTCTTTCGAGAAAGTTAAAACTGTCGCCGCCAAGTGATGATAGTGAAAGTGAAGCAGATACTGACACACCGGTTGTACCTAGAAGAAAACTTTATGTGAAACCTTCTGATTCTCCTGTAGACTTTCTTGAAAAGGACAATAGTGAAGTTGTTTTGGAAGAAGAAGGAGGCAAGGACATTTGGCAGTCGAGCCCTGTATTAAGTAAGTTAGAGCAGCAACTGAGATGGAATAGATTACAAGTACAAAAAGAATTTGCAACAGTATTGATTCAAACAATGAAAAGCTTGGATTCGGAACAAGAAAAGTTGCCTGGCGGCTGGAAAAAGTTAGTGGAAGCTATTGAAGAAAGAAATCGAATGCAAGCTGCCGAAGAAAGACGTCAATGGTCTGATATTGAAAAACAGATATTCAGTTGGAAGGCAGAGCAACAGAATCGCAACGAGGAACGAGTTTATTCAAAGGTACAAACAAGAGACAGCAGTTCACAGGTAGTTCAAGAGAGTTCCACGTCTGTGCACACTAGAAACAAAGAAGATTTGATTCTTGAAAAAAATGCAGAACTTTCTCCAGAAGAGAACAAGACGGAACCTTCTGCTTCGAAGGAGCCATTGACCTCAGAGTCAACCAGGAAAACGGATTCCCAGAAAGAGTCGAACAACTCTGTCATAATGACAGGTGCACCTGAGTCCACTCCTTATAGGGAAAAACTAGGAACTGTGGGGGGTAGGAAGATCATCACCAGTCCATCTGCGTTGTCCGAAGCATCTGCGTGTTATCAATTTCTTGAGGATTTACGCCAAGCAGCGTCTCACTTTTTGAAGGATTCTTCGACAGCTTCTTACAGACTGCATCTGAAGAAAAGAATCAATTTGGCAGCCAATCAAATTGCAGCTTCGCAGAAACAGATACTAAACAAGGCATACGACATTGTCGATACTCTTCGTAAAGCTGGTCAGTCGAGCAAGGAGTCTCAGGCTTACTGTTTTCTTTGCGTAGTAGAGAGACTGGTAGAAGAAGGGGAGAAACAAGTTGCGTTGCATAGCGATTCCGCATTTGCAATTGCAGCCGTAATTGTGGCCGTTACTGCTGAGTTTTCTGAGCTGAAACAACTGTTTCTTGCGCAGTTTCATAGTGTCTGTATCTTTACAATTCCTGCTTATGTATGTGGCGATAGCATATTCATAGTTTGGACAGAAACTGAAACATTTATTTCTACAGGGAATACGTTCAAAACAAGACTCAGTTGAAAAATACTGGCAGTCGATGGGTTGGAAGGACGGTGAAACTCTGGAAAGATTCTATGAAAGGATGTCTGGTTATTTAGCTTTGTATGCTGCAGTTATTCAAACAGAAATTCCGTTACTAGCGAACAACCTGTTTGGGATAGACGCAGGGTGGACGTGGTTGGCAAGAGTAGTGAATATGAAACCTAGACGGTTTACTGCATTTGCATTGATTTCTTTTCTAGAAATCGCGGGTTATGCCCTTTATAAGCATTACGGAAAGCAGTTTGAGAAAATACTTCGTCTTATTCAAGAACATATACTACCCAATCTGCCTTCCAATTCTCCTGCTGGTCCCACTGCTCGATTGCGGTCCTTTATCGAAGACTTTTATCATTGCAGGACCATCAAAGAACCGCAGGGTCGTCAACTCCCAACAACGGACGCCGAAAATGAAGATTACTCGAATGGCTTTTGAGAATCTCCCTTTATTTGTTATGATGGAAATGTCATGTTACTCTTCCATTGATGACAGAAGCTTGATCTCGAAATTTTTTTGAACTAGCGTTTACCTTTTTTTCGTCCCTCCTTAGATTCGCAGAAGAAGAAGTAGGTGCTCCCTGTTTCGAAGTTGTAAATAGATGAAACAGTGAAATGTACAGAAATTGTAGTGGCTACATAAATGGACGTAGGAATATTTTGCACGAGGACTTTGGTTTTATACTCTTAAGACACTACTTATCGATTTGTAGCCGTATATAAGTATATAGTACTGTTTAAAGTGGCAACATACTAACTAATAAACAAGAATATAATCTCTAGCTTTATCAATTTCCCATTGTAAACTGTTCTGTGTACTATTTACGAACACTATCTTCGTGTTTGAGTTCATATCGATGGGATCGTCATTATATAGCACGACATCCAAATTTTTCAAGAGGCTTTGCCAGAAATATCAAGACAAAAAGACAACTATGAAAACTCGATGTTTTGTTTGTCAAACTCTTCTATTCACCGCCTAGCAAAACTTATTGATGGAAATGAATTTTCGAAGTCAGAGGTTTCGATGTTGAACCAGTCAATAGTCACGTATTCCATTCATTGTCTTGTCTCATATATAGAAACAGAGACAGATATTCACAATCAAACGAGCCAATTTGTTCACTCACTATTCCTATATCTTTACTGTTGTCTTGAAAGAAAGAGAGATAACTTTGCAAGTGTCCAACTGTAGCTGCAAGAAAGACAAAAAGCCACTTTTACCTATAAAAACCCAAATAATACGTTTTTTCCAAGGAGATCCTCAAAAGATTACCAAGTCCTCGATCAACTTCTTGACAAAACAAAAGAATTCAAGAACATTCCAGTAATAGGGATAAAAACTCTCTCTCTCTAGGAAACAATGTTTCGTGCATTTGAAATCCGCAAAGGACCCAGTACAGTGGTTCCTATCTACACTAGAGCAAGTCACTAAAACCATAATACTTCAAGTCTTAATTTTACAGAATGCGGTCCAATATTCAACAATAATACACCTTAAGAAACCCCACAAATTCCAACTTTGAAAAAGATGGAGTTGAAAGCCACTACAAAAGTTCTAAACACTTTGAAGAGACTTGAAAATCCGTACATGCGAAAGCAGTCGAAAAGAACAATCAATGCCTTATCCAAATGGCGCCAACGTTGCTACTCGTTCAGTCTGTTTCCATTTGCTTACCTTTCCTAGACAGAGGCTACTTTGCTGGAAAGGTACAATATCAGAAATTGGTTCATGTCCTATTTCACGCAAAGTGAACGGAAAAAACTTGCGTCTTTGCCGACATAATGGATTTTGTCGTTTGGAACCATTCAACAGTCTAGTTCAAGAAGTCGATGAGAAATATTTGAGACGAAGCATCGAACTTGCAAAGGTTGCTGCAGGAAATACGAGACCGAATCCACTTGTTGGTTGCGTGGTACTTTCCAAAGAAGGAAAGATAGTTGGCGAAGGATATCATCCAATGGCAGGATTACCTCACGCCGAGGTATTTGCCTTGGGAGAGGCTGGGGAAAGCGCTCGAGGTGGAACTCTCTATGTGAATCTGGAGCCTTGTAATCATACAGGTAGGACTCCACCTTGCACGGAAGCCATTTTACGGTCAGGTATCTCTCGCGTTGTAGTCGGTATGGTTGATCCTGATCCAAGGACAAGTGGAAGTGGAATTCGACGTTTGCGTTCCCATGGAATTCAAGTAATAGAAGGAGTAGAAGAACGAGCTTGTCGTGAATTGAATGCAGGTTTTTGTCTTCGAATGAAGTTGCGTAAACCTCTCTCCATTTTGAAATATGCAATGTCCATGGATGGTAGAATTGCCACAAGCAGTGGCAACTCGAGATGGATTTCCAGTGAAAAAAGTAGACAAGCAGTTCATTTGCTACGTTCTCAAGTAGACGCAATTATTGTTGGTGGAAACACCGTTAGAAAGGACAATCCTCAGCTTACTGTTCGTCTTCCTGATGACCAAAAGGATATGACTTCAAACCTCTCTCACATAACAAATACAACGCTTGGAAAGTCGGATTTCTGTACCCGATTGCATCCTTTAAGAGTGGTTATTAGCTTATCAATGGATCTGCCTATCCATGCTAGAATTTTTGAGGATCAAGATGAATATCCTACCATGGTGATAACCAGGAAGTTTTCAGAATTGGAAGAGAATAAGAGAACATTGCGTAGTAAAGGTAGTAAAATCTTATCATATGCTTTACAGTGATATAGAATTCTGTTAGGTGTTACCATTGTGGAGCTGGATACTCCAACCATCAATCCAAGTCAAGTTCTGGATTGTTTATATGAATGGGGAGCATTGCAAGTTCTATGGGAATGTGGTGGTACTTTGGCTTCCAAAGCATTGGAGCATGAATGTATTCATAAGATCATCACTTTCATTGCACCTAAAATTGTTGGTGGAATCTCATCTCCTTCTCCTTTTGCATCTTTTGAAATTCAAGAAATGTCTCAAGCTATTCTTTTGCATTCACTCAAGTTTCAAAAGATAGATGAAGACTTTTTGGTAGAAGGATATCTCCCAGCTGTGAATGGCGTTATATTTGATAGTGTGGCTTAAAAGAGTTGTTACGCATTGAGAGCGAATCCGCAACTGACCAGTGTACTTTTTCAGAAAACACTAAATTTGTTTGTT
This sequence comes from Galdieria partita, assembly GCA_025991245.1. Lineage (NCBI taxonomy): Eukaryota > Rhodophyta > Bangiophyceae > Galdieriales > Galdieriaceae > Galdieria > Galdieria partita. Next base: position 279,075 of record BQMJ01000002.1, read on the forward strand.
ACCATTATGAACATAGATATGAAGCCAATGGCGAATTATTTGTTCGTCTATATCATTCTTTAGAGATTGCTTTGCCACTTTTTTTGGTTGTATGCTTGTCAGGAACCAGAACGAGGAAAGGTATATATGAAAGAAAGGCCATCACTTTGAAGAATTGCTGGTTACTCCATTTTGTCCGTTGATTATCATCCACAAGTATTGGATTGTTGAGGTTTTCATGCAAGTTGTCTGTTTAGGTTTTGTCTCTGCCAACCTTAAGGTTAGTCAAAGAGATAGAGTTGCTGATCAACGACGACGACGAGGGGCTAAGATTTGCCCTTGTCGTCCAAGGTTTCTGGGGTTTCGAAAAAGACAGCAACTCATAGATTATGGAACGACGGGTCATCTTTTATTACTTGTTTCCATGCAGGAAGAGACCTCAGAGTCTCAAAGTATCCCAAACAAGGCTACGTCGGCCTCTGAAGAGAAAAAAGACAGCCAATCTATATCATCCCGAGGCTCAGCTGACGTTGGAAAGAAAGGCAGTTCCAAAAAGAAGTCGACTACGAAAAGAAGAAGAATGAGAAAAAAACAAGAGCAGCTGCCAGATACTGAAGTAGTTACTGTTCCTATTTCAAGAAAACCTAATCCGCCTTCTGGAGCAGACTATTGGATGGATCCAAAAGATGTTGTGGTTGCCCAAGATAAGAAGCAAGTGCCCAGTCCTCCAACCGACCTTTCGAGTGATATGAAGGGTAAACTGAAAACAGAAATTGTCTCACCTTATCGTCAAAACTGGATTCTCTTTTTAATTGGAGCAGTTGTACTGTTGACTTTGGCATATCGTTTTCTCCCCGCTGATCAAATTTTCGATCATATTCCAGACTTGTGAATGCTGCGAATATTCATTGTACTAGGCTTAAAAGGAGAATAGTTTATATTGTCACATTTTGCCGGTAGCTTTCATCACCTTTTTGGTCGTACTCGATTATTTTTCTGTTCCAAAGGTGCGCTTTTGAATAAAAGTTGAAAAGCATTGGAAATTGTTCTTGTTGGGGAATTTTCATTCGTCGTACTTGAAAAGGATTTGCTTCCAACAGATATATTGAAAATGAACAGTATTTTGGCTAAAGCAAGAAGAGCAGCGTTATCTCAAACTCCACGAATAAATAAAGTACAGTTGGAAGGATTGGTAAGCAGCTTGAGTTGTATAACCAGCAAGCTTTTAACAGTCTCAGGTTGTTTTGAAAATGGTTCGTCATTGTTCTGAAAACTATCCCACTGCAGTAACTGGACAGTTATTGGGTATGGATAACGATCAAGTACTGGAAATTACTAGTTGTTACGCTTTCCCGCAAGAGGACGACGATGGTTCCGAGAGAGAAAGCAGTCAGTCAAAGTATCAGATGGATATGATGCGCTGTGTGAGAGAAGTCAATATTGATCATCAAGTTGTGGGGTGGTACCAAAGTACAGCTAATCAGTTGGGTTCCTTTTTGACCGGTCCTTGGTTGGAAACGCAATTTGCCTATCAGGATAACCTCATCAACGCTGTCTGTTTGGTATATGATCCCCAAAAGACAACAGATGGCACGTTGGGGTTAAGAGCATATCGATTGAGAGAGTCTTTCCTTGAACTTTTTGGAAGGGGCGATTTGAGCTCACTAAGTTTACAGCGTCATGAAATAGATAGCCGTAGTATGATCGAAGAACTTCCAGTTACTATCCACAACTCATCTTTAGCAAGAGTTTTGTTAGAATATCTAGCTCGTCAACCGTATAGAACACCTGGCTTACCGACGAATGCTTTCAAGGAAGACTCCTTTATGCTGGAAGAACAAGAAGAATATGAAAGTATGGCGTTTGTGAATCGATTAAGAGTCACCGACTCTTCCAACTATGAGTCAGCATTGCAATATCTTTCCTATGATTTGGATGAATTGGCCAAGGATCAGAACAAATACACTTTGTTCTTGAGAAACTTTTCTCGCGCAAAAGCATTACAAGCGGATGCTTTGCGTCGAAAGAGATTAGAGAACTTGGCAAGAGTGGCAAGAGGAGAGGACAAGATTCCCGAGGAGGAAATTTTAGCCAATTTATTATCCAACGAACCACCTAGACTAGAATCCAAGTTGTTAATTCATGAAATCGAAGAGTATTCCAAGACACTAGAACAGATTATTGGTGGAAATATTATCAAGCAGTTTGCGAATGGTAGTGTTGAAGTACAAGATCCTCGAGTTTTGTTTGATACTATTGTCGAGCATAAATAAATTTTGCAATCCAAACGTTATTTATGACGAAGAGACAATCGTTACTCTCCCAATTGTCATTATTGAAGTGGGGATCAATGAACGTGTCTGCTAGTCGACCCAAACCATCTCCAAGCTTATCAGCTATACAAGGAGAACTATTAAAAGGTAAAATAACACAACTTTCACACATGTTTACAAAGAATTTTTGAAGGACTTGAGTCGTTGAAAGAGAAGAAGAGAATTGTTAGTCAAGATATTCATCAACTAGAAAACGAAAGGAGTCAACTTATCGACCAAGTTAATCGTCTGAAACTTAGAATTCAACAGTTGGAGGATACATTACAAAAGAAACTGCATTCCAAGAAAGAATATGACAAGACAATTGAAGAGGCTGAAAGTGCATATCAAAAGGTATGAAGAAAGGAACAATATGCCCTTTATGATACTCAATATGCCATCGGACTGTTAGATAATTGAGAGTTCAGAAACCTTACTGAAAGTTGTATTGCGCGAGAAACAAGCGTTAGATAACGAATATCGAGTTTCTGGAAATATTTCTTCTATTTAAGAATATTGTTGTGCTCCTTCATGCTTTCAACTATTTCAACATCCATTATCCAGAATTCACATCAGGTTCACTTTTTGAAGACACACTGTCAAAACTTTGCATCAAACCATCAAAAACCAAAAAGAATACTCCCGAATTGGCAGCTTCCCAAGCAACCTTTGGTAATATTCCCCGAAACAAGCCATTCACTCCTTCTTGTTGATATATCAATTGTAAGGTTTGGCTCACATTCGTGTATTTGGACGGATGTGTTACTAGTCTCGTGTATACGACATCGAAAGGAGTCGTCAATGCTCCAACTAAACCTCCTGCAACAGCACCCAACAACCACATTTCTTCATTCTGTAAGCGTTCCTTCTTCTTCATTCTTAAATATATGTCTTTCAGTGTTTCAAATGATGCAAATTCCAAAGCATCAAAAGGCAAATTTCGTAGCAAGTTACTACGAGCACCCTGATACAGTCCTCGAACTCCATTTTCGGATACCAAAATGGTTCGAAACGCTTCTCCTACAGAGCGATACATTCCTGCTTGAAGCCTACTTTTTATGAGTTCAGTTGGTGCTTCCATAAGAGAAGCAAGAGTAGTCCCTATTGCTCCCGCTACTAAACTTGTTATGGGTCGTATTGTTTGATGAACGCCAGAAGGAAACAGTCGAAGAAGACTTCTTTTCAAGTTATGATACACTATGGCAAAAATAGCTGCTGTGGGTACAACAGCTAACACAGATTGCCCAATACCCCTATACAAGTTGCTGATATAATTCCCACTGATCAAACGTGAGATTCCCTGAGACCCAAGATGCCGGCCAGTTGCTGAAGAAAACACATGCCACTGTGCAAACTCCAAAGACTGTTTCGAATATGATTGAATTCGCACTTTCAAAGTATCCAAAGGGTACAATACTACTTCTGCTGTAGCTTCTGCAGCTGCTCCCGCGATAGCTTCTTTCAAAACCCTGTTAGAGTTGGATAGTCCTCTAAAAGCTGCGTAACCTATTCTATGGAACAGACGAAGAGGCAATATGAAAAACTTTAAAGTGTTTGATAACAAAACTCGAAAGGCGGCGAAACGTGTATGACCAAGTTCTCGTCGGGTAAACCCATATTTCAAAAGGTTTCTGAGCTTCCTTGAATTCCACCCTTCTTCACTGTTGGTATATTCTACTTTCCACTCCCCTTCAGCCGTATTGTCCAACTTCCAACGGTGGAGTTGCAATCTTACTGGAGCAACGTGCGTCCTATGGAGACGCGTTATATTTGAAAGAAACGGTGGAACATAAGAAGAAACTGGAAAAACTGTAAGAGAACCGCAGTTGCTACACAGCGTTGTTCCTTTCATAGAGGAAACAGTCACGAAGGACGACCCGTCATGATCCAAAGCATCATGTTCGCATTCCTTGCTTTTGGTGGATTGACGGCAAGTCGTTGGTCCGCGTTTCCACTTGGCGGCTTTTATCCTTTTGCTAGTTTGTCCAAGTATTGTGTTGGAAAGACTCTGGTGAACTTTCGAAAGTGTCATTTTTCATTGTTTGCTGGTCACTCAGTTATTGGTTTTCCTATGAGTACTATGAATGCAGGTTCTCCTCGAGTTGCAGTGGTAACTGGAGCCAACAAAGGTATTGGTTATGCCATAGTGAAACAGCTAGCCAATCCCAATTTGGGTTTAACTGTGGTATTGACTAGCCGTGATGAAGAAAGAGGCAAACAAGCGGTTGCAGCTTTAGCAGCGGAAGGACTGGACGTTTTATATCACCAACTTGACATCACCAAAGAGTCTAGTATCGACACGTTGGCTGATTGGTTGAAAGATCGTTTCCAAGGTTTGGATATATTAGTCAATAATGCGGGTATGGCATATCGTGGAGATGCATTTAGTTATGAAGTTGCTAGAGATACAGTGGGGTGCAACTACTTTGGAACTCTACATGTGATCGAAAAGTTATCTCCTTTGCTACGTGAAGGTGCCCGTATAGTGAACGTTTCTAGTAGAGCTGGAAAGTTTTCTCGTCTATCCCCGAAATTACGAGAAGCCATGTTCCGCCGTGATTTAACTATTCCAGAGTTATCAGCTTTGATGAACGATTTTATACAGAGTGTGAAAGAAGGTAATTGGGAACAGAAAGGCTGGCCCAAACAAACCTGTAAGTATTGCGTGTCTTTTTTTACCAACAAGTATGATGTTTGAATGTTATGTTTTGAATAGATGCTGTAAGTAAAATGGGTGTGACTATAATGACTCGTATTTTGGCTCGAGAAGAGAAGCGTCCGAATATATTGTATAACGCATGTTGTCCAGGTAATATATATATATATATATATATATATATAGAAAAGGTAACTAAGAGTATTTCTTATATAGGTTATGTGAGGACGGATATGACCAATCCATCTGCACCTTTGTCACCTGAACAAGGCGCGAAGACTCCTGTTTATTTAGCACTATTACCAGAAGGTGGTGCGAGTGGCGGTTTCTTTGCAGATGGACGACAATGGAACATCATGGAAGATTTGTAGTCGTTGGAATAAGAAATATCATGTATTATCGAGAGAGCGTGTCTTCTTTACGTTTTTCAAAAATAGTGATGCTACTCGTCCATTTCGTCGCCATTTTGCAAGTTGAGAGATATCGTTTTCCAAATGGTTATCGAATAAATTCCTATTGTGAGTGAAAGAAATCGTTTGACTATCTCGAGTTGGAAGGGTTCCATAGACATGTTCACCAAAGCTCCTATGCTTATATGTAATCTTCATCCTTTCGATTACTGCTCAAGGCAAACTGAATACTGTGCATAAAGAACGACCAGTTGGTTTCAATATCCATTCATTAAAGGTCGATTGAGCCAACTCCTTAAACTCGTTTGAAGGCCATACCCCTCGAGAAGCAGAAGCATGAAACATTCTTCAAACTTGATTGCAAATGATGCATTCCATGTGGATGCTATTCCAACAAGTCCTACAACACAACTCTTGATACTCTCTTTCAGTTTTCATATCAATTACTAATCTGTAGAAAAGGTAGCTACTTGTCAACCTTGAGAGTATCTGAAATCTTCGGAGTTGATCAGTTTCGTAAAATATGTCTCAGCATTTGTCAACAGAGTTTTACAGTACTCATCATTTAAAACTTCATACAAATGCTCAATCTATCAACAGGTAAGTTTCAAACCTTTCTTAGTATTGTTTGTTGAAATACATGATAGCGAAATTCTTCTGCTTACAAATAAATGGCGCCAAATGGTTGCATTTTTCTCAAGTCAAGTCTTCTTATTCTCCATTTTTTGGAATTTTTCCTTTTGGCTAGAATGGCTGTCCAAAACCTTTTAAGTGAAGATACAGTTCATCTTTTATGTGCCTCGTTGGAAGTTCATAGACCGTCTATAATTCTCGAAAAGGTGTGAACTTTTCATTGAATAATTTGATTTTCAAATTGTGTTTCAGTTACTCTATTGTAGTCTTCAGTCAAATGCTGCTTGGATTCGTGTGACTATCCAACCTGCAAACTTCGGTCTAGTGCTAGAAGACGATGGAATGGGAATTTCTCTACATGAACTAGAAAGTCTTCAGGCTTTTTCTCTAAAGGAGTTGTCGGCATTGCTGGTTGAGAATCGGCTATCGGAAAACATGATAAGCGTCTTGACACTTTTTAGTAGAATATGCGACGCCACTATAACCAGCAGAACACGGAATCAAGACAAGTCATATTACGTGAAGATAAAAAAAGGCCAGGTATGCAAATACTATCCATTGACTGTCTGCCTTCCATTTTATAGGTCACTGAAACGAAAACATTCCTTCACTTTCATCGTTATGGAAACAAAGTAGGCAATCCATATCTGCTTTACACAGTCCACGTAATTATGAAAACTTAGATTGAATTAACGAATCTTTTCTATTCCTTGCCCGTAAGACAGCAATGGCTACAAAGGAATCGAAAGCAACTATATCACATGGTGCACGGAACTATTCTAAAGTTTGCTGCAATGTTTCCTCAATGCGATTTTGAACTACACACACAAGAAACTTCAACTTCTGGAGCTATGTTGAGGATTTTTCGAAAAATTGGTGGCTGGAAATCAAGACTTAAGGAGATATGGGGAACAGAAATAACAAGTCATCTGGTATCTTTACAACAAGAAAAATCCAATGAAAACGACAGATGGAAAGTAGAGGGTTTATTCTCTATTCAGAGAACGACACGGTTGTCCAGAGAGTTTTCTCAAATACTTTTCTTAAACGATAGACCTTGCCATCTCAATTTGCAGAAACAAGTATCCAATATCTTAATCAAGATATCGGAAGAAAGGTTGCAAATTGCCACCAAAAGTGATCGAACTCAACCAGGGGAGCCTCCGTTCTATATCCATCTTTATGTCACGAGAGAAAAGGTCTACAGCGATCTTTCTGAACACCTGGAGACAGAAATTCTTCAAGTGCTTCAAGAGGCTTTCCACGACAGTCTGTTGCACAAAAAATCTTCTCAAGATACTACTCTCAACAAGCAACAAGGTTTTTCGAATAGAAAAGTGACTGCGAATTGTCAAGTGGATAGAAACTTTGAACTCTTACCGAAGACACTTTATTCTTCATGGCTAACAACCACCAAGTTTCCAAAAACATCTGAAATAGTCGTTCCAAAGACGGTATCTGAAATGATGAAAAATTTACAAGAGCTAATATCCTCTCCTCCCGTTTATTCCCCCATTGGAAGAGGAGCATTGAAACTAACCATTTCGCAAGTTTCAAGTCATATTTCTACAACTATTTCTAGAGAGACATTCAACAAATTGGTGTTGAAGGGAGTCTGGAACAGAAGCTTTCTACTATTTTGGGCGGAAAAAACACTCTATGCTATGGATCAGCATGCAGCGGATGAGCGAGTTCAATATGAGAATTTACAGTATCAGTTACTCGATCTTGTAAACAATAGCTCAATACCAACCATAGCTTTAAATGCAACGGTATCAAAAATGTATCTTCAACTCAGTGTGGAGGAATATGAATGTGCGTATAAGTACACGGATGTATTACTTAAATGGGGTTGGAGACTATCATTTGAAACCAAATCATTATACGACAAAGTTCCACAAATTGAAATACTGGAAACACCTTTTCTTCCAGAAATAATGACGATCCATGCTGATGTTCTGCGTGAACAAATACAGTCCATAGTTATAACCAAAACTCCCGACGTCATCTTTCAACAAATTCCACAAGCAATCCTACAAGAACTAGCAACTAAAGCCTGTCGGAAAGCGATAAAGTTTGGAGATTTCTTGACAAATCAACGGATCAATCAACTACTTCAACAACTAAAAGAGTGCAAATATCCATTTCAATGTGCTCACGGTCGTCCTAGTATAGTACCACTGTTTCGGATATCCAATTGAGGACTCTTACCACCTGATGAAGAATCTTTCTGGAACAAAGAATATTGTCTTCCAGAAAATACAACTCTATAATACTCAACGACGCGTTGTTGACCTTCTCTTGCGTCTACTTAAATGAGTCTTAGACTTATTATCACATGCGTCTCTTTTGCCTGTAGTTTTCTTCTTTTGTTGCGAATCGGTAACAGTAGTAATGGCTGCTTCTACTGATCTTTCCCCCTCTTCGTCTATATCTTTTGCGTCACTGGTGAATTCCTTACTTGCAACCTCGGAAATTGCTTCAGTAGAGTCATAGCCTAGGCACCGAAGTCAATACTGCCTGGAAAACCTTATTCAGAAACTCACCTTTACCTTCCATTTTCACTTCAGCCTGTGTTATATCATCAGACTTGTTCCCTTGATGCTCTGAAGTGTTCACAGTAGTTTCTAACTCTCGTTCGTCAGTTGTTTTATGGGAGACGTTAGCCTCTAGAGAGTTCGAAGGAGCATTCTTCTCAACTTCATCCGCTGTCGATTTCATATTGGACGCTTTGGAAGGTTTCGACTCATCACCGCTAATGTTGTTCCTCCTTCTGGTTTTTCTGTTCGGTTCCATAATCAACTCACCTTCTCTCTTTTCGGAGAAAGGCACCTCATTGCTCTCCTTTCTATCACTTTCGTCTAGTAATTGTTCTATCGGAGACCAATCCTCCAAGATAGGTTCCATCAATTTCTTGATCCGTTTCTTCAATTCCTTTGCAAGTTCATAAACTTTAGAATTCTTGGCGTTGTAGTGAAAAGCATTTTCACAAATAAGAAGCAAGTCCTGTAAAAAGTCTTGCGGACTCTTATAAACTCCTTTGTCTAACTTCTTCCGCATAGTACTTAGATCCATAGGATGGGTGATTATTTCGTAGTAATTGGGCGCGTCTGCAGCAGAAACAGGCTCCCTGAAAAAAAAAGATATTTTATCCTTTGTCAGAGTTGTTAGAGTTTGGCGCAAGCGAGGATATAGAGTTTTCTCTAGAGGGAAGTTCAAATATGTTCAAGTTCAAACTTTTTAAGCTTACCGTAGTCAATTTGGTATCTGCTGTGTGTTGTTACAACTTCATTTGTACTTCGAGTTCGCTGTCTCCTAGGAGAAACTAGTATATTGTAAGAGTGTCAAGCAAAGGCACTTTCCATTCCAACTCACCTTGCTCCTTTGCCTCGGATTGTAAATTTCTCTCCTCTGTCCCTTGTGTCAATAAGCTACGGAAAAGCTCGACACCTTCCTTGTGTTCCTCGTTCATCAGAGCTTCTGGTACACTCTCTAAACCCAAAGAACCCAGTGCAAACGGAATCGAAGGCTTTTCCTTGCTTTCCAACGCTGTCAAAACTGCTCCTAGCTTATCGTCCCACTTTCCTTGTTTCACCGCTTCTGCTGCTTCTTCCAACACTTTCACTGCTTCGTCCATCGCTTCCGCGAGTCTTTGATGTCGTTCTTTATCCAGTTGTCTATTTTTAATATGTTCCGCTGTGTTTGTTTTATTGATTGTCGAGTTGGACATATTTTCCAAACGATTTCGTTGGGAATGTCCACCACAAACAACTCATCAAAATGGACAAAACTTGTTTGAAAATGGACGCAAGTCATATCAACTTGAGGAAGCTTAGTGATTTCAAAGTATATTGAATCTTCAGAGTGTAGCCCTGGTGGGATTTTGCACGTTGGGAGAAGAGCGTCATCATCGATGAAAGAATTGTTTCTTTCGCAGCAGGTGGTTGGAGCATTTTAAGTGGCGTGTTGCAGTTTTTGGTGCTATCTTAGTGTTGAGTTGGTGTTTGCTTTCCAAATAATATGTTGTTGTGTTCCAAACTATTAAAATATCACGGACCCTCCGGCGACCAACAGAAGGACTTTTTACACGATATCATTGCTTATTATGTAGAACTTGGCAATCCTTGGCCACCTTATCAACACTCTCAGATACCCTCCCATATTGGCCCAATACCTATTGAAAACTTGTTGGTAGACTTATTTCGACAAGTCTATCTTGTGAGAGGTGGATATATGGTAAGTATCTGAAACTCATGATAGACTAGCCTATCATGTGTCGGTTAGTCGTCTTACTCATTTTCCTTGTATAATAGATGGTCTGTCGCAATCAGTCTTGGCAACAAGTCCAACAAACACTTTGTCTTTCCAAAAGCTCAACATCCAACACTGTGTTTTTGGAAACCATCTATCGAGTCATTTTATTACCTTATGAAAGAGAAAGACGACGTTTGGAAACCGGTGAAGCCAGACAACGTCAAGATATAACAAACCCTCATGACTGGATTGGTTGGAGTATCAAACTGCAACTCATAGTACATGACTTGAGTGGGTCCAATGGGATATGGTTATGGGGAACTGTGATAGCTTTTCGAGCAACGCTTCAAGAACATATCATTTTATTGGATATAGGTAGATGGATATCTGTACACCTGGATGACGTTGTTGTAGAACTGGGCACATTAGACCAATCGCTATCTAATGCCTTATCTCTTATTCAAGTGTCACAAGTTGATGAGATGAACCACAACGCATCCTCCTCCTATGGAATGCTTTTCCTAGAAAGCAATGGCCCGCTGAACGCACCCTCCAGTAAATTGCCCCTTGCTCCATGGGCGTTGATGAGCAATGAAGTATTTACTGGCGTTGCTTCTCCCGTAGAAGATCACTTATTTATAGAATATGATTCATCTCCTCAAATGTATCACTTTGAGACAGGTAGAAAACTTTCAGATTTGGCACGTTCTTGGACAGAACCATGTAGAAAACGATGTGTAAAGGACGCATCTCCTGTCATAAGCAAGTATAGTATGGGTGGCAATTGTATTTTGTTTTTGATAACAGCTGAAAATTTCTTTTCGTATAGATATGCTTGTCATTCGTTGTGTATGTGGTTGTCATGTGGATAATGGAGATATGATTTGTTGCTCACAATGTCGAGTGTGGTCACATAAACGATGTGTGGGTTGGGAAAATATCACGAATGAAGATACATTGCATTCTTTTCGCTGCTTTTTATGTGATTCTTTGGTTGTCCCACAAAGCAAACTGGTTCAATCCATTATTCAAGCAGTTGAAGGAGTTCGTAAGCAGTCCAAATGGTCAGATATTCAAGAACGCATTCAACAAGGAGACTTTTGGGACCAACAATATGAGGATTCCTCTTCTCATTCATCCACTGAAAAGAATCAGTCTCTTTCGGAAGAAAATGCTCATCCTCATTCTTCCACTATCCAAGGTTGGAGGTCTACCAAGCGACTGAAGAACAATGTACGAGAAATAGCGAAAGGTCACAAACGGGCAAGAATCCAAGCTCCACCGTTTGTGCGTAAAGAAGATGAAGAAAAACAGTTTTATAAAGCATTTTTGCATTTTTGGAAGGTGAAAGGGAAACCTGTGCAGAAGATTCCCATGTTCCGTGGGAAACCATTTGACTTTTATGCTCTATATGTAGGAGTTCGTGATCGTGGAGGAGAAGACGCCGTAATTGATAACAAGCAATGGCCTGAAATTTGGAAAACAATGAACAACTATTACAAAGAATCAACCGATCATTCCTTCCAGTTGCGGAGATATTACGAGATGTATTTGAAGGACTTTGCCAATTGGGAAAAGAAACCAAAAGAAGAAAAGAAAGAAAATTCTATACACAGCAATCATGAACTGAACAAATCCCCCAATGACAAACAAACTTCATCCACAGAAGGAGGTTCATTAGACAACTCCATGGATGCCCGTTATCCAAAAGTGCGCATCGTTTATTCTAAATCCGATGACTCTTAACTATGTAAATGTCTTATTTTGTTCAATCAGGGTGTGATTGTCTTTGTTCAAATCGTTCCTTGTTAGACCACAGAATGATGGAATGATCATCGCTAGCTGAAGCAAATAGAAAAGGATCTTGGGGATTCCAATCAACGCAACTAACAGTAGCATGATGACCATCCAAACGATACACCAAGTCTCCAGAGTCTCGAAACCATATATAAACACTACTATCTTCACTCCCACTGACAACAAATACTTCACCCTGTCCACCAAATGTTGATCGAATCACAAAATTGATTTGTCTCTGACCGCGATAGTCTTGAACTATTTTCTTTTTTCTCAAGTCCCATAAATGAATTTCAGCTTCTCCATCCGAATAATGGGAAGCACTTCTCATGGACATATTGACTAGTAAATAATGACCATCTTTGGATAAACAAAGTGAAGTAATAGAAGCAATTTCTAATAAAGACGCCACTTCTAACTGAGTGCTGCGATCAAAAATCTGAATATATCTCTCAGCAACTGCTATAATTTGGCTATCATCTGGAGTAACTGCCAAATCGGCAGTCTTTTTACTTCTATAAAAACATACGGGAGTAGTGGGATGTTCTCCAAAAAGGTCGTATTCATAAATATACTCATCTGGGCCACTCGTAATCAAACGACAACTATTCGATAACCAAGCACAAGAAGATACTATTTCTTTGTGATCACTCAGCTTCCATTTACATATACCACTGAAAACTTCCCAAACCAAAACTGTATGATCATTGCTACAAGTTGCCAAATAACAATCATCTGGGCTCCAAGCTAAAAATGTAATATCATCTTCATGACCATTTAGTAACCAAACTACTCGCTCTCCTTGTATATAACCTCCTTCTGATAAAGTATCCATTCTATCAACATGAGACTCTGGCTGTTGTTCTCCATTTGTGGGATGAACCAAGCCATTGGTATGACCAGAATTCAATACTTCGGTAGAATGAACTTGCCTAGATTGATTGATAGAGTCAATCAACTGCTCTGCTGCAAATGAGATTTGTTCATCACTATATTTATCTAGACAATCCAAACGCCATATCAATACTATTCGGTCCTTCGATAATGACGCCAAATAACGACCCGAATGAGAAAATGAAACAAACCAAACTTCATCCTTGTGTCCTCGAAGAGTTGCATATGCTAAATGGGGGACTCTTTCTGGACAATACTTCAAATCTTCTAGTAAATTCGGTTGCGTCGGTATACAATATGGATAAAGGGATTGCTTCTTTTGTGACTCCAATGCTTGTTTCACCAATACTTGTAACCTTCTTTGTGGTGGAAGTACCGAGGGTGGAATATAGTGCTGAATTTCCTCCAGCAGTTGTTGTCTCCTACTGATACCAGTACTATTCCAAGCACATTGTTTTCTCAGGTCTTCCGAAGTTTTGCACATGACCAAAGAAGTTAGTCGTTGTAACCTTTTCATATCACTGCATAATGGAGTGACTTCAGAACGTAAACAGTGAAGCGCTCCTTCTAAATCACCTTTCTCCAATGTCTCCAAATATTGTTGTTCATAGATGAGGAATCTTACTTGATCAAGTGCTTGCGCATCTTCCAACCCCAAGTGCAGAACATGTTGCGCAGCTCTTGACCATTCACCAGAAAAGATACAATCACAAAACTCTGCTACTTGGCCATCTAAAGCACATAATCCACTCTGTTCTTCCAACTGTTTGGCTACTGAAGGATAGCCTAAACTTTGAATAGCTTGAATAACCAGTCTAGTAAATTGATCCTTGGGCAAGTCATCGGGGTCTTCCAACAAACCAAAAGTCTCTGGGCGGTACCTAGGAGAAGACATATTGTGATTGAACGTAGAAATAAAACTCTATAAACGTGGTTTCTTCCAAGGCTGTTAAGTTATCCGTCTTTCAAACTTTTTCCTATGCTATTTTATTCTCACTTAATCCCATTCAGGAATAGTCAATGCCGCCATTTCTTCCTTTCGATCTAAACGCTGAATAAACACTCCTTTGGCAAAACGACTTTGAATAGGAATGTCCTTTATAGACTGACGGACAATCCTTCCAGTATTGGTGCATAATACAACTTCTTCATTTCCTAATATATCACAATTGGTAAGCAAACAATTGGCGCAAAAAAGTTCCACATACTACAAACTCGGAAGCAAACGAGTTCATCTCGTCTTCTCACATCAAACTTGATAGCAACCACTCCCATTTGATATCTCTTTCGTACGGGTATTTCTGATGCCTTAATTCTTTTCCCTTTTCCAGTTTTAGTGACTGCTAAGAAATGGCATTGCTCTTGTGAAGATTCGGATGAGATAACATCCACATCGATCAAGCAATCATCAGGTCTCAAACGAATAGCTCGTACACCACGACTCGTTCTTCCAGTTTCCATTAAGTTTTTCTCATTTACTTGAAACTTTAAGACTCTTCCTTGACGAGTGGATAGCACAATCCAGTCATTCAACTTGCATCTCTTTAGCCAAAGTGAATCGGTACTGCTATTCAATCGAATGGCCATTTTTCCTTTTCTATTGAAATGTTCAAATACTGAAAAAGAACATCGTTTGATAGCGCCTTGTTTCGAAATCAAAATAACAAAGTCATCTTTGGAAAAAGAGGAAATTGAAAGCAAACCCGAAATTCCATTTTCTACACAGTCTTCATCCAATAACATTGCCAATGCACTTCCTCTCGATATTCTCGACTCCAAGGGTATTCTATAGGCAGGTATGCTATACATTCGACCTTGCTTACAAGAAATCAACAAAGTATCATGTCCATAACAAGCATTCAAGAATTTAACAGTCTCATCTTCACGAAGAGTTATTCCTGTCTTTCCTTTCGTACCTCTTCGTTGTGATTCAAAGTCTGCAAACGACATTCTCTTAATAAAACTAAAATGGAATTAGTCGTGTTCTATGAATGTCAATGCCATAAACAGGAAGAGATATGCTCACTTTTTAGACGTCAATATAATAAGACTCTTTTCATTGGGAACTGTTTTGGTTTCTAAAATATCACCTTGTTCAGTAGATATAATCGTCTTACGTGGATGACTAAATCGAGAAGCACATGTCTTTAATTCATCTGCAATTATATCATAAACTCTTTGTTCCTTTTGTAATATATCTTGCAAATCTTCAATCTCACTAGTCAACTGCTTTGCTTCCATTTCTACTCGTTGCCACTCCAGTTGAGTTAGTCTTCTCAACTGCATAGATAGAATGGCTTCTGCTTGTTTCTCTGATAATTCAAAGGATAATTTGTGTTTCTTATTGTATTCCAACGTGTCTTTTCGGCCCATTAAAACAGATTTGGCAATTGTCGAATCTGGAGCACTTCGTATAAGAGCAATGACTTGATCTAAGCATGATAAAACCAATAGAAAACCGTCTAACAAATGTTTTCGTTCTTTTGCTTTAGTCAATTCATATTCACATCGTTTGCGAACGATTTGCACCCGAAATTGTAGAAAAGTTTGTAAATACTCCTTCAACGTCATTCGGCGAGGTCGATTATCTACCAATGCCAACATATTTCCAGCAAACGATGTTTGTAACGCGGAAAGTTTGTAAAGTTGATACAACACCAATTCTGGGTCTGCTCCTTTCTTCACTTCTATAACTACTCGAGTTCCGTCCCTATCTGATTCATCACGAATATCTGAAATGTTTTCTAATCTTTTGGATTGCACCATTTCAGCAATGTGTGATACCATTGCTGCTTTATTTACACCATATGGAAGTTCATCCACTATGATTGCTTGACGATGAGAACGAATGCCATCCTTCTGAGTCTCTACATGAGTCTTTGCTCTCATGACAATAGAGCCATGTCCTGTTTTATAAAAAGTTTCGATTCCATGTGTTCCCTATGAGCTATGATGAATAAACTTTGCTGTGTAGTTACGAATTCTCATTACCATGATAATACCTCCAGTGGGGAAATCCGGACCTTGAATATACTCTGTAAGTTGTTCGATGCTAATATGGGGATTGTCTATCAAGGCAAGTAATCCATTACACAGTTCACCTAAATGATGAGGAGGAATACTGGTTGCCATTCCAACTGCTATTCCTGAACTTCCATTTAATAAAAGATTGGGAACTTTGGCAGGTAGAACTTGGGGTTCCCAATCTGAGTTGTCAAAGTTAGGAATTGATGAGACAGTGTTCTTATCTAAATCACCCAAAAGTGCCATCTGAGCAAATGAAGATAATCTACATTCCGTATATCGCATGGCTGCAGGTGGGTCATGATCCACCGAACCAAAATTGCCGTGTCCATCGACTAAACATATTCTCATGACAAAATTCTGTGCCATACGAACCAAAGCATCGTATACAGCACTGTCTCCGTGCGGATGATACTTTCCCAACACTTCTCCTACTACTCTTGCACATTTACGAAAGGGACCTTCTGAAACTAGTCCTAAACGGTACATCCCATAAAGTATTCTTCGGTGTACCGGTTTCAGTCCATCTCGGGCATCAGGAATGGCTCTTCCTAGAATAACAGAAAGAGCATATTCTAAATAGGATTTTGATACTTCTTCTCCCAATTCGGTTGGAATGACTCTTTCATCGTCTTGTTTGTATTTAGTACTTGTTGTGGCTGACGCTTCGACAATGCGTTGTTGTTTGGCGCCTTTTTGCAAGTGCTTCGAAATTCGCCACCTGGGCTGTATTGGTTTCTTCGAAGTGTAGTGACGAACAGAAGAACGACAACTACTTAAGAATGAAATAGTTTTCGTGCAAGACAAAGGAATACATCGACAAGACATCCAGCCAAGGTGCTGTTCTCTATGCATGGATAAGACAAGTAGCGTGTTCCCACAAAGAGGACTTCCAAATTCTTAATTGGGATCTCTTAGCGGTTAAATAAGAAATATTTAACATGGAGTCAATAGAGAATCCTACAGAATCTACTGCGGAAGCATTAGCTGTAGATGAGCAGCAACTCGTGGAAACTATTAAGCAACGTATATTGCCGCAATTGAGAGATAAGGTGGTTGGTATGCGGTTTCCGGACTTTGAAACAAGCGGTACGAATCATTCCTATTCTTTGCAACAGATGATACTATCTCGCGTGACTTTTCCACCGGAGAAGATAAAGCTTCACTCGGATTATGAACACGGCACTTATCAACTTTGCTGTAACGATATCCAATTGTATATAGATATAGGACTGTGGAAATACGAAGCTGTCAATCATTGGAAGGTTAAAGACCAAGGAAGTGCAGTTGCTTCTTTGACCAAGGTATCCCTTGTATTATCCTTTCGTTTCCTTGTGGATGCCGATACAGGACTTTTACAAATGAGTCTGTTAACTTGTAAGGTGACGGTGGGTAAAGCAAAATTGCGTTTTGGAGATACTTCGTCCAGGTGGCTGTATAATCTTATAGCACTGTTGTTCCACGGACAACTGAAAAAGATTGCTTCCAAAGCACTAGAAGACTACTCGAAGCAAGTGATGGAAGAGCAATTGCAGATTTGGTCACATAAGATATTTGGAGTGGTCTAGTATGAAGTCGTATATATATTTATGTCCACCAGAAACTCAAGGAAATACTCTTATCCAAAGCCTTGACATAATGCCAATAACCGGGAGGAATATACAACATATCTCCACTTCCCACGACACATTCTTGATAAACGGCATCCATATAGTCTGGATACTTCTCAGTATCTACTTGCTCGATATCGTCTATTAGACTAGTATTCTTATGTAAGGTGCCTTCTGAAGGATAAAGCTTAGAACTTTCTCCTGGTGCATACAAGCGAATATATTTCCATCCAACAACCTGCACAAAGAGATTGTGTTGTGCATCATAATGAAGAGGAGTCCTAGTGTTCTTAGGACCAAACCAGATATGAATACGTGGAAGTGAATTGGTTTCCGATAAATAACAATATTCCGGTATTTGAATGTCATTCATCAAACTCGGAACTTGTTCCAGTAAGGGATGTTGAGCCAAATAACCTATTCGCCTACTTGACTGAATGATGTATTTATCTATAAAGTCTCCAAGCTTCATTAGTTGTTGACTCCAATCCTCTGACATATAACTTGAACCAATTTCAATGGGAACCAATCTATTTCCGGCTATTTGTTTCCAATACACAATATTATTCCATCTTTTTATACAAGGCCATTCTGTTGCCACTCCCTTGATGAGCAAGGGTCGTTGAGGCTTCATATACTGGTTGAAGAAAGTTTCAAGACTGGGACGATGCCTTTCGGACAATGGATATTTGACAACACCACTAGGCGCAATGCAACTATCAACAACCAGTCTGTGGGCTTGCTGCTGTAAAACAGTATCTGACGATAAAGAAACATAACCTGTCCTCACACTTTCC
This sequence comes from Galdieria partita, assembly GCA_025991245.1. Classification (NCBI taxonomy): domain Eukaryota; phylum Rhodophyta; class Bangiophyceae; order Galdieriales; family Galdieriaceae; genus Galdieria; species Galdieria partita. The sequence goes on from BQMJ01000002.1 coordinate 297,441, forward strand.
AAGTATTCTAAACAAGCAAGAATATCCTCCTTCCAACTCTCCGTTCCCAATAAAACTGCCAAGTCTAACAGTCTACTGGCTTCTTCTATATCTCTAGAAACATCTGTACAAACAAAAACCAAAGATACAAAAGCATATATCTCTCTCCACACTTGAGGTACAACACTCCATTCTCCTACGTGTAACTCTTCCCAACTTTTCGTAAGCAAACCTTTTGCGAGCTTATGCGCATTCGCTACAGAGCAGGATCTCTCTTGTTCGTTCCACAATTCTGCAAATGTGATTCGTGGTAAAGTGCGTAACTCCTTCAATAACTTTTTTAACAAAAAGCAGGCAGCCTGTCCATCATATTCCTTTTGAAGAATCGTTTGCCAGTGAGATATTTCTCGTTGAGCCAATCGATCGATAGCCAAATTCGTCATATCAAAAGGACATTTGAAAGCCATTCAGACGAAAATGCTTTTTCCTATAAATTGATTGCAATTGGCTTGTTGGTTGAGCATGTTTGGGAACAATTTCTCTTTTACCTTTTCCAACCAAGCTTCTCAAGCAAACCGAAAAAGATATTTTTGTCATCATTGTAGAAGATATTTCGTACTGGTGTTTAACTTGGACCTGGGGAGTGATTGGTGTCCACAGTGTTCTCTTTGTGGAAGTGCGTTTGTGGAGGAATGTTCACAAGGGGTTGAGGCACGCCATTATTTAACTCGAGAGAACACAGAGACGAGACCAACTATATATTCGGATGAGTGGGAAACAGAGGAAGTTACGAGTACACCCCAGTTAGAAGGGTTACCAGTTGCACCCAGTATAGACCCTGCATTCTACATTAGACCGAATACTGGTTTACAGAATCCTAGGCTAAACTATTCCACTGCAAGTAGTACAGCTTCAACTAGCAATGTGACTGAGAGTTCGAGTACTTGGCAGCACGTTTTGGAAAGATTATGGGATGCCTTTTCACGTTTGAGAAGCAGCAGAAGAGAACATACATCAATGAGGTCCCCAACCAGTGCCCATACTACTGCTACTAGTAGTAACACGAGCCATTCAGCACTTTATACCTCTTCTGCTGTATCCGGTGGTGTAAGTCATCTTCCTATGAATAGCGTTTCAACGAGCAGAAGAGTTCGACGGAGAACGAGAGAGCATATGCAAAGTGCGGATAATCTAATTGTAGAAGAGATATGGGAGCGCGAATTGGCTACACTTTATCAACAGCTCCTGTTTACACAAAATGACCCAGAGGAATATGCGCGTGTGCAAACTGTCTTGTCTAGTATGTTGGATTGTTTATTGGAACTTTATTCACAGAGGTCGAATCCAACGTCCAAATCATTTGTAGATAGTTTGGAAGGTCAATTGTTGACCGAACAGGAAGCAAAGGAAGCCGAAAGTTGTGCTATCTGTTGGGAAGATTTTCAACCCAATACCGTAGTTGTGTTTCTTCCTTGTAGTCATTTATTTTGCAAAAAATGCATCTGTACTTGGTTGAAGGAGAATAGTACTTGCCCTACTTGTCGTTACAAGTTACCAGTAGACAAAGTCGTCTCCACACATTGAACTGTGATTGATTTTTGTTGGGATCGGATAGTTTCTGTCCACCTGAGTTACAAAATAAACTACTGATATTCCTCTTATATTGCAAGTATGGCACGAAATGAAGAGAAAGCACAGTCTATGTTAAACCGATATTTACGCGGCAAAGCTGAAGAAAGAGGTGAATATTATCCGGTGGGTAACATGAACTCACGTGTTTCTCAAAGAGTGACCAACTGTTTTGGAATCAGGGACAACAACGACCCTATTTGGCTAGTATGTGTGATCGTCTGGACGCCGCAGAACAGTGGAGAAATCAAGTTCTACGAGAAATTAGTAGAAGAGTGGTTGAAATTCAAAATAGTAAGTTGCTCTCCATTCAAGGTGCGTTTGCTAAGCTTCTGTTGAAAAAATAGAGGGCTTGGGTGAAAGCAAGATAAGAGACATCAATGACCAAATCAACAAGTTATTGAGAGAAAAGTATCACTGGGAGAGGAGAATTAGAGAACTAGGTGGACCCGATTATTCTCGCTCTGCGTTACCTGTTGGAGAAGGTGAAGCCATCCAGATTCGAGGTAGCAAAGGTTATTATTATTTTGGTGCTGCTAGAGAACTTCCAGGGGTTAAAGAGTTGTTAAAAGAGTCCTACTCTAGAGAAGAAAGGAAACGTAGCAGAGCGGAGCTTTACAAGTGTGTAGATGCTGAATACTATGGCTTTTTGGATGATAAAGATCCCAATTTAGAGCAATTAGAATATAACGCTGAGGTCGAAGCTCGAAAAGCATTGGTAGAAAAATGGGAAACGGATCATATGATGCCTCCGGATTCTACAAAGAGAACTCAAGTCGATTTGGAAGAACTTAGTGAGGAAGATGAACCGGAAGAAGCAAGTATATTGTTGAAAGATGAAAACGTATTCCATAAAGTAAAGCCAGGACACGAGTCACAAGTCGAACAGCTAGTTCTGGACAGAAAGAAGCGTCAGTTGCTTGAACAAGTTTTAAATGATGAGGAAGGAGAATGAAGCCAATCTTTGCATAATAAGGCATAATGGATGGAAGCAATGAACTTTTTATGATGGATAACATTTTAGGAGCGCCGAGTAGAATGGGTTGAAAAATGCTGAGATAGTTTGGCGCCTTGTGAGTTCAATTGTTGGCTTCATATCATGAGTAAAGAAAAGCACCATATAGCTCAATTCGAGAGACATACAACAACACAAATACTTCGTCTTGTCAAGGAACCTTCTATGGGTTTGTACTACACAACTGAGCACTTGAGAAAGCGAGGTATTCCTCAGTTGATTTCTCTACAAGACAAACTAGACGCAGTTGTGAACCAAGAAGAAGAACAAAAAATAGACTGTCAGTCTATACTGGAAATATTGGAAATGTTTCCCAAAGCTGGAGAAAGGCTGGATTCAAGTGTACGAAAGTTGGAGGGGTTGCTTGAGCAATCCAAGCGGTTAAACAAGTGATGCGAAAGTTTTTGCAAGACTTTTGTAAAGAAACAAGATTCTTATGTCTCTTAGAAGACACTGTCCTTCCATATAGTTATGAACATTACATCTAACGTTTGGGATATGCAAGTTGAAGATGCTAATTGTTGGTTAGCAATAGTCTCTCTCAATCATAGTCAGCCACCTACGAGTATCGTCGTAGCACAAACCTGACTACTCAGGACAGTTCAAATATCTTTGACTGAATAATAAATGGATGGAAATGAATCGCTTCTTCAACACGGACCAGATTGTGAATCGTTGGGGTGATGCAGACTTGTTTTGTTGATATTGGAATATGCAAACTCTGCAGGAGGAAGATCCCGTTAAAAAGACATGAGCATTTACTTGTGGATAATCGGAAACGGCCCCGTGGTTTGTCTTTTCCAATATTTGTCAAAGTTTCTAGGGAACCTTGTGTTGTTTCCCAAAAATTTGCCATTCATGATGATCACAAGGTTCTGCAGACGTGTTCCACCTTGATTACTTTTCAAGATGCTATTTTGAAGTTAAAGGAATACTGGTCTACACAGGGTTGTTTAGTATGGGTCCCATATAATACCGGTATGTTGAGAGTCAATCACATCAAGCTCTTGAGAGACTGAGAAAAGGATAGAAGTAGGAGCTGGTACAATGAATCCTGCGACTTTTCTTCGTGTACTTGGTCCAGAACCATGGAGAGTTGCCTATGAAGAACCTTCTATCCGTCCTGATGACTCACGTTATGGTGATAATCCGAACCGTGTACAAAGACATACACAGTTCCAAGTTATATTGAAACCAGCACCTGAAAACGCACAGGAACTTTTTTTAAATTCTTTACTTGTTTTGGGGGTTGATGTTGAATCACACGATGTACGTTTTGTTGAAGATAATTGGGAATCTCCTTCGTTAGGTGCATGGGGTCTCGGTTGGGAGGTTTGGTTGGATGGACTAGAGATTACTCAGTTTACATATTTTCAACAAGCTGGTGGCTTTAGTTTGGATCCTGTCTCACTGGAAATTACGTATGGTTTAGAGAGAATTCTGATGAGTCTTCAAGGTGTATCCCATTTCAAGGAAATCCAATATAACGGTTTGTTTTCCTACGGTGACTTATTTTTGCAGAATGAATACGAAATGAGTCGATTTTACTTGGATGAAGCAGATGTAGCAAGACACAAGACACTGTTACAACTGTATGAGGAGGAATGTCGATATTTACTGAAGAAACAATTGCCTATTGCAGCGTATGATTTTGTTTTAAAAGCAAGTCACACGTTCAATATATTGGATGCCCGAGGTGCTGTTGGAGTAACAGAGCGTTCTAAAATGTTACAAAAGATTAGAAGCTTAGCATGCGATGTTGCTTCGACTTGGCTAAAAGTGAGAGAATCACACCATTTTCCTCTCCTTAAAGAAAGAGACGCTTTAGAAAACAGACGGAGCAATAAGATACCTCATTTTGCGAACACTATCCTAGATTGTGATACGATCACAAAAAGATCCATCAATAAGGAATATGACTACTTTGTACTTGAAGTAGGAACTGAGGAACTTCCAAAGGATGCTATTCATCTTGCCAAAGTTCACTGTGAAGAGGCATTTTCTAAACTTCTCGTTTCGAACAGATTAAACTGGCGAGGAAAGATATTATGTGGAGTAACTCCAAGGCGAATTGTATTGATGGTACCAGAACTAGCAACCTCGCAAAGTCCGGAAAGTAAGAAATTAAGAGGTCCTCCTGCAAAGATTGCCTACAAGGAGTCAGGAGAGCCTACAGAGGCATTGTTGGGATTTTGTAGAACTCACGGAATCTCTGTTTCTTCGGTGACTGTGAAGCCTGATGGAAAATCAGATTACGTGTTTGCAACTAAATATGATAAAGGTGTTCCAACTATTGAAATGATGACTGAGTTATTGCCTCAATTTTTACAGTCTTTTACGTTTGCACGGTAATCATTTTCATTTTCTTTTTTATCTATTAAACTTTGCCTTCTTCTTAGGACAATGAAATGGAATGATACTCTAGTTAATTTTGCACGTCCGATACGATGGTTGTTTGCTATGTTGGGACAAGAAATCATTCACTTTCGTTATGCAGGAATCGAGGCAACCCATTGTACATTTGGTTTCCGTTTTCAAACCAAGTCTCCGTCTATTGTTTTGAAAGATGCAAAAGATTACCGGTCCACCTTGGAAAATCAAGGAATCATGCTTGATCAGAGTCAAAGACGAACATTTATATGGGAACAAGCATCGGCAATTGCAAAGAAATTAAATGGGAAGTTGCTACCAAGCGACAAAGGACATGAGGGTGATGATTGTCTCCTTCAAGAAGTCAGTTGTTTGGTTGAATGTCCTGTAGTATCTTACGGTCATTTTGATGAATCTTTTCTTAGTCTACCTAGAGAAGTGTTGATTACGGTCATGAGAAGGCATCAACGTTATTTCCCTGTACAGTCGATCAACAATGATCAGATGCTCCCTGCTTTTATTTTTGTTACTCAATCGAGGAAAGACGTGGACTTGGTTAGAAAAGGAAACGAATCAGTTTTAAGAGCTCGATATACCGATGCAGAATTCTTTTATAGACATGATTTGATGCAGTCTTTTAATACTTTTCGGCAAAAGCTAGGAGGTTTGATCTTTCAAGAGAGTTTAGGAAGTATGTTGGATAAAAACCTTCGATTGGAACGTATGGTAAGCAGTTTGAGAGACAGAAGATTAGGAATTTGTTAATGACACTGTATTTCTTTCTCAGGTTTCTGTATTGCGTGATCAACTTCAACTCACGGGGGAAGAATTTCGAGACTTGAAAACTGCAGCAGAACTATGCAAGGCAGATTTGGCTAGTAGTATGGTGATTGAGTTTACATCTCTGGCTGGAGTGATGGGAAAATATTATGCACTAGAAAAAAGTTATCCAAATGCAGCAGCGATTGCAATTGAGGAGCATTATTTACCTCGTTATCATGGAGACAAGTTGCCATCTTCCAGAATTGGAGCTCTTTTAGGTATTATTGATCGTGTTGACTCGTTAGTTGGTCTCTTTGCAGCTGGCTGTATTCCTAAAGCTACTGCTGACCCTTTTGGACTTCGAAGAATGGCATTAGGGCTTGTTCAAGTGTGCATATCGCATGAGATGAATGTGAGTTTGCGTTATTATTTTGAAATTGCCTCCCAGTTACAACCAATTGCTGTTTCCTGTCAAGTAATTGATCAAGCCTTGAGTTTTGTTATGAAAAGATTGGAGACTTGGTTGATAGAAGATGAAGCAACATGGGAAATTGCGAATCATGAAGCTGATATAGTTCAAGCAGTATTGGCAGAACAATCGAGTGGCAATCCGTTTCAAGTAATCAGCACTTTGAAGCAGTTTATGAAGGAACGAGAGAAGCCGTACTTTGAAAGTGCTGTTCAGGCTTATGCTCGAGCTGCCAAGCTTCTTCTTTCTGTTGGTATCAAAAACTTGTCTGAAGTACCGGAGACACCTGATCCGACATTGTTTGAAACGAACGAAGAGAAAGATCTTTATTATATCATTTGCAAAGATTACGAAGCAATGAAACATCATCGAAACAACACATTGTCCAATATTTTGGAAACTCTAGCGCGATGGAAACCTTTTATTGATGTCTTTTTTGAAAATGTTTTTGTCATGTCTTCAGATGATCGTATTCGTTGCAACCGAATAGCTCTGTGTCGCATGATTACGAAAATTGCCACTGGAGTTATCGACTTTACTCAATTGCGTGCTTTGTAAGACACCAAAGCTATCAGTAATAGATCCTCAAATGTCTTAGGAAGTCTAATCCATTGCAACTTTCTCAGAGGCCTGTAAAGAGGATGAGTTGTTCAGGTTTGTGCCTATTTTTCATTGATAGCAAATTGGACGAATCGTTATGGACTCTATTGGATTATGTTGCTGTTGTGAAAATTTCCTTGAGAGTACGTTCCATTCTTTCCAAACCGTTGCGTATTTCAAGAGTTACTTTTCTTGTCATTTGTTCCAACTTGTTAACAACCATTTGTGAACAAGTCCATCTCCCCCAACAGTGCCTCCAGTCATGATAGGCGTTGAAAGTTTCTTTGGGGTTTCTTCTTTTGGCTGACTTGCTTTCTGCACTGTAGCCTAAATTATGGCTACTAGTATTATGGAAACGTGGCATCGAACCTTGTGTTTTTGTTTGCGATCGTTTCTCTGAACTGGTTTCCACAGTTGCGTATGATTTCCACTTGACTTTTGTTAGATCCACCCACTCGGAAGGTGTGCTTCCTGTCAACTTTTCCAGTATACTACTGACCTTCTGGAGGCCAATGTATATATATGTATTCTTGGGTAGTTGGAAGAGGAGCTGCCCAAACCTAACGATGCTACTTGCTAGTCTTGTTGTCAAGTAATGGACTTTTCTTTTGCGTTCGAGTACTGTACTAAATACATTATGACTTCCTTGCTTCGATGGTCTCGTCAGCTGCCTCTTTCATCAACTGAGCGTGTTGCACTATCCAGTCACTTGCAGGATAGATATTCAAGGTTCCAGTGTTTTCCAGCAACAACTGCATATCTTCCCAATACTACTCATTCAAGTATTTGCCACTTGTGATCCCTTTTCAGGAAGATTAGGATTTCACCCCATCATACAGTAGCCTTGAACTGGTAATATAAAGAACCACCCGTTTACCACAGTGAAATACAACTCAAAACATGTCTTTATATTGTTCAAGTAAACGCTTTTTAGGACTTTCATCCTACTACTATATCTCTCTCTCATTGAAAAAACCATACTCCAACTCTTTCATCCATACATCTCAACAGTGGCTCCGTTCGTATTCATCCTATTTCTACAACATTCTCCCTTGTGTCCTACAAACTGGACTCTTGATCGTCACTGCATGTGCGACTCGACTCCATGGGTGCAACTTGAACCTCTTGCTGGCCACCATTTGTCTCATCCACCGAAATCCTTGCATTCTCTTCAGGTACTAAACCCAGTATTTTCAATACCAGTGAAACCTGAATATCACACGTCAGTCCCCCATTCTCATATCCTCTCTCTCTCTCTATCTTACCGGTGAATATCTACCCGCCAACGGTGACATGAGAAATAATAAAAACAGTTTCCAAAAACGCAACATTTTCTCCACCGTTCGTATGAGAGGTTGAAATAAACTGCTTTTCGGTGCCACAAAACGAAAAATTTCCTACCATGGTCAACAAAACCGACCGCACACCTCTATTCTTTCTACTTACTTGCTTCAACAGTCCCAGTATTTGTACCAAACTAAAGATGCTGTCAAACACGAAATGTAGGTTTCGCATGGTTTCTTCCATCAAACCTGAAAACCGAGCAAACACTTGCATAACATTTTGTACTGAAGCCAGCATGTTTTGGCCTGGAGAAAATAAATTCTGTACCAGTGGGTTGTTGTTGAAACCTGGCAAGTTCGTGCCGGGGTAGAAAGTTGAGCCGTACTGGTTTGCACCCCCATTGTAAGAATAGGGAGAGAATCCGGAAGAGTAGGGATAAGCACCATAACCTGAAAAAGGAATGTTGTTACTCCACCCTGAACCCAGCCGGGAGAACCAAGAACCATAGTTGTTGTAGCCAAAAGGGGTTGTTTCCGGTGCAAAAGAGCCTTGAGGTCTATTCCATTCTTGGTTTCCGTATACTGGAGGAACATTCGTTGTTCCTTCATTTCTAGGATATATTTCGGGTACTTGACTTGAGTCACCGTTTCTCACGTTCATGATTGATGTGTTGTCTCATTTTCCCCAAAAGGGCTTTACACATCCGAGAAATGGGAGAAAGATAATGAACAACTCTATTTTACAGAAATATTCCATCCATCACAAAAACAATATACTCTAAGCTTTACTACTTGATGCTTCAAACGAGGTCTTTGTTGTTTCTGGTTCAGGAGTATCAACTTGGCTACTGTGATCAACTGACTCAGCTTTGACTGGGGGTGACGAAATACAATGACGAAAGATAGGCAATTTGCTCATACGTGCTTTGGTTTGATTCAGATTCTTCTTCGCAATGGTATACAATGGATACTGAAACAGTTCTTGAATAGCTTCCATTTCGACACCTTTGGTTTCGGGAATAAACAAATAGATAAACAAAGTGGATAACAATGTAAACCCGGCAAAGAAACTGAATGCTCCTTGTGCATGCATCGACTTGAGCATCGTAGGCCAGGAAAACGAGACGACAAAATTCAACATATAACTAATGAATGAATTCATCGTTAGACATTGGGAGCGAATATACCACGGATAGATTTCAGCTACAATGACCCAAGGAACAGGACCCAATCCGGGCCCATAAAAGAAACGAAATAAGAGAGTACCCGAAATATTCAAAGCTTCACGAATTTTAGTACCTCCAAAAAAGGAGAAACCGCAAACCCATAGCATGATGGAAAGAAAGGGCATGGTGGTCAATAAAAGAAATCTTCTTCCAAATCGGTCGATAAGCCAAAATGTAGGAAAAGTAAACAACACGGTAGCAAAGCCCAATGCCACGCTTACATCAATACTTCGAGAAGCCGTCATTCCAGCAAGTTGTAACACATAGTCAAAGTAGAACATCACTGCATTCACACCACAAAACTGTTGAGCAATTTGAAGTGCGATTCCCAACATAACGGGACGACGAGCACTTGGCTTTTCATACATGGTGCGAAAGAAACCAGGCTGTACCTTCATAGTTTCTCTTTCCTTTTCTAAAAATTGGCGCATGGTATCAAAGTCTTGTAATGCCGCTTGTTCCGAGGACCTCAATTGAGTTAGTGACTTCCATGCTGCATTTTCACGACCTTTTGCCAATAGCCATCTGGGTGACTCTGCAGCAAAGAATAGGCCTATTGTCACCAATGCAGCCGGAACGATAACGGAAGCAAGCATAAAGCGCCAACCGTGTTCTACATGTACAAATATGACATCAACGACAAGACCTACAAAATAACCGAAAGCATATGCCAGTTGGTATACTGAAGTGAAGACTCCTCTGATATCAGTAGGCGCACATTCTGCCAGGTACATTGGAATAGTGCTAGTCATAATACCAAAGCATATTCCAAGAATCAATCTTCCCAATAAAAGCACTCCCCATATATTTGCGAAACCTTCAATCAAACCTGCTGCAATGGCGTCTATACCACCAAAGAACATTGCCCCCTTCCTTCCGACGTATTGATTCAGTACTGTTGACCTGGACAAAAACAATGAGTTGGTTTAGTCCTATTTATGTTTTTCTGTCCTCACAAAATGGCGCCAACGAGTGCTCCCAGCAAAGTAGCTGCAATAGTAAGACCTTGAAGAGAAGTATCAAGGTTGAACCTCGTGATAAAGAATAATTGTGCTCCGCTAACCAGTGCAGTATCTATTCCAACTACACTTCCACCCAAAGTACATACAACTAATAATACGTATAGCTTGGGAGGTAAACCCATTATTTTCTTGACAAAGGTGACCATGACACAATACCCAAAATGAACTTTTGCCGTTCGTCTTCGATTCTTCTTCTGTTGTGCAAGGATCAGGTAGGTTGTCTATTGGACGGAGTGACCTGGGAGAACCAACCGGCCATCCTTTCCCAACAAAGAGACATCCCTATTCCTCCTATATTATCTCACTCATCTCTTCAGCCACAGGTTCCTCCTCTTCCTTCCTCCTTTCTCTTCCCATGAACATCATCATTCCTACTCCTATCTTTACTTCCTTTCTTCTTTTCTTTCTCTCTTCTACTATTCTTGATTATTCCTAGCACACTCCCAGAACTTGAGGAGGAGTGGATTGGGCGATAGTGAGTTGATAGAGGTAATATATTTTAAGGAGAAGAGGAGGGATATGGTATTGGCACTTTGTGGATGTGGTATGGTTATTCTTGTTTGTGAGTAGATATCAGTGGGAAATTCCAATATATATGTTGTGAATATCTAACACTCTATTGGATCATCCATATATATATAGTATAGTATAGGGTGATATTTCAAATACAATTGTCCTTATCCCTTTCCGCATTATTTGACCGTTTTCATGGCTATGAGCTGTCCTCTCCCACGACATGGAGGATTGGGACACCATTCCATATGAACCGTTTGAAAGAATGAGTGATCACCCTAGTTTTCACAGCTGGTCTCCCTTATGTCTATTGCTAAAAGAAACAGATAGTTATCACAAGGGTGTGGAAGATGTACAATCTTCCAGTAAACTATTCCAACAACAACAAGTATCCAAACACACCAAACGTTGGTCAACCGGCCCTTCTTTTGTCAAACATTGTGAACTTTTAAAACGACACTCCTTACCTGCCGTTCGTCCTTCTGATGATAGTTCACAGTGTTTCTTACAAAAGTGTCAACTCCATGATACGTTTTCTCAAACCGCAACGTCGGAACAATTAGAGAAAACCACGCGTAGTTTAAGCGAGTTCATGGAAAGTGCTTCGGAAGACGGAGACTCTTTATTCGACAACGAGTCTCCCACTCTACTTGCAAAGACACAACAACAACTGCAACAAGAGTGGGTATGCAGTCTCCAACCGTTGTATAAAGCACAAAGTCCTCCTTCAGATATTACCCAGTCAGTAGTTTCCAACAATACGCAAAGTCCTGTTCCCAGTCTATTAAGTGAAACCGAGTTGCCAGATTTTGGAGAAGATTTTGTCAACGTGGAGGAAGAAATGGTAGGTTTATCGTGCTTTTCTCTCTCTCTTCATTGTGATAGAGTTTGTCTGTAGTGGAGTGCAGATGATTGGAAATATTTCAAAGTTGCAGAATGGGTTTTACAAAGTTGGAGATATTGTTTGTTGAAACACAATGAAAGATTTTCCTATCAATTGCCAAGTGACGATGAAGGGTGCAAGTTGGTAGATATTCGTCAGTTTATTGACTAGGAAACCTCTTTTGTGTCGGTTGCAAACAACAAGTATGCATGAAAAAAGCAATGTCACTTTGAAATGGAGACAAGAATGATATATATATGATTAGGTCAATTGTATAGTTTGGAATTGTTGTTGCCTGTCTTGGCATTTCAAAACAAAGTGTACAATACGAACGAATAACATATGCCCTCACTTTATCCAGCAATGTTTGTGACAGTCTCTTATATTCTCCTATCACAAGAAAATGGAAGACCGTGATTAGGAACCGCTTGAATAATGCTATAGATCCCCGCATAGCTACCCAAACCAAGCAGTGCGCAACCTATCGCGATACAACTCAAGGCAAGTATCCAGTTCCACCAAGAAGTCTTTTTCCTAAATTCAATCAAATACATAATCGCAGGCATTCCAAAAGTAGTACTGGAAGATACCAATGCAGCAATCAAACCAATCAATTCATTAAAGAATGGAATCAAAGAAGCAACAATAAAAGCCAATCCATATACGGAAGCTGACCATATTAAATAAGATAGTCTTTGAGTCCACGAGTGATCATCAAATGTTCGTCTACTCCAGCATTGGAACCATCTTTGAAAAGCTCTCGATAATACTGTGCCTCCCATAATACCTGGACTTATCACGTGAATGATCAACATGACATTGGCTGCATCTCGAATAGCTGAATGATTCAAGCTCAAAGTCACTGGACTTTGCAAGACAGTTGTATTACCCAAATACACATACGCAAAAGATGCTGTAAACATGCATAATACATAACCAACCAATTGGGATGTCAAAAGTGCTTTAGGAAAGTCTTTGACATCTTTCATTTCTGCCATGATTTCATAAAATATCAAATGACCTGCAAATGCAAATACGATATCTGTCATAGCTACAGTTCCTGCAACAAATCCTGAACCTGCAACATTGGTATAAGCTCCTGCTCCAACAGAAAGCTTAGGTACTTGACTCAATGTCAACACAATAGGAACCACGATACAAATCATGCTAATGACTGCAATCCAAGAAACATCATGAAGACTTCTAACTTGACCTATAATAAAAAAGACAATAAAGGATATCACGAACCAAACTTCCACACAAACATGATGACCGGCAAACAAACTATCCCAGGATAATGACATGGTCAATATATCAGCCGTAAGAATGCCAAAGAAGTAAGTGTAGGTAAGTCCTCCACCAATATATTGGCCTGTTTTACCAAAGAACTTGTAAAACATAGTGGCATAGTTTCTTATATGAGGATATTTCAAATGAAGATACCACATATAATAGCCTGTAACGGTAGTTATGAATACTATAGAGAACAATAGCAAGCTACCAGGTACCCATCCCAAGGATACAAAAGCAGATGGAAGAGATAATACTCCCACTCCAATAAGATATACCATCATTAAAAAGGAAGTCATGAACCAATGAGTTCTTCTTGGAGGTTCATATGCGTCTTGTTCACTTGAACCAGCACCATTGGCTATTTCTTCATCTTGCCACTCTTTAGAAGGCTTTATGGCTTCTTCTATTTCTTCTTCTGTATCTTCAACTCCAGAGGCACTAATAAAGTCAAAGGACTTTGGTCTCCAGTGGGTAGACTCTCTGTTACCTGTTTTAGAAGCCTTCTCTTCATCCAACTGAAATTCATTGCTCAAGTTGTCAATGGGTGTATGATGTAAATGGGTAGGGGATCTTCTAGGAGACTTGACAACCTTTTCGCTTTCCTTCATGGCTCTGATAAATTCGTGTGACCCAGAGGAACAACAACAAGAAAGACACAATCTTACAAGGGGAGGTGGTACATTTGGCCGCTTAATAATGATCCTTTCATTTCTACGTAGGTTGGATTTGTCCCTCATTTGGATGGGGGAGATACAAATGGATTATCTTCCTCGGGCCAATCATTATCTTTGAAGAAATTCCATTCCGATGATCTCGATAGAAGATTTATATAGTGCGTTGCAATTGATTTTTCTATTTTCATACATACACCAATGCAAGTACATCATCCTGACACGGAAGAAGTTGTAAAATCTCCTAGAAGGTCTGCATGGAAATTGCATCATACTTCTCAAGAGATAGACCAAAGTCCTTCTAAAAAGGAACTGGGCTATAAAAAATTTGATTGGAAGGAGGCTGCCGATTATGACGAGGATAAAAGCAAGAAAGACGCCGCGTCTGAGGACCAAGGAACCACATCTTTATTGAAATTCTTTCTATTTGTAGCATGTGTAGGTTCCAGTATGTTTGGGATGGATCAAGCATTGCTATCTTCCGTAGCTTTATTTGCTCCAGAAGCATTGCATCTATCATCCAATGAGTGGTCGTGGATATCCTCGGGAGCTACTTTGGGTGCTACGTTTGGAGCTATTGTGTGAGCTCAATTCTTGAATTCATCTTGGACTAGTCACTCATGTCTCTATTAGGGCAGTGCCATTCAATTGGCTTGTTGGACGGAAAAAAGTTCTGATGTTATCTTCACTTTTATATATTACTGGAGTAGTTATGGCCACTGCTGCAAAGAGCTTTATTGTACTGTTGTTGGGAAGAGTTATTATGGGGATAGGAATGGGTACGGAGGCAATGACCATACCCATTTATATTTCCGAAGTAGTTCCCAAATCACATCGTGGTGCTCATTTGAATATCTTCAATTCATTATACAACTTGGGGGTTTTGTTTGGTGATGTGGTTGATGCTATATTTATCCATGTTCACCCTGGTTCATGGAGATATATGATTGGCTCTGGTGCCATAGGGCCTATTCTTCAACTAGCTTGTGTATTCTTTTTTCCAGAGAGTCCCAGATGGTTACTTAAAAATGGTAGAAAGGAGGATGCTCAGAAAGCATGGTTAAGTTTTCGACGACCAACTCCCATTTCAGAACAAGAATACAATGAAATGGTAGAACGAGTAGAAGAAGAAATGCATGAAAATACTTCTTCATGGATCGTATGGAAGGAGATATTTACCAAACCGAGAATTCGCGCTACTTTTATGATAGGTCTTCTCGTCTCTCTGGCTCAGCAATGGAACGGTGCAACAGCATTGGGATACTATGAACCTACCATCTTCACAGAATTGGGACTAGATACTTTTCAAGCAGTATATGTTACAGTACCTATCGGCTTCTGGATGTTGTTATGGACGATACCTCCTTATTTTCTACTGGACAAACTGGGAAGAAGAAAAACATTGCTGTTCACCTTTCCCATATTCATAATCGGTTTGATCATCTCAGGAACAACCATACTACAACACTCTCCAAAGAAGAAAGCTATTGGATTCTTCGTTGGATTAGCTTTGTATTATATCGGATACGAACAAGGAATTTCTCCTCTCGCCTGGGCTTTAAACGGAGAAATCTATGAGCTCCACGTCAGAAATATCGGAATGGCTTGGGGTGCTTCTACACTTTTGGGTTCCGCTTTTGTTTCTACTTATACGTTCTCCAGACAAGTGGCAGCTATGAGCTTGCCTGGTGTCTTTGGTTTGTACGCGGCACTATCTACCATTTTCTGGATATTGCTGTTTTTCTTTCTGCCCGAAACAGGAAACGTGACTTTGGAAGGCGTACGAGATCGGTTTGAAGGAGGTTTGCTACAAATCGCCAAACGAAATTGGAAGAGTATTCAACCCCAAAATCACAAGGATGCCAGTCTTACATTGCCTGGGATACAGAGATAAGACCAGTTCGTCTGCATCAATCAATTAGAATCAGTAGTTGCAGTAGAGAGATAGTTAGATGATAGAGTAAAATGAGTATTTGTGCTTTTTGTATCCAAGTTTGTTTTTGGTTTATTACGAATCAAATATGAAATCTCGAGTTCTGTCCTTTTCAATAATAGGTAAGAATGAACGAGTACAGTTGTTAATATGAAACAATAGGAACAGAAAAACTAAAGCTCGACGACTTTTTGGAGGTAATCTAAACCCTCACAAAATAGTACAAAGGCTCCTTGTATATTTGCATAATAGATATACGTAAATAACCACAAACTTGTCTGAACTATTCCTCTCTCAAAAGATGCAAATTTGTCATAAAGATTATTGCTTCACGAAGAAAGTGTGCCAAAAACTCTCAGTAACGACAACTGAAATTCTGTTCACATTTTAGAGCAAGGAAGTGAATACTGACCGCAGTCAACTGTTCTGAATACGCAAGACGTTTCAAATTAAATAACAAATAATAATCTAGATACTGCACTAAGAATGACCACGAGTTCTCATAAAGAAACAAGGTAAATCTCGAATTTGAAAAGAGATGCCAATAAAAGAAAGAATTCAGCTCACGAACCTTTCAAAAAACAATTGAAATTTGAAGCTTCCTTCAATGGATGATTGGTCTGCACAAGCATGTGCAAAAATGTCGGATTTAATCAAAGTTCTAGAATAAACAATCATTTGTTAAATTATTTTTGAATTAACGAAGAATCCTAAAATTTAAATTCAGCGCAGCAGATAAATACTTTCAAGTTATTAACGAATTATTTCTAGGAAACATTAAATGTTGCTTATATTCAGAGTTGTTTTTAAATTTTAAAGTATAGTTGAGACCATTTCAATTCTGAAAATGATAAAATTTTCATTGTCAATTTTTCTAGAGTTAAAAAGTTAAAGTTGTCTTTAAACTGCTTTGATTTTTGCTATGTCATTCTTTAGACAATGTTCAATCTAATAAAATCATAGCTTTGTTGCTGTATAACACGGCTGAATAATCTTTTCAAAAATCTTTTAAGTTGTAGGGAATGATTACTGTACAGTTTTTCTAGATATAAGGATGTTATATTCAATCTTTGTTGATTTAAATCATACTGTAAAAGAAAGACTCATGACTTGGCTTCAAAAACAATCATTTAAAAATTACCACTTCATGTTATCATCGTAGCTAGTAGTAATTTCATATGCTTGGCAGAAGATATTCTATTTTCCATACGAGGCACATAGGATATTTTGGTGAGAGCTTTCTCTTTGAGCTATGACTTTCTGAGTTGCTCTACTTTACAAAATGAGGCTAAGAGGAATCAAGCTCGAGAACTTTCCTGATTTTTGGAACAATGAGTCTTATTGCAAACGATATTATACTCCTCACTACTGAGACAAGAGATTGAAACAATCTTTCAAGCCGTTTTCCTCTATCCATGAACTGTACATAGTCCTCTGGAGCCAACTGCTTCTTATAGTTGAAACCTTTGCTTCATATTATAAGGGTCAATCGACTTTACAACGACAAAGTAGTTTTCGAGTCAATCCCCATTATATGAGCACAACTCTGCAGCAGGTTTCTGAATAAATGAAACGGCCTATATTTTCAGTATTCATATTTCAACCAAGTACTGGATAAGAAGGCAACACAATTTCTGTGAGTATTTCACAACAAGGAATAGCAATGTTAGTTTCAACTGGAACTTTCCAATCCATTTCGGTTGTTTGGACTTGGTTTTCGATTTTGGGTTGTTGCAGCACGTCGGACCTCTGAATCCTTTGTTGTTTTTCAAGTTCTTTCGTTGATATGGAGCGGCTGCTTGACTTTAACGTATCCGACGAAGAATTTCTTCCCCTTCTTGAACAAACGGTTTCTTTGCTTTATAATTCAGTAGACTCGTCGGAGGTGAGGTTCCAACAAAGTTTTGCTGTACATAGTCACTGATCACTTGTTTCTATAAAGAGAAATGCAGCTCAAAGCACATTAACCAAACTCAAAGAACATCCAGACTCGTGGATTCGTGTCGATAAGATATTAGACCGCTCTAACGACCCCAACGTCAAGTTTTTTGCCCTTCAAATCCTGGAAAACCTAATCAAGTACGCATCACACTCCTCTTTTTTTTTTTGATTGAAACGTTGTAAGGTACCGTTGGAAGACACTTCCACGAGAGACTTGTGAAGCTATTCGGAATTATATCGTGAACAAAGTGAGTGGTTTTCATGTTTTATCTTTCCCTCGGCTTATCTTTTTATCTAGGTTATAGAACTTTCTAGTAGTGACGAATATCTTTCAAGGGAGAAGGTGTATATTGGCAAATTGGACCTCATTCTTGTTCAAATTGTAAAGCAGGTAAGCTACCATCCCTTTGTGTTATTCAGAATGTAATGGTGGTTAAAGGAATGGCCAGCCAATTGGCGCAGCTTTGTGAGTGACATTGTTGGAGCTTCTAAGAGTAGTATATCTCTTTGCGAGAACAATTTATACATTCTTCAGTTGTTATCGGAAGAAGTTTTTGACTTTTCACGAGGTGAGATGACGCAGAACAAAGTCCTGGAGTTGAAGAATCAGTTCAATTCTGAATTTCTGAGCGTGTATCAACTCTGTCAGTTAGTTTTTGACCAAGTAAGTATATATTGCTTTAGTTTGTATTGGTTTATTATTTTTTTGTAGGCTGGAGAGCTAGAAAGAAGTCGTCCATCCTTAATTAGCACTGCCTTGAAAACATTTGAACGTTTTCTAAGCTGGATTCCTCTTGGTTATGTGTTTGAGACTCAAGTCATTGAAAGTCTGTTGGCATTTTTTGAGAAAAGTCGTTTTCGTAATGAAGCCTTGAGATGTCTTGTGGAGGTTTGTTTTCTATATTTTGTTGTCCCATTGGAATGATTTTTATTTGTATTAGGTTGCCACTATTCAGGTGGAAGCCTACCATGATAGGCTTCGTTTCTTATTTATCACATTTATGGAGGAACTTTATAGAATTATTCCTCCCGATACGGTAATTGAGTTTGAGAATGGGTCATTGTATGATAATACTTTTGTAGGACATTCCTTGTGTAGTGGACAAGACTAGCGAGCTTTCTATGGAGTTTATTACCAATCTTGCTCTATTCTTTTCAGAATTTTTCAAGTCACATGCACGTCAGTTGGAAGATAATGGTTCTAATGGTGTAAGTAACGATTGGTTTTATATGTTGATAGTGGTTTACTTGTGTAGCGAGCTCTTCTACTTGGTATGGAATACTTGGTAAAGATAAGTATGGTTCCCGATACGGAAGTTTTCAAGATTTGTTTGGAATGGTGGAGAAAGCTTGCGTCTGAGCTTTATAATTCTCAAGTTCCTCAGGTAAGAAGAAGAAGAAGAAGAGAATCGTTGAGTATTTTGTTGATTTTTCTTTAGGAGAAATGGAGTCCTCTAGTTGTTCATTCCAATAGTGGACAAATAGCGAAAGAGCGACTACAATTTTATGCTCCTATATTATCATCAGTTAGAAGAGTAAGTTGAGGTTGGAATGGAGAATGACTATACCTATATAATATTAGGTCATGATAAGTCGTATGGCGAAACCTGAAGAAGTTTTGATTGTAGAAGATGAGAATGGAGAGATTGTGAGAGAAACTACGAAAGATACAGACACGATAGCCTTGTATATAGCGATGAAGGAAACTATTTGGTGTCTTTGTTTATTTGATCCTGTTGATACGATGAATATTATGTTGGAAAAGTTGTCTTTACAATTGAGTGGAACTGAATGGAGTTGGCACAATATCAATACTTTATGTTGGGCCATAGGTTCAAGTAAGTATATGAAGTCTTTACATATATCTTTTCAACTGTTGAGATAGTTTCCAATGCACTTTCGGAGCAAGAAGAAAGAAAGTTTCTAGTTACCGTTATCAAAGATTTATTACATCTTTGTGAAATGAAGCGAGGAAAGGATAATAAAGCGGTGGTAGCCTCCAATATTATGTATGTAGTGGGTCAATATCCTCGGTAAGTCAATGACATTATGGAATAAGAGATGTCATATTGTGTCTACTTAGGTTTTTGCAAGCACATTGGAAGTTTCTAAAGACTGTCGTCAACAAGTTGTTTGAATTTATGCATGAAACTCATCCTGGTGTACAAGATATGGCTTGTGATACTTTTCGAAAGATTATTCAGGAATGTTATTACGAATTTGTGATTGTTCAGGTAAATAGATACTTTTCCTTTCTCATTCACTGAATGTTTCTAGTATGGAGAATCGAAACCTTTTATTATGGAAATTATAGAAAATTTGCAAGATATTATATCGGGTAAGTTTTGTTGTAGTTTATGAAGCACAATGATATAATTGAGAAAATAGATTTGGAGCCTCATCAAGTACAATCATTTTATCAAGCTGTTTGTCGTATGGTTCCATCATTTCCCAATGCAGAGATGAAGAATCAGTTGGTACTTGAGTTGTTTCATTTACCCAATCACAGTTGGGAAAGTATATTATATCAAGCATCGCATGACCAACAAGTATTACAACAAAGAGATGTTATGAAAAGATTGGTTTCCATTTTAAGAACCAACTCAGGTGCAGCTACTTATTTGGGTAGTCTGTATATGATTCAATTGCGTCGTATCTTTTCCGTAAGTAGTTTATATGCACAGTGCTATTATTTGCTTATGATTGGAAGGAATTGTTGAGTTGTTATTCAGTCTATTCAGAAATGATACTTCAAGCTATTGGCAATTTGGGAGTATTTGCGACGAAAACTGCGGATGTTCGATTGATGCGTTCCGTCAAAAAGGAAATCTTAAAGTTATTGGAAAGCTTTTTCAGTGCTGTAGATAAAAGTGAACGAAAAGTTGTGGACTCGGAATTTATTCAACCGTTATTGGAACCTATCTTGGGTGATTATTATAGGTAAGGAGTCTTGTCACTTGATAAGAAAGTGAATAAGGGTTGTTCCTATAGAAATATTCCTGAAGCTAGAGAACCGGAAACTTTATCTTTATTTGCAGTGATAACGAGTTATATGGGTGAAATGATTCCCGTTTCTACGGTCCGATACATCTTCAAGTCACTTTTCAACGTTACTTTGGAAATGATCAAGAACAATTTTGAAGTAAGTGAGTGATTATGGGTAAACTCGTGTCCAACAATGGTTTTCTTTGAAAATAGGACTTTCCCGATTCTCGATACAATTTGTTTCGACTACTTGGAGCTATGAATCAATATTCATTTGCATCTTTGTTTCAATTGGATGAGGATCCATCTCTTGCCGAGTCGGAATTTCGGTTGGTGATCAATGCCATTGTAAGTCGTTTTTCTATATTCATGATATGAATATATGAATGAATGTATATAGCTTTGGGCAGTGAAGCACACGGAAAGGAATATTGCAGAAACTGGTTTACAGACTTTGTTGGAATTGTTGAAGAATGTAGACTCATCGAGTTATGAAGGATATTTTTATAGAACCTATTTCCAATGGATATTGAATGATATTTTGGTGGTACTTACGGATACTTTGCATCGTCCAGGTTTCAAATATCATGTGCAAATCTTATTGCGTTTATTTACCGTTGTCAATGGATACTTAAAGGAGCCCATTTGGACTGAAGAAGAAGCAACTCAAGCCAGCAGATCAGGATTGGTATTACAGAACAATTATGACTATGTGAATTGGTATTTAAGAGTATTGTTGATGTCTGCCTTTCCCAATATGAGTCGATCACAGGTATGTCCCTATATGGAATGTTTTTGGGTATATTTATATATATATATATATTGTGTACAGATTGAGAATGTGGTTCAAGGAATGTTGCAAGCTCAAGATGAGAAAGTATTGAAGAATCATGTACGAGACTTTTTGGTACAGACCAAAGAGTTTAGTAGTGGTGATAATTCGGAGCTGTATGATGATCATACCCATGTTCATTCGGAACAATGGCAGTCTTTGGCCAACAACAACGATTCTTCTTCATCGAATAGGAGGGTAAGTAGAGCAGATGAATGGGTTTCAAGTAGTGATAGTTGTTGAGGTTCAAACAGCTCAAGTCAATAAAAGTTGAGATTGTCCCCCTCGAGAAAGATTTCTTTCATGGATCAGTCGGTGATTGCTTCTTTGATTGTTCCAACAGACTCTACACAAGTCATTCTTCTTCAAGCACACCCAAAGAATATCACAACAGATCATAGGCAAGTGACAAGGCCAACTTTTGGTATCTTTCTCAAGTCCTTTAGTTTTTATGAACAAGTTGTATTCAAAGAAGAGTCTTTACACGATATTTCTAGAGGTGGCTTTACCAGTGTTTGGTTACCTCCACCCAGTAAGAGCGTACAATTGGAAGGATATCTACCTGGTGCTCTATACGATTTGGATTCCTTTTATGGCACTCGAGTAGTATTGGAAAGACTCGTTCAGCTATTCAAAGAACGTGGGTTGCAAGTATGGATAGATTGGCCACTCAAACGCCGTTGTTTAAGAGAACAAGTAGGTAGTATTGGTTGGTAGAAGAATCGATAGTGACTTTGTAGGATCCAACTGCACGCAATCATATGTTTGTAACGAAACCTATATGGACAGTAGATTGTTTAAAGTATGCTCCTTTTCCACATAGAACAACAACGACGAGTGGATATCCCAAGTTTTGGATGGGTTCTACCAGTTTTCATGGTTTGGACACTACTATTCCTGTGGATTTGAATAATAACAAAGTACGTCAAGACTTGTTGCAATGGGCTGATTGGTTGGAGAGTCAGTTGAATGTGGATGGAATGGTATGTGATGGAGTACAAATGGAAGATATTCCTTTTCTGTTGGAATGGACAAAGCATGAAGAGTCAAGATGGAAAACAATATCTCCCCAACCTATGCTTTCCGTATCTTCCTCTCCTACTTTGGAAGAAGAAGAAGAAGAGAAGAAAGAATGGAGAGAACCTTTTATTTATTCACCTAAAGCCAAAGACTATTTATCTATTGCACATGTCAAAGTAGAATATAGTCTAGATAGTGATGGTCGTTTATCTTATGATCAATCTGGGGCTACAGAACAGTTGGTTGAGTTTATTCAATCGACTCAACGCAACTATGCAGTGATAGATACAGTGAATAGAGCTATATTGGAAGCTGCAGTTTTATTTCAAGGTAAGATAGGGACATGGGGATAATATATGTATTCTGACTAGGAAAGAGAGTATTGGAGATTGATAGATAAGGAAGCTCGTGTGGTTGGTTTATTGGGACGCGTGAGTGACCGAGCTATTACAGTATTGAATGTGGTAGATTTGTTAGCCAATATGAATACTCATGAATATATGGATACAAGTATGGGTGGTTGGATGATATGTCAAACGCAACGTTGTGATTTTCCTGATGCTCATATACTCAAAGGCTATGCTTATCTATTGACTCATCCTGGAATTCCTTGTATACATTGGGTAAGAAATAGAGTCGAGTTTTGCTTTGAATGACTTTTTCACTAGGACCACTATTTCGATGATCGATGGAGACAAGGTATTGAAGAATTGATACAAGTTCGGAAAGGATGTCATATTCATGCTTCTAGTAGAGTATATATTGAAAGGTTGGTATAGAGAGACTCTGAGATATCTATTTATTTATGAGTGTGTGTATAGTGCTTGTGGTGAATATTATGCAGCTTTTGTGGATAGACAAGTGGCTGTCAAAATAGGCAAAGGTGATTGGCATCCCAATGGACCATTTTGGAAACTTTGTACTTTTGGTTGGGAATATGCCGTATGGAAACGAGTCTAATTGAATTCTATATATGAGATATATAAATATATATATATGTGAGCAAGGCATGGGAAAACTATAAAGAGATGTGCATGCAAGAGTTGGAACAAAGTTGAATTCACTTTCTATGAAAACACTGTGAAACTCTCAAAGCATTCTTATTCTATTGTCCATCTTCTTGTTCAACAACCTCCTCTTTAGAGAGATGCCTCGATACAAACTTCAACAACTCGGGAAAGATGGCTTGGCATCCATGAAATTCAATTGAAAGACTCTTGTACACTATTCAATAATTGGAGAAAATGATGTCGATGGATAGTCGGATAGTCTCCAAAGAAACTAGAGATGTTTCAAGGAATGGTTCAAAAAACATAATCACTTACATTCCTAACTGAGGTATATATACTTCAGAAATAAAATGAACCGAATGAAATTGCTTCGACCGAGAAAAAATCAAAAGCTGTGCTTCCATATGCAAATCAATATCACTAATGAGACAAGTAAATAAGGTATGACTTTCTATATGAAACTTGCCTATAACTACTTCGGAACCAAGCTCTGGTTTGAATCTTTCGACCACTTTCATCTTCCACTGTCATATACATCAAACAAGAGATAACATTACTAAAACATAAGAATCATTCACAAGAGAAGAAATATACTCCAAACCTGTTGGGAAAAGAATATCGCAACTCCGAATGACTTCCTTTAGCAATATATATGTTTGAAATTCTAAGTGATTGTAAGCAATCCTGATGTCCAAGTTATTACTACCAACCTTCCACTCATCACAGCTACATATGCATATCTGCGTAGACTCAGGTTACGAAGACATGCATGAACAGCTGGAGCTACAAAAGGCCAAACTATGAATAACATAGCCATTCGAAAAGCTAATGACTTTCCTAACAAGTCAACCAACAAGTAGACGCAGAATACTCCAAAGGAGGCAATGGTAGCTCTATCCAAAAGAGCTCGAGGATCCCAACAAAAATAATTGTACTGTTCCCAGGAATACCACGAAGGAATCACACGGATCTAATCAAAAACTGTGAATAGTGATGAACAATGTTGCTCAATAAAAACTTTACAACGGCTGCAGGAGTCAAAGGAACCAGAAGAGACTTGACTTTGAAAGAAAGTTTCAACCTCCATCTCCTTCGCACTACAAGTCTACACTTTTGAAAACTGTAGAAACTACGTATTGAACAAAATAATAGTTTGCAATCATATTTCAACTTTGTCGAACAACTCAAAGTGTTGAGAAAGGTGACATGAGGCATCGCAAGTTCTTTTGGGGTTGGTAGATCATCGGGTTTCATTGTGCGGTTGGTGACAACAACTATGTCTACAACAAACGCACGAGAAGATAAAAAGGACCAATATCTTACTAGTTTATCAAGGGCAATAAAAGGAAAAGACCAAACTGCTTTATATGAATGGATAACTTGGGTGACTGAAGAAGACATTCCTATCCACTGGGTTCGACAACTGATAACTCAATTTTTGCAAAGTAATCGAGTTTTTTTGCCATTTATGTTTGCTAAAAGATATCTAGTGTCCAAGGAACTTCCTTTGGAAACCCAAAAAAGCTTATTATCCTATTTGCTGGAACGAGCTGAAGCAAGGTCTTTGAATTCTGAAGAACAAGTAAGTGATGACTGAATGGAATGGACATACTTATTCCATTATAGAATATTCAAGTGAGAGAAACTTTATCAAAGTTATATGAGACTTTGGGAGATTTTCACTCTGCAGCTCGGTACTTGACTCAAATACCTTTGGAAGGAAACAGCCGTAACATAAGAGACGACTACAAATGGAAGACGTTGGTGTTTCGTTTACTTTGAATCGGCTTGTGTTAAGATTCTTCATAGTTTTATTCAAATTGCCAATTTACTGTTGCGAGCAGGCGATGTGTCTTTGGCAGAGTCGTATCTGAATCGTGCAAGTGCAGGATTGGCAGTCAGTGATAGAGATGATATAAAGTATCCATTCAAGGTAAATAGAATACAAGTCTTATTGTTGTTATGGTTTGAATCTTTCAAGGTCTGCCACACTAGAATTTTAGAGGCAAAAGGAAAGTTTTCTGAGGCTGCTTGGCACTATTATGAACTTTCTCAAAAAAGTATGAAACCCGAAGTAATGGACGTAAGTCTTTGAGTGTGATTGGTGAAACCGTTTTCAAAGAATAGACAAAATAGACCCATGCACAATCTGTTTATGTAGATTTCTTGAATCATGCAGTTATTTGTGCAATAGTCTCACCTGCTGGACCTCAGGTATGTTCTCTTTGTGAACAAAACAATCATATTAATCGTCGTAGCGTTCTCGAATATTGGCTGCGTTGTTTAGGGATGACAGAACACATTCTCTTATATCCTTTGAGATGTTGCAAGCAGTTTATATGGATCGTCTTCTAAGGAAATCACATAGAGAGACATTCGCAAAATTGTTGAATGTGTACCATTTGTACCCTTTTCAAGGTAGATTATTTGTATCAGCCATATATATATATGTGTGTATAATATGTTGATATCAATGGACATCGATATCTTTGTTTAGATGGAAAAGATATATTCGAACAATCTTTTATGGAGCACAACTTGTCAGCTGTTTCGAAAATTTATAGTAATATCAAGTTGGACCAACTTGGTGACTTGTTGCAGGTCTCCCGTGAAGAAGCAGAAAGATTAGCAGCTAAAATGATTTGTATGTCAAATGCTCCCTTTTGCTTTGTGTTCTCATTTTCTACAAGATGAAGGTAGACTGATAGGTACAATAGACCAAGTCAATGGTTTGTTGGAATTCGAACATTCAGCACAGGTAAGTTTTCTCCACTTTGTTGCTCTAATATTTCTCTTGCTGCGTTATAGATAGTTCAGTGGGATGCGCGGTTGGAATCATTCTGTCAAGAAGTTGACCACTGTTATGGAAGAATTGTTAAGATGTATCCTCAAGTGTTGAATGATGAACAGGTCATGGATTGGAATAAATAAGAGTTGTGAAGGAATCGCAATTTTACTATTTTCTCAAAGTTTCTACATAGCGGAATAGAAATTCCTTTGTCGGTTTTCAACGGAAAGAAAAATGCCCATCATGGGCGCCATTTTCAACATGTTTGAATGGTTCATCTCCCAACAGAAAGAATGTATGGGACTGTGTTTTTGTCTTGTCAACCCCATGTTGGCTTTGTGAAGAAACCGTTTCATAGTTTATTGTGCCAACAAGGAAAGATAGGCTTCAAGGTGTATTTCCAATTTGGAAACTGTACTAGTATCAAGTCTTGTTTGAGTCGAGAAAGCTCAGGCTCTCCTTTTTCCGCAACTGACGTTTTTACATTCTTGGCTCTAAGAGCACAAGAGTCTATTTGCAAAGATACTGCAAAAGTCGATGGCTTGGGCAAATTTTATAGTTGCGGGGATGTTAAGGATGACAGCAGCTTGACCAACTACGATAGTATTCACGGCTTGTCGAATAGTGAATGGAACACTGACGACATTCCTTCCTTATTTAACTGGTGTCCACCTCATCGCAAACATATTTGGAGTGACAGAAAGAGTTCACGCATGCTCGGTGGAAGGAAATTCTCGAGAGCTTTTGTGGACGTCTGGAGAGCCTCTCAAAAGGAACGACATCCTCTGCTGGGCAGAAGGTAGTAGTTTCTTAATATTTGGAGAGCAATGGCGGTTTTAACACTTGTCGTAGGTTTTATCAAGGAAGAAGAAACGCACACGTTGTATGGATGAAAACAGTGAATGTGACTTCAGCAATTCCACTTACTGAAAATTTAGACATTGCCGGAGTATCTCTTGTACTAGAACCCAGGAATGTGCATATTCCAATATTTCGAGCAGATTGTAAGTTGTCTATGAAAGAATATTGTGTTTCTGATGGGTGTCGATAGTACGTTATTTTGAGTTGAATCATGGAGGTCTTTGGTGGTTTGTTGGTAGCGTCGATTTGATTATTTCTGCGTTGAGTTCATCGAGTATATTTGCTAAAGTCAGTGTCGTATTTACTTTGCATGTATCGAGAGTGACAACCAAAACTATCATAGGAGGCACATTTTGTTTATAATCATTGGAAACAATTGTGCGAGAAACACCGCTCCATTATCCCTTTTGTTCGTGACCCGT
The DNA here is from genome assembly GCA_025991245.1 of Galdieria partita. Lineage (NCBI taxonomy): Eukaryota > Rhodophyta > Bangiophyceae > Galdieriales > Galdieriaceae > Galdieria > Galdieria partita. The sequence continues at coordinate 324,948 of BQMJ01000002.1, forward strand.
CACAAGAATCCGTTCCGTTTGGAAATCTATTAGGAGATTTTGACACCGTGGAACGTGGACGTTCAAGAGCTTTTGCATTTGTGAATGATGTCATGGATTCTTTACTGTCTGTGTAAGTATTTATTCTTTTTGAAAATTCTACTCAATGTTTGTTATTGTAATTGTAGCTATTTACCTCTGACACGTAAGCCAAGTTCGTCTTCCAAGCAGTTGAAGCGAAACAAGAATAGAAAATCTCATTTGGGGTTCTTTCAACTCGTAGATCCATCTTTAGAAGCAAATTATGCTTCGAATACCTATAGTTTATCGGGAGGCACAGTTTTGGAATCTTCCTTTTCTGAGGCAGCGCCGTTGGTTATGTGGCGTTTCAATCTCTTTCCTCCACCCGGTACAGCTGCTGCCAAAGTTATTGCAGAACTTCGTTCTGGTCGAAATAATTCACAAATAGATCCTCTTGGTTGTGTTGGGTGGTTTTAGAGACACTTTCATATGGCAATGCCAAAAATGAACAGTTGAAACTGTGTGCATAAAAATTCGATCATGTTTGGTTTGGGAATTCCTTCTTGTCCGATATTTACTCAGTTCCAACAGGTTTGTTCACACAAGTTGTAGTTGGATAGCAGTAAAATTGAACTGTGTTTAGGTTCAACCGGAAAAATGGGTAGCTCAGATTCCAGCAAAAGTTTTGGGATCCTCTTTCCTGTTCTTTCTGTTACCTGGAGCCTCGCTTCCAGCAAACACGATAGCAACGCTATATTGGAGGTTGGTTCTTGAAAACTTGTCTGTGATGTATATATTACTGAGAGCTTTCCAGCGTGCCACCTTATGAAAGTTGGTCTTTTGTTGGTCTTATAGGGAACGATTGTCCGAGCAAATTGTGCACGTTAAAGTTACCTTCGCAGTCAGCCCCGGAAAGTGTTATGGTAGAAGTAAGTAGTTGAGTCTTCATTTTTTCTTCTCACGAAATTGGTTCAAGTTGGGTATTTCTGTTGAGAACATGTCGGAAGCAGCGTTGGCTGTTCCAAACAGTCCTACCATAGTTTTGGATCAGTCAGATCTTCAGCTCCTCGTTCGAGGCATTGCAACGGACTTTTTTCGGTTTGTGGAATCTTTTGGTCAGTCCATGGGACCAGATGGTTTAGCAATGGTGGATAAATGGTTTCAAAAGTTTCAAGAAAAGTTGCAAAGCGATCCTTGGTATTGGCGACGTATTTCAGATAGAACTTGAAGGTGCACGAAACAAAAAAGAATCAAACTGTTCATATGGTTTGTATTCCTTCTATTCCTCGTTAAGGAGTCATATCCTCTTTTCCAGGAAGTTCCGCAAGTTCCAAGTCGTACTATAGAGTAAATAGTTAGCCAAGTCATAGAATTGAAAAAAAAGTTACCTCAATAGTCGCATTAGGAGGAATGGCTCTCTTTCCTGGACTGGCTCTCCTTCCTTTGGAACCAAACGCAGCTCCACTTGGAACCACAATGTGAACACAATCACCCACATTCATAAAAGGCAAAACTTCCTCAACTCCCTAAAACTCTCCATTAAAATAATATTTTCTACAACGTCGAATTTACCTGAATCACAATGTTACTGCCGATCCTCAAATAGTAAGGCTGCTCAGAATGCATAATGTCATCAAATACATAGTCTCCATATTTGGCACGAAAACGGATACCCACAAGGTCACTAATACCACTTATATTTTGAATGTCTTTGAAACTCATATCTTCTTACCCTAACGCAGGATGAGCTTTCCCGCTACCCCTTTTCACCAACCAAAAACGCACGCCATCAGGAAGAACAACTTCATCGTTTGTAGCAGAACGAAGAGGGCGCAGATTCAAAAGTGGCAAAGCAAAAAGAGAGACTGCAGTCTGCAATACAACCCTTCGATTCCAACTTGACTGTACTGCAAACAGTGAAAGAGACTTGTCTCTCTTCCCAAATGAGCTCCTTTTAACAATCGAATAATGAATAATAGCTTTGTTCATACATCTCGGACAACTTGACTGCTTGAGTTCAATATTCAAGTTTGCAACAAAAAGCGTTGAGATCATGCTCCACAAAACACAACCCAATCTAAAGCTTTTATCTCAATCGGGTAAATAGGCAATGCACAAGAGTCATTGTTGCTTTTGGACTCTCGTCTTTTGAAAAAACAAAACATGTCGGCTAGCAAAATTTGGCTCAAGAAGCAGAACGCTGGTGTTCCTCTGCTGCAAGTTGCAACATAACTTCCCATAGTTCACAACGAATCGGCATATCCAATTCATAAAAAGGGTTTTTCAAAACATAATCGGTATATAACTCATATAAACGTCTCTTACAGATCCAAACGTCAGCAAGTGCAAACAGGTTCATAGAATTGCATACCAAAAAATTCTTCAAGTTCTTAGTTTCGGGTGTTGCGGTTACCACAAACTTGACTCCTGTTTGGGACTGGAAGGCTTGTAATACAAACGTATCCGTCTCTATTCTTTCAATTCCAAACCCAAAGCGAGAATGAGCGGGGGAGAGTTGCCTAGATATAGCTTGTATACTGGACGTTGACGATGAGAACAAATAAGGATTGGTTATTCAAAGAGTTACCTGTGAAAGGTAGACGCCAAGCGCAGATAATCGTTGGATGACAGTTTTGCTGCTGTGTCTGAAAAGTTTTGTTGATAGATGAGACCGCCAGCTTTGTTCACCACAAATAAACTAAGTAACATGTCACACAGAAGAAAAAAATGAATGTGGGCGCCACAAAAGGGAAAAAATGAATGCTTTGATAAATATTGTCAACAGGTAAGTTGTTGGGATACTTTTGACTGTTGTCGACAACTGGTAAAGTAGGTTCCGTCCCCCGAGTTGTAGAGAAATAAATAGTCTCAAAGACTTGGAAGTTAGTTTTTCTGACGCTGTTTGTTTAAAGTAAGGGATGAACTTGTGTACGTTGATGTGAATGATTGACACTGTATAGAGAAGCTGTTACACGGTAAAGTAAAGAATAGTTGTTTCTTCAAGCTAAAAAACTTGCCCAGTTTTCTAGCTTTTTGTGTTGTTGCTTTTGCAGGGGTTATTAAACTTCCTCAAATCTACTCCATACTACGGGCAAATTCGGCCCAAGGAATCAGCAGTGCAGCTCTATGTATTGAAACTTTTGGTTATGTATACAATCTCGCCTATCATTATAGAGAAAAGTATCCTCTATCTTCTTACGGAGACTTCCTATTGCTAGCGTCTCAAAACTTGTTCATTCTGTTTCTGTCATACCGTTATCGTCATTTATATATCTGGGCAATAGGTAGGTAGAAAAAGAAATGTGTTTGGATTATGTTATAATGTTATTGAGGCTTTGTTCTGTTCTTTATTGCTCTCATATTCTTCATGACGAGTGTATGGATGCCGTTGTATTTGTTGCGCTGTCTGGTTACTTTGAATATAGTCACAGCAATGGCTTCTCGTGTTCCACAGATTTACAGCATTTTCAGGAATAAGTCGGGAGGGACACTGAGTCTTATTACATGTCTAGGAATTTTTGGTGGTGCTTGCACGAGAATCTGGACAACCGCTCAAGATGTGAAAGATAATTTGGTACTCTTTGGATATGTCATTTCAACGTTGCTCAATGGGATACTATGTTTACAACTCATTTATTATCGTTACTTCAAGTCTACGAAGAAAAAGGAAGAATGACAGCGATAAATGAAGAGCTTCAAGATGATCTTGTTGACTGTATTTTGTCATCACTTGGGGTTCTTCTTGTCCTTTTCATCATCATCGATGTTTATATCACCGCCATACATTCGTTTTAGCATTTCTATTTGTTCAGGGGAAACTCCTGACCCAGGCTCTTCCTTTGGACTGTTGGATTGATCGGGTCGTTCAAACACTATGGAAGATGATGAAGACGACGTTGGATACTTTGTTCCCATACCACCTTTTCTCCAGCCTCCAGAGATTCTCCTGCCATCAATAGAACGTCTGCGACCATTCCTTAGTTCCTCTTCTTCACTTTCCAATTCGTCTTCTTCTTCATCGTCTCCCACAGAAAATTCGTTCATTCTCCGACGAAAGTTTTCAATAGCATCCTTGTCATCAGCTAATGTGGACAGTCTTTCTGTGGCTGCTTCATTCTCTCTTTGCATCTGCTGTTCCTTCCGACGTTGTTGAAAGTATTTAACAACCAGAAAACATAGACGCATCAAGGCTATGAAGGTAAGGAACGAAAGAGCTAGGAGAGTATTAAAATCAAGTGACTTTTGCGCATTACCTTGTGCTCGAAAAACTGGTTGGACTACTGTTGCCATTGTAACTACCTCTTTCCTATGACTCTTGTTACTTGAACACTTTTGTATACAAGTCTCCCGAGGCGCTACAAGAGAGAGCGACCTCATCAAATTGGCTTCAGCAGATATATAAAGAGGTCTTGCGAACAACACTGTGCAAACAGAAACCAGGGTCAACATCCTCCTACACAAGGTCACCGATTGCCTCAAGAGGGTATCCTGCAGAAAACGCCCACAGCGTCTCATACAGCGGTCATTCAAACTTTGCGTCATCAACAAGTACTTTGGTGACTTTCCCCTCCATGTTCCTACATCCTTTTACACAATGGGTTCAACGACAACTGTTGTTCTCTCAAACTTACAAGTTGCAAGGGATTGTGAAATGTGCTAATCTTCCATTTCCTTGAAAGAGATGAGAAATATTTGTTTCTTTTGGAAACAGTGCAGCTGGTATCCACGTTGATAATGAAAAGATATCGCAAGCAAGCTTCATTACCAGACCGCATCTTGAACAGCAACTGACAAATTTCTCACTGGGGATGAATTGTGGTTGTCTCTTAAGACATCAAGTTTTCTTTAGAGAGCACTGCAAGGGTCTTTCTAGACTCGTTTCTATGTCATTCATTGAAGCTCTATGATATCTTTTATGTTGAACAAGGTAGTGTTGTGTATATGTATCTACCCGGATTTTATATGAAGTGTTCCTGCAAAGAAAGTTTGGACATCAAAAGGATTTCTTACTAGGAAATTTTCTTTATGGAATATCACCAATTGAGCGAAAAGAACAATATTTCAAGTTCTATATGATGCAACTGAACTTGTCAGTTGATGGGAACTTTTGAAGAGACAGAAATATTCTTCGAAAACCCTTTCTTTTTTTGCATGGGTGGTCGTTTTTGAATATTGTTGCAGGTTTGGGACCAAAAGTTCAACTTTATTTCTTACGCTACCAAATCCTCTTTGTTTCTGTTTTGCAGAGTTGACAAAAATCTACCAACCATGTATTTCTCAACTCTTGAGCAAATTTGTAGCTATTGGTTTCTTGATACGACAAATTTTGATGGGATATTTGATAAATAGGATGTATCCATGGAATAGCAACATCCTCTTGTCTTTTCACAAAGTCGTAGTTGATCTTCACACAGTAGTTGGAAAAAATAAGGATTTGGTTGATAAAATGTCTCTGCTCTTGTTTTGATCACGTGTGGAATCCATTGGTCATTGTGCAAGATGGAATCCTATGACCCCCTTTTGGTCTCCTTGAAAAGGCTTCATGAAAGTGACATAGAGTTGTAGAATCTAGGGAACCAGCAAATAAAAATAGATAAATTATCTTCAAACCACAATAGTTACATATTCCAAGTACTTTGAGTTGTGGAGGTTCCTACTTTTTATCTCGTTTTTGGGAACAAGTGCGTTTATTTCCTCAACTTTGTCACATAGTCTCTTGACAAGGACCCTTTTTCGATACAAGTTTGTGATATATATACGAAAATAGAAAACTTGGGCTATTTCCATTCATTCATTCTTCTCTCGTTCTCAACTAGAGCAAATGATACCAAGATAGATTTTCCACATTTCAGGATATTGCATTGGTTGTCCATGGTGTCTTTGCTCTCATCTACAAGAATGGCCATTTTAGACACTATTATCCACTTGGTCGAGCCACTTCATCCATTACAAAGCTTTGCCCTCTCCCTTTGGAATGGTTTTCATAGAAAATTCATCTATAGAGGTAGTCACCAGGTAAGTTGTCTTTCGATGAGAGGATATACTGCCGACTTGCACGAAATACTTTATCCATATGAGGACTGAAAAATTCCACAGGAGGAGGAATATTCTCTTCCTCTCCAAATAGATTGGAAAGATATCCAAGGCATCATCATCTGTTGTCTCATTTAGAAATATACAAGTCTTGAATCCAAGACAACTATCATTTTCTCTACTTTTGTGACAACATACTCTCTCGCAGTATCTCTTACAAAAGTTGGTTGCAAACAATTCTATTTTCGAGGTTCAAAGAATAATCAAAGGTTTGAGAAATAGGATCAAGTATCTATTTCAGCTTGCATAAACTCTCCAAGTTGTTACTTTTATTCAACAACAATCGGACATATTCTTAGGAATAACTCCAATTATACTTTGGCTACATACACCGATATTATCCTCCAGTATGCAAATCAGTAATCTTTTGTAGTGGTTGCTTGAACACAAGTCCTTTGGAGAAACATTCAACCAAATATGGGCCTTGAGTTTCTCAGCCAAGGCATTCTACAAAGGCTCGAGGACGTACTGACGAGGGCACAGTTTTTGCGACATTTGATGCAACTGCTCTCAAGTGGCATTGGGAAATAAATGAGTAGCGCGAAAAGACAATATTGTCTCAATCTCACGTGAAACTGAAATGTGTTGATCACTTTCAAAATTACAAAAAGAATCCATGAGGCATGTAGCCATGTTGACTGATTCATGATACTGGACAAAGTTTATCGACGATGTTCATTTATCCACAAAAATGGACCTGTTGATCACAGTAAGAGTAAAATAGAAACGGAAAGATCAAACTATCTCCTACAAGAAATATATTTGACTTCAATTAGCGCACGAATATAAAATATGAAGATTACCAATCTCCACAAGTCTTTTCAACTATGTTATCGTGACAATGCACAGGGAAGCAACATCAAAATGAACTTGATTGGTTTTTTCTAAATTGTTTGACAAGTTTTATAGGAATGTACGGGGCATTGGAGTGAAAGAGATATACTTTCTCTTGTTTTTCATAATATCATATTGTATCCATCGATATAAATACTCTTAAAGATTCTTTCCGAGTACGTACGGCCATACTAGTGGCACATGCGCCTGAACCCATTTCGAATTCAGAAGCTAAGCGCCCTCAGGCTTGGTTAGTACTGAGGTGAGGGATCACTCGGGAACCCCAAGTGTCGTACGTTTTATACTCTTACTTTTTGGTTACAAAAGTCAATGAGGAAGCTACTTTATCTTTGTAGGAATATTTGCTATTCTAGAATAGAAAGATAACTTTTATCTGGTAAAGGAGGATGGATCACAAAGTACGAGTGCAACAAGTTGAACTCCATAATTGTCTTTGGATGAAACGACTCTTAAGGATTCATTAAAAGTTATTCACGAATTGTAACCTTAACATTGTAGTATCCATTTTTTCTTGTCACAGGTTTTGTATCAACATATACTACATCCGATAGGATTCATCCAATATGAAGGGTTCAAGTGACTCTCGAGATAGAATTCAGGGTGTGCAGCTTATGGAGACAATACCAGAATAGAAACAAAGCAGTTCACTGGCTCCTGGAAAACTTTGGAATCTGCAAAGACTTTTCAAAGGGTAGACCAGAATGGTGAATTCTTAAACGTCTTCCAAGTGCCTCGCTGAAAAACTTTCAAGTTTTCAGGAAATTCTGTGAAAAAAGCATATTCGGTGTGAGAGAAAAGTATATTCGTTGTGGCTGGGCTTGCTAACCAGTGGATGGTGGAGCTATCCCTTGATAGATAGTAGTGTCCCTATCGACTTTCTCAACTGTTTTGAGACCGAAATATTTGGAACAGATAATCTTTCCCTTCAGAATCTTATTGAGAAGGTTGACTTTGAGATGCCATCATCTTGTGAAAGCAATGTCAAACCAACCAGTGGCAATGACTCGCAAATCCTTTCATTTAGGGAAAAGTGTTGAACTCTGCCATTTTTGGACTTTATTTGGGTTGGTTTGCTTAGTACTTTGGAGGAATAAATGTTTTATGCCAAGAGTACCCAGAAGAAGTTGCTATGGCTAAGCTTTATCTTTCTATGATCAAATATCTCAACAAAGATCGATTGGAACCATTTGGCTGTAAATATGCTTTTGTAGAGTTTGTGAAAGGCTCTCCAATATTCAGAGAATGTCTTTGTTGGACTTTGGAATAACAAAGGAAAGCAGAGACTGTCAAAGACTGCATCGAAATTGTTGTGAGGGCTCCAAATTTTGCTTATTATGGATGAGCATAATAAAATTTTTAGAAATGTTACGAAGGAGTATACATTTATACATTTACTTAGAAACCTCTTCATGAATTATGTCATTTCTTGACTCTTAGAGTATTGAATCTTCCAAGGGTAATTTTAGCTCGATAGTATTCTTCAATATCCTCTTTTCTCATTGTAATCTTCATAGGCACCTTATGGGGTTGTTTTTCTTCACACGTTTGAAGATTCACTCCCAATGGTTGGTGGATTGTGTTATCTTCCATTCACTGACCAATAAAGTGACGAAGAATTTGCAGAGTTTGAAAGACAGCCTGAGTATCCTGCTTGAGTGACCGAAATCGTGAAGCTGTCATGTCATAGATGGGAAAAGTACCAAGACAAATAGAATATTTCATTGAAAACATTCATCCTGTGACTTTAAGAAGTTGGTAGAAATTTATGAGAGAAGCAAGTCGAAAATATATTGGTTGTATCGAGAGTTTCAATGAACGAGATTGTAAATCTTTCTTCAAAGAATTATCAGCTTTACTCTTTCATAAAGGCAAAATTTTATCCTACAAACTGCATATCGTGACAAGATTCTGGTTGTTTTTCTGGAAGACGAACCTTGAAGGTTTTACATCTTCCAACAGAGGATGTCATATTGGAGTCTTGACTAAAGTATTATGAAGGGTAAATTAGGATATATGATCGATCAATATCGCAAACGTTTGGGAGCATTGAAAGGGAGCTTGTATGAAAAGTTACTTTTTTGTTCTCTATCAAAACCTATTGTAGCTCCATGGTGTCCGGGATATCAACTGAAATAGTCGTTTTCACTCCATTCAGGCGATCTTCGATATTTCGATGGTACTTTGATTGACCCTATGATTGATTGGATGACAGATGAGTTGTGGTTATATATGCCATCCAACTTTGCTCGATGGGATTTTATCTATTACAAAAACTTGCCTCTTGAAGAATGGTCCATGTGGTTTTTTCAATGATCGATATCTTTGTTTTCAGATCATAATTACGGCAGCTCTCGTATTAAAGATAATTTTGAAGGAAGCGAGTGTCGTATTTCACAACTTTTGAATGCTATTCGAGGCCCAAAGTTATCAAATTGAACGAATGGCCTTGAAGATGAGAAATTCTCAAAGAAAGTTGCTTCAGAGCTCCCAAGAGTCATAGTAAGAGAACCGAGCGGTACAGATTGTTCGGACAGAGTTCGTTTTATATATGTTTCTCCATACAAGTCTCCAAAAGAAATGGAATCTAATTGCTCTTTTATCTATTTTATGAAGTGGTCACCTGATTCGTTGCTTTCGTAATTGTGATTTTCCAAATGAGCCATAGCTAAAATATTTTTCTTAAAGTTTGATATTCTTTAATTTATATCTTTCAATCTGATAGCTTTGTTGAAGAATCCAACAAATGTATGAAATCATTTCAAACATGACCATTGCAAAGTTCTGTCACGTTGCTTATATTGGATCATTTTCAGTGCACTATTGGAAATTCATAGGATACTCATTACATCAAATAAAGCATTCGTTGTTCAAGTTTTAATGAACATTTTTGCAAATGACAAGGATTCATCTCTTTTGTCAGCTGATTGCTTACGTATCCACCCTTGTCAACAGGAATGAATGTCCAACTCTTAGAAAGGCCAAACACTGACCACCTCTGATGACAAAGAAGTGGCTCAAATATATTTATTTTCGGGTAAGATATTGGTTCAAGTTTTCATTTTTTGCAGTCTCAAATTTTCTACGATAATACATGTCGAGGAGTCATGGGTTTTCCGTGAAAATGCACTATTTGTACGTAATGCAATAATTTCATAGTGGTCTGCAAAGGAGAGTATACTGTCTACTGTACATTTGCTGACTGTTCGCTCTTTAGAGTGCTCCTATAGATTCTTTTTCATCGATGGAAAGAACGATAATTTTACTAGTGTTCAATGATGCAAATTTAAAGCGATAATATTTCAAAATGACTAACATTGGCTTTCGACAAGTAATGAACGACGAAATGTAGAGTTCGATTCACCATAAAGTAGAGTATCAAAGTCATTGACTGTTGTTCGCAAATTCATCAGCTCGTAATGCTACTAGTATATAGAAGAGATGGTCTTCATGTACTCGAATGATTCTCAGTCATTTTTCATCGACCTTGCTTCGATTATTTCCAACAACACTATGCAACAGAGTCGCATATCGACAGCATACTCTTCAGGAATCAATGCATTTTCGATTAAGAACTTTTTCAAAGTCTACAAAGGATTGTGTTGGCGCATACATACTATGTCCAATATTCACAGCTGCCATTGGTGTTTGCTCTCTTCCAGCGTTAAAAGAAACTTGTTGTACTGAGCTCGGAGCAGAAATAGTTGATTCTCCTCTCGTATCTTCCATTTGCATATCCATACTTGGACGAATATTCCTTTTTTCCATCATTCCACTGTTTCTTTCAGATTCTTCAAATGTCAAATGGAATACGTCTTAATAAATCTACAAAGGAATTTCTCAAAGAATCAGAAAGTGGTTCCAGTTGTTCCAACCATCCAGGATTGTCTGCAAACACTCTTTCAAGTTCTTCACTAGCCTTGCGACCTAAAAAGTTTCGCAAAGATGTAGTTGAACAAACTACAACTTGACAATGAGGAGGTATCCTCAACCACTCTTTTCGTATATTCTGTGGTTGTATCTCAGAGTTGATAGAACTGTAAACAATATTATTATTGTCGTCTTCATAATAAACTCCACTATTCAATATCCAATTCTGATTATCACTAAATTGTCCGGAAACTTCTTCAGTATACTTGTTGCTTACAATCAACTGAATGACTGTTAAATCATTCTGTTCCCATCCAAGCTGTGACGCCACTGGATGTAAAAATTTAGCAACTTCTGCCTTAATCATTGAACGTCCAACACCAGAAGTTGAAATCTGAAAACATTTCAATGTAATACCTATCAAATATACTCTCTCCTTGGTGGTTTCAGTCTCCATAGGTGTTTACTCTGAAGAAGATTCACCTTGAATAGCAAGGACAGAATCGTCTTTCATATCTGTTACTCGAATAAGAACATCAGGTCCATTGGAATTTTGTCGAATAGGAACAAATATTCCATCTTTTGATAAATATATTTCAAAAGATATTTTCTAAGTGTGAAAAGTTTCTTCGCTACAAGTATTGATTCCAATCACTGTCGAACCAACTGCTGAAACATACTTGAGAATAGGATCCACCTTGAAGCTGCTAACGGTTTACTAGACTCTATTGATACTCTTCTATAAGACTATGTCAAAATATACTCAATTCTCCTAGTTTGGAACAGAAATACCATCGAACATAGAGAGTAAACATATTCGCAAAATTGAAACTACCACTAAAACGAAATTCAAGTAAACCGAATAGGAGTGAATTTTCGATAGTAACTTTTGATGCCCTTCAAAACAGTCTTTCGACAGACCAACTTGAACAATGTTTCTCCAGCTTGGCTAAGAATTGGTTGTCCGTCTTTGCCTTGTTCATTGTTCGAACAGTTCAGATGACAAATGCCAAAATGTTTCGCAATGTCCAAAACATTATTTAGAATGACTCAAAAGTATCAAAGTCTCTCTCGTTGGAATGCAAAATTCTAAAATAATTGCAAAAAAGCATAGAAGAAACAGAAATACTTAATTCTTTTATCGAGAGAGAGAGTCACTGTCAGAGAACGATTTGAAATCATTTTCTCCACTTTCCTTTCTTATTTCATCCTCTGAAATATCACAAAAACTATTCCAACTTTCACATCTATCAATCAATAATATACTAACGAATACAATTGCATACACTTGTTTGAAGAACCAATGGTGTCCTTTACAATGACTAGGAAAAGTACTTTTAAAACTGACTAGTTATTGTTCTCCATATTTGGTATCAAAGACTTTACAGTTTCTTCAGAAAAAGACCCCAAACGAAGAACATTGAATATTATTCGAGAAAGGCGTAGCATCTTCTTGTCTACTAGTTGTCGAGTCCGACCTCCCTGCAGAAATAAAAAGTGCAAAAGACACAGCTAAAAAGTTCACTAAAACTCCTAAAAAGGAACGATAAACATTAAACATTCTAATGACTTTGTCAGGCTTTATCCAATCTTGAAACATCGAAAAATTTCTCAGTTTTAATGTTCCAAATTTCGTCAATAAACAAATACAAATAAAGTTTCTTTAGGACTTTTAATCTATTTGAAGCCATTCTTCTGGACAAAGTAAAAACTTGAGGAAATCAGGGCCAACTGGAAATCTACCAAGTGCTTCATTGCCCTTCCATTCTAAAAGTATAGTCTGAAAGCGAATCCCGTGAGGAACTTGGAGAGAATCGAACACTATATATAAAGTCTCGTTGAGTTGAGCATCTAGAGGAATTTTCCTATTTTCTCTCCTATTCCACTCTCAGACAGGCCAACTCATTTTCAAAAGTTGCAAACGTTTGGACGTGTTGGCCAATCGTGCTTTCCACTCCCACGCATTCGTAAGGCAAAGTTGGTTATTCCACACTTGAGAAACCTTTGATGTCCCAAACACAAGATGCGTAAAAGGCAATCAGATCCTACAACTTGCGGACTCTCAGTTGACAAGGGAATATTTGATCCTTCTAGTATGAATGCCTTTCAATCTTTCAATATTGCTATCCATGCCCAAACACAGAAAATGTTTTGTAACGATTATCCTCCATAAACGACATGCTATTGTTCTACTTTGAGTCTAATCTGAGTACTTGTTGTACTAAGAAAGTAACGCAATTAGCACAACAAATTCACTGCTCATACAAATTTTAATTTGGGCGACGATGAGTTTAGGTGAAAAGTGGGGGGTTCTTCGTGACACGTTCGAGCCTATTGTGGTAGACCGTGAAGACGACGTCTACCACGTTACAGACACACTTTGTGAGCTTTATCGCAACAGACGGCAGCTGAGGGTTGAAACAACTGGCCTCAATTACAGGTTGTCCGTCCCATTTGCGCCCCACTTATTTGGCTCCGGCAAAACGACGTTTTGCCGAAGCTATTTGGAGTTGGTGCAGAGGTTTCGTGAAACTTCCCTGTCGTCTTTTGCTTCAGACCCTTCCAGGAAAGAGTTTTTGGACAAGTTACGTGAAGCCGTTTTACTTTATGTGGATATGACAGAGCTCAAACCCATCAATCCCATTGAAGAAAGGCGAAACCTGGAGTGGGCTGTCTACTACTTATTATACCGATTTGCTTGTAAGCAGAAGGGTTTGTCACTTATGAGTCCTCAAGACGCATACAAAAAAATCCCGCCTCTTCCAGAATTTTTACTTCCTGAGCTGCGGAAGATTTTGGGTATTTCTTCTGATCAGTTTCTTCTTGTTGCTTTTGATGAAGTTGGTGTGTTGGATACAAGAGGACAATATTTTGATCTAGAAGTGAATGACGAGGGTAGAGTTCGTCCATACAACGACTTTTTTGGTATTGTTCGGGGACTCTGTAAACAAGACAATGTATTCTTTATTGTTGTTGGGAAAAGCAAGGGTTTAAGCATTAAGAATTATACAGCTTCAGTATCAAAGGTGTTATTACATTTTATTTCGTTATCACCGTTAAACTCGTCTAGTATCGTTGAATTCCTTGAAAAAAGTCATCTCGAAGAACAGGTTCATTATCGAGTTTGTGATATTCTATGTAGTTCTACTTTTTCAGTAAATGAATTGGCAGAGGCTCTATTGGAGTATACAGGTGGAGTTCCTGGTTTGCTTACTCGTGCAGTGAATATGCTTTTGAATTATGTACAAACAAGAGGACAGCCTTTTACGTTGAAAGATGAATGTCTATCGTGTATGAAGGAGGATGGTTTTAGAACAGTTTGCTCTGAGCCGTTTGTAACACGTATATCAACTTTGGATGAGGATACAAGAAGTTTGCTTGATATGCTACTAATGATGGCACTATATCGTATACCTTTCAACGTAAACGACAGATTGAATTCGGGGTCTTATTTATTTGATGCTGTTACTGAAATGGGACTCTATCGACATCCTATTGATATGAATACTTTCCAAGTGCTGCTTCCAAAAGTATTTATTGGAATCTTTGAGGAGCTAACATCTCTGTCCTTGTTAGAAAGGATACTTTTAGGATCACTTAATATAGAGCCAGTTGATTGTTTCTTTGCTTCCAAATGTCGAGTATTTGAAGGAATTGTTGCTATGCGACTTGTTTGGATACTTTCGTCCAAAGTACGAAATGAGTTTAGGGAGTTGTTGGGTAGATTATCTGCCATATGGAAAGATATGAAACTTCCTATCAATGGACCTTCACCTCTTCATTACATAATGTCGGTTAGTCGTGGTGAAGCAAGGAGTGAATCAAGCAAGGAACGGAAAACTTATGCAAGTAATGAATGGAACGAGATTATTCACAAAGCACTTGGTTTTGACAAAGTCTATATTCCAAAGGAAGCGAATTCTTATAGTCCTGATATCATGTTCAAGTTACAATCTCCCGTTAAACTCAAATTTCTTATGGTGGGAGTAGCTTGTAAAAGTCGTTGGAAATCGGAAGGAATTGGCTGGTCAGATGTTATTGAAGAAGCTAAGAAATTTCTTAAACCTGTTTACGATCAAGTTTTATCCCAAGCATTGGAATTTTATCATTGTATGCTTATTATAGTTAGTACAAAGTTAGCACTCAATGTTGCAAACGAGTTGGGTAATCAGAGTCGATGTTATACGAGTGGAATGCTTATTGGAGGGAATTCTTTTGAAATTCCTCCTAATTGTGAACTTGTTATTCTTTGTGAAAGCGATGTAGAAATGCTCATTGACAGAGAAATATTGAATGGACTAGAAAGAGCATTCTCTACGAGTGATCGACCTGTTTTGAAAAACTTTGGTCTCGGTCTAGTTCAAAGAGTACGTCACAGTTTCTTGAGTTGGCAATAAAGTTTGAATTCTTACATTCGATCGCTCGTTCGGTTGTTTTTATGACAAACTGTAAACTAAATATGTTTGAAAACTTTTTTTAAAATGTACTCATTGTATTCCATACTTGGATGATGATTGCTGCTGAACAGTGTCAAAAGTTTACAAGTTGTATAATTGCTTGCATGTCTTTTTGGTTTTTCACTGAGTCTTCAAGTGTATATTTTTAAAATGAACTGATTGTCTACTCCAGTATTACTAGAGGAATACCGTTGTCTTGTTGGAATACTGTTGACTTGATGTTACCAGGAAATATAAAACCAGCGACCATATTGTATTAACTTTTGAAACTCAGTTTTACTGGTGTCCAGCTCATGTAACGAACAAGAAAATCTAGTTGATAGTTCTAGAATTAACTTGTTGTCACTTTCCGAGTTTTCCTTGATTGGACTCATAAAACCATGAAGAACATCTTGAAAGTGAGATATAGTTGAATCTAATCTTGAAGACATTTTATGAAATGGTAAACAGAAAAACAAAGAGAGCTTCGTTCTTTCTCATTAACCATAAAGACATTGAATTTGTAACAGTACACAACGAGTTCATAAGTAAACAACAATGAAATTGTACAGTTGCACTACTAAACTCGTTTCAGAATTATTCGACAAAGTACGATAAAGTAGTACAAAAATAATGGAAAATTAGGAAAATTGACTTTCTTTACAAACCAATTGAACTTTTCGAATACTTCTCAAATGAACAAATCAATATGGATCCAAACAGGAATAAGATGCTATTTCTAAATATTTTTGGAAAGAGATAAAACCATTTCTTGCACTGTTGAGATTCCAATACTTCTCGAATGTGGATTATCCGTAGACTTGAAAGCACTCCTTAAACTCGACAAAATATCTTTACCAATAAAGTTTTCTACATCTGATTCAGAAAGAATGATCAATTCACAATTAAGAGGAATCGTGAAAACTCCTGCAACTCTATCGCCAAAGGAATAACAATGACTAGAATGATTCAAGTCAGTTGCTACACTAGTCGATAGCTTAGTACTCATGATGATCAACAAGCAATGTAATGTAGGATGAACAGTCACGACTTGATCATGAACTGGTTGCAAAAACTTGCAAGCTTCATCCACTATTTCATTCCATCTAATACCATTCAAACTCCATCGTCCTTTACAGGCAATACCTACAATCAAATTCTGTTCGCTCGTTCTTCCATGCAACTTGAATAATATGTCTGGACTATGAGATGTTGGCTCAAATGGAATATATATCTTTTCGAATTCTAACATTTCTTCCACAATTTTTTTCCAGTCATTGATATCGAATGTATCTCTCTCTACTTCTGATGTAGATCTAGTATAATGTATAGATTTCATATAGTAAGCAGTAGATTCAGAGGAAAACTTTACATTCATCTCTTTCCAAACAGAGGACAACTGACCAAGAATAGAAAACATCAAACTGTCTGTCGGGTGATAACAAAAATGTAAATAAAACATTGTGGCAACGAGACCTTCGAAAACTCGACATTTTGATTCATAAAAAAATTCCACAGGCTGTGACTTGAGGGTTTGTAATAGTAACCATTCCAACCTATCGTTCCTTACATTTTGCTCAATATATCCAATCAGTAACTTGGGAATCAACACTTCATAAAGTTCTTGATGGTTTTCATCTACAATCAACCGACGATAAAAGCACATATCTGTCACTAGATCAAACAGAAATACATCAAAAGTAGAGCTAAGATGCACAAGCTCATCCAACTCAAACCGAATATGATATAATGCCAACAAAGTAAGCATTTTTAACAAACGTTGACGCGTCTTGCTAAGACTACTCAAACGAGGCAACAATGGATCAACACAATAATTTGTTGCTATGGAATCATTCATTATCATCCAAAAGCCTTCTTTAGATAATAACAAGTGGTCTTGTGATAATTTACAATGCAAAAGGTAGTTGATTGCTTTCACAAGTAAACCAGGAACACCACCAGTAAGTTCTAGTAACAATTCTGCAAGTTCATTGGTTGAAAAGTGTTGATGACAAAGGATTTGTGAAACTTTAGGACACCCAGTAAACATAAAAGAAGAACTTTTCTCCAAATGTTCAATGATGCTATGCTTTTCAAGTGGTGAGAGGGGAATAAACGTCAACTCAACCCTGGATACTGAAATTGCGTTATTATGTATATTTAAGCCTTCACTTTTTCCAACAACAAAAAAGAATACATTGTCTTCTTTACAGAGTCCATGAATAATACCAACAAAGTCGTTGTATGGAAAAACTTTTTCATCCTGGGTCGTTTCGAAATCAAAGTCGCCGTAACTCTCATCTAGAACACCAACTTCATCAAAAGCAACAAGAAGAAACTGATCAGTACGCATGTTTAACACTTCACGTATTTTTTTAATTAGCACATCAGTCCTAAGTTTAAAAACTTTGAAACACTCGTCAGGATCTGGTTCTCCTTGACCCGATTTCAGACAGGCAGACTTGAACAACAAATAATGAACAGCCCACTCCAGGTTTCGCTTTTCTTCAATGGGATTCGTGGGTTTGAGCTCTGTCAAATCCACATAAAGTAAAACGGCTTCATGTAACTTGTCCAGAAAGGATCTCCTGCGGTCTTTTTCACAATCACTTATGTTCTCAGGTCCTATTAGTGCTCTTTCACCCATGCTCTTCACGAGTTCTAAATAACTTTTTACGAAACGTGTCTTTCCACTTCCAAAGAGATGTGGGGCGAAAGGAATGACTGGTTTAAAAGAACGATCGACTTCCCGGCGAACCTGCAACACGTACAACTGTCCAGTTGTTAAAACCACGTCTTGCTCTCTATCGACTACAACAGTGTCATACATATCTTGTCGTTGGAAAACGCTCGACATAGTAAGTGTTGAAATCGAGTCAGAAAAATGCGAACGCGAATTTTCCGAGAGAAAGTGAAAATAGTATTTGCCTTTCACAACTATTTCTGTAGAACGAACTTCTTTGTTATTTATATTTCCAAACAATGATGGAACATATTTCATATTGAAATGTAGCTTTTAAGAAGAAACGTTGCCTAGTTTTTTTTATGTAATGAGCATTATAACTTCTACCCGATTTATCACAATGGTAGCTTCAGTTTGAAGGTTCCTTTCTTCATAAGCTCTAGAATGGAAAGAGTATATTTGCTATAAAATCAGGAAGAAAGGAAAAGTTCTTCTCAATCTATTTCATAGAAAATTGGATTGCAATTCATTCTCCCAAAAATACTCCTTATCCACAATGCAACTATACTTCAAACTTTAAATGTCATTCACTACTCTATTTTTGTTGTTTTGTTCGATGTGATGTCGACATACATAGCAAATGTAAACAGTTTAATTGTTTCGTAAACATTAGGAAACTTTTCTTTGGGGTGTCAAGGGAACAAGATAGTGCCACAAGTGGAACATAGCTAAATTTCAACTTTAGCTTGGTTCACTTCTTGTGCAAGTAATTTGGAAGTATATTTTGAAAATATCTCATTCAGTTGTTGCTTTTCCTCTATTCTTGCACTATATGACTGTTTTACTAGAGCAGACAAGATTTGAAGTAACGCTTGACAACTCAATTGGTTTCTCTACTCTTGAAGTGCTCTTAGTTTTTCCAGAATTGTCAGTGGTTGACTGTTGATATTTGGAGCGTAACCCTTTTTGAAATTTTCCAGACTTTCTCAGTTGTGTATAGCGAGTAATGGAAATTACAGTATATATTTGCCAAGATCAATTCAACGGAACGTTGTCTGCACAGTTACTTGTCATGTGAGTCCTAATGATATAATGTCATTGAGAGTTTTCCTCCACAGAATTGACAAGATAGATAGAGCCAATAATTGATGCTCTATCTCTTTACAATTCAATTGTACTCTATGGATTATGAAACACTTGATATGTACATAAGCTGATTTAACAGGTGACTAGTTGTCTTTTATCAGCATACTTGCCTTCAAAATGACAACTTATGTGTCGTTGCTAATAGGTGATTGGTTCTCTTTTGTGATTGATGATTTCTCCTCCAACAATTTCATTAACAAAGATTCGTTCATCTGACAGACTTTAAGAGCTTCCTGAATACTTTCTGAATGATCGCTTGGCTGAAAAACATGAAGCTGCCAACTCCCCACTTTTCACCTAAGCTTCTCCAAGTTTGAAACAATGTGATTCTATACAACTAGAGATATCCAATAAAGACGCTCTTCAAAGCTGTTTACTTGAAGTTGAGGTTGAGTTGATTTCCATCCCAAGTGCTAGCTAAAAATGACTTTGTTTAGGATATGTACATCATCTATTATTGCAAACCAATCATCCATCTCAGAGTTTTCGCCTCCACAATTGTTCATCATTAACTTGCCAGTCAAGACAAAAAACATTCAAAAAGTATTATTTGTCATAGTCTTTGTCAATCTTAAAGCTCAAAACAACTCTGCTTCCATCAAAGGATAGTCAAGCATCATTTTTCTTTTTCCAGTAAAACTCGAAATCTTTCAGAAAAGCCTTCACTACAAAGAAACTCAATATAGCTTGGTACTGATAAATTACCTTTGGCCTCCTTAAATGGTAATGGAGTAACATAGACAATACTTATGCAGTGTCGCCAATCAATACCTTTGGAATCCAATAAACAAAAATCCACAATCCTTCCAGAATCATCTTCCTCTAACGTGATAGTAAACTCTTCATTGAAAATCAAACCGATTAAGTTTAGTAACTGAGGCTTATCTGTTACTCTCACTCGTCTCCTCTTCTTATTACGTTTTTGGCCACCTTGGGAACTTGCCATTGATCCTCGAAGAGATGAAAGGGATGACTGGCTTCAGAGAACGATCGAGTTGGCGGCGAAACTGCAACTCGTACTACTACAATCACTAAATAAATGTTTTGCTCTCGGCCTACAACCACAGTTTCATAAATTTCTCGTCTTTGCAAGGCACGCGACATAGTCGACTAGGTGAAGAACTACGAGATTGAAAACAGGGTCACGAAAACTGAAAATAATATCATCTTCTTCGAGTCACCTTGAAAAATAAATTTTTCTTCTATTCATGTAGCTCCAACGCTGCTTCTAAGTGAAAAGACTCGTAAGTTTGAAAATTTGCTGAAGTATAAGCTCAATCGTTGATGCTGCATAGAAACGCAATTCTCGGAAAGGATATCTTGCTTTGTTTTCAATAAGCCTTGAGTTTTAGATTCATTAGAAAATACTCTATAAGAAGTCATCACATTTTGGGTGCAAAATGTCTTGCAGAATGCGTTAGATTCTCTTGCATATTCCTAGTTCTTATTTTTCATATTAAAGAATGCGTTATGGCTATTACACTTAAAGCCATGTTTCTCATCAATTGCTCGAGCTCCATCTTATTGAATTCATTATCTCCATATATTATTGCTTCTCGAATTAGAGAATTTCCCCTATTGTGGACCATTCCTTGAAAATAATTTTATCAACTCATCTAGATGAGAAGCTCACGTTGCCATTCCATTTCATTCAACTAGAAAAGTTTATCCAATTTTATAACTTTCAAAATGAGGATGTTGGATCTTTATTTTCTAAGAAACAATGAAACTGTTGAAACCAACGGTATTGCTCTTCAAGTTGTATATCAACACGAATCTTTTTTAGATCACACTCTTGTGTTTATCGATGAAAAATAAGGCGTGTCAATAGAAAGCGAATCACGAGTCTGCTGACAAAGGCCTCACGCCAAACTTCTTACAAAGAAATATTTGGCAACACATTTGGCTGCCTCAATCTATCTCGTCTTTTTAGTGTTATACAAATCTCAAAGTGTTTTAATCATTCATAACGTGCAGTAGACTCATGTTTTTTTAAAACCAAGTTGACCTTTATCAAACTGTCCAATTTCCATTTTAAAATTGGCTAAACCAAGCATAAAACTGTTCATCTTCCAATAGAATACACATTCATTGTTTGTCTTGCTTCTCAAGAAACTCATGTATTCCGTCAATGATCAAGGGAATATCGTGCCCTGCTATACCATAGCGCGATAAACGTATACCATTTAAATAAGGAAAAGACTTTGGAGTGAACAAATTCAGTTGACGAGAGTAATATTCAATTACAGGAGCCTCAGTAAAACCACAATATTCTCTTAAAAAAGTATTCCAATCAAATGAAGAACTCATAGAACTGGATGCAACATTTTCTTCGCCTCTCACTTGCATCACATTCATATCCATCCTTGGATGAGTATTTCTTCTTTCCATCAATCCACTATTCCTTTCAGATTCTTCAAATGGAATACGTCTTAACAAATCAACAAACGAATCGCTCAACAAATCATAAAGTGGCTTCAGTTGGTCCAGCCATCCAGGATTGTCTGCAAACACTCTTTCAAGATCTTCACTAGCCTTGCAACCTAAAAAGGTTCGCAAAGATGTAGTTGAACATACTACAACTTGACAATGAGGAGGTATCCATAACCATTCTTCTCGTATATTCTGTGGTTGTATCTCAGAGTTGATAGAACTGTGAACAATATTATTATTATTGTCTTCATAATAAACTCCACTATTCAATATCCAATTCTGATTATTCCTAAATTGTCTGGAAACTTCTTCAGTATACTTGTCGCTTACAATCAACTGAATGGCTGTTAAATCATTCTGTTCCAATTCAAGCTGTGACGCCACTGGATGTAAAAATTTAGCAACTTCTGACTTAATCATTGAACGTCCAACACCAGAACTTGACAACTGAAAACATTTCAATGCAGCACCTATCAAATATACTCTCTTCTTGGTGGTTTCAGTCTCCATAGGTGTTTGCTCTGAAGAAGATTCACCTTGAACAACAAGGAAAGAATTGCCTTTCATATCTGTGACTCGAATAAGAACATCAGGTCCATTGGAGTTTTGTCGAATAGGAACAAATATTCCATCTTTTGATAAATACTTTTCAAAAAATGGTTTCCAAGCAGTGATATGGTAAGTTTCTTCGTTAGCACTATGGGTTCCACTCCCTGTCGAACTAAATGCTGGAACATAATTGGGAATAGGATCCACTTTTAAGCTGCCAATGGTTTCTGCAGATTCTATTGAAATATGTTCGACAAAACTATGTCGAAATATACTCAATTCTCCAAGTTTGGAACAGAAACACCATCTAACATAAAGAATAAGAGTAAATATAATTTCAAATTTGAAACCACGACTGGAAGGTGAATCCAATCGACTGATCGATGAAAATAAACTACAAATAAAACGAAAAGGAGGAATATTCCAATATCGCGATTGAATATGCTTTAGTACAATCTTTGGAAAAACCAACTTGAAAAATGTTTCATAGCTGTCTTCAGCGGGTATCCTGCTTGCTTCGCCTTGTTCATTTCTCGAGCAATTCACATAATAAAAACCAAAATGATTGGCAATATCTAAAACATATTCAGGATAACTTCCTGTTCCTAAACCACCAAATAGAGTCTCTCTCTTTGGAATACGAAATTCAAATATACTCGCAAGAAGCATAGAAGAAAAAACAATCATTGATTTGGGTGTCATACGAGAAAGAGTTACTACGAGAGAAAAATTCGGAGCAATTTTCTCCATTTTCACTTTCATTTCATTCTCTGAAAGATCACGAAAACTATTCCAAAGTTCACATTTGTTTCCCAATTCATCTAAAACATGAACAACATAGTAAGGAACACCGCCTGTATAATCATACACTTGTTTGAAGAACCAATCGTGTCCTTCAGAATGACTAGGAAATAATACTTTTAGAATAGGTTCATCGTTATAAGTGGTATTTTGTATAAAGTACTTGATAGTTGCTTCTGAAAAAGGATCCAGCCGAAGAAAATTTAACGTTATTCGGGAAGGCATTGCATCCTCTTCTCTACTAATTATACAGTTCGATCTCCCCGCAACAATACAAATGACAAAAGGTTGACTTACAACAATTGATAAAACTCTAAAAAAGGCACGGTACACGTTGTGCACTCGACTTGCTCCTTGTGTAACCATCAAATCCTTAAACAATGTGAAATTGTATTCTTCTAAAGCTCCAATTTCATCAATAAACAAATATAAATAACGTTTCTTGGTGACTTGCAAGAGTTTCTGAAACCATTTTTCTGGATTACCAATACAGGAGAGAACTTGAGAAAGTAAATCTGCACCGTTGGGAAACCGGGAAAGAGCTTTCTCACTTATCCACTCCAAAAGTGTATCTTCAAAACATGTTCCCCTCGGCACATCGAGAAGACTCAACATAACATATAAAGTCTCGTTTAACAGCGCGTGTAGAGCACGTTCTCCTACATTTTCTCCCTTTGCAAAGCCAGGAAACTTCTTCCTAGTATCTACATAACGCAAAATACGTTCTTTGTTGATGGAAAGGAACCTTCGGAAGTTCTCCCCAAATGCGCTTTTGCCACTCCCATACATTTGGGGAGCATAGCACACATGAGGTCGAGGAGTTTGAGGTATACCTCTTTCATCGAAAACAAAGGAAGATTCAAAAGCTTCCAAAACTTGTAATATCGCTGATTCTCGGTTGATAAGAGGATATTCTATCCCTGAATAGCGAACACGATTCCTTCCACCCAAACTCGTCATCGTCGCCAAAAGGAAAATCGGTAATTATGTGTGCTTCAAGAAATTTCTTGATTATAAAAAGATAAATAGCACTAAAATAAACTTGCTTTGGTATTGGAAGAATCATAAACTACCACGTATATGTTTTATTTTATGAAATATATTTAGTTTTCACTTTTCAGTTTTATTTAGCACTGTTTGGCTTAAGCTCTTTGTCAATAAAGCTTTCTAAAATACTTGGCTAACCTTTCTCTAAGAAACTATATGGTTTGTAACTTCCAAAAGATAACCAGCGCACGTCCGTATTGGCTTCTAGCAATGGTTTTATTGTTGTGGTTGCAGAACTAATGGCTAAGTAGCTTTACTGATACCCTTTTTAAAGTAAGTTTCCTTATAGACTTTTCCTTGTTCGAATTTTAACAAGAAATCTTTTGAAAATTGCATATAGAAGTTTTTGATTCTTTTTGAGTATTGTCGAAACCGTTTATTCGTTTGGTCTTAGCCTTCAATGAATGGGCTTTAACCTTGAGTTTTATGTGGCATACAAAGGTACCTTTTCGGTCCCAATTTATGTACTTTGCAGCTCAGAACCACATTGAGAACTGTTGATCCTTATGTTTTGGCCTCTATGAAGGTATTTAATATGCGTAATATCGTGGAAAACATCCTAGATAATGAGGCTCCTAGTTGTCTTTGAGTTTGAATACTTGTCACTTGTAGATGTCTTGTGATGTTGTTAAGAATCCTCGTTTTTACTTCAGTCATCGAGGTCCTTATCTACATTCAAAATTGATTCTGTGTTGATTGGATACCCTGCCGGTTTCTTGTTAGTCAGTTTATGTCTAGTAAAGGTCTGATTTTCCAAATGGAGAGAAGAGACCGCCCTTGAAAACTGGGCTGCGAACTTCAAAAGCTACTCCTGCTCTGCAAAAAAGCACACTTGGACTCAATTTGATAGTAGAAAAAGTCTTTGTGCCATTTTTGCTTGTTTCCTCATTGCCTTTACCTGAGGATAGCACTTGGAGTGCAAACGACCAAGAGTTCATCTTTGGTCAATTCAAAGCCCAGAATTGGAAAGAAGAAACGAATGTCTGGAGAAGCTTTGTCAAGCGAGAGGATGTGCTCCGAATGGAAAGTGGGAGCTCTTTGGAAAGAATTACCGTAACTTTGAACATTCTTTGTTCTACAGATAAGAACAGTGTTAAAGAGGATATTTCTGGAATAGTAGCATTGTCGACTCCTTTTGACCTGAGATAGTTGTAAATACTTACTTATGGAAAGATTTATTTTATTTATATTGAAAAAAACATAAAAGCAAACTAAATAGATCGTTTGATAAATGCCCAAAGTATTTTGAAAACTAAAGCAAAGGAAGAAATATTCGCTACGAGAACAAACCTTGAACACTACGATAAGGTAGACTAGTGTATGTTGAATTGACAAAGTGTAGAGATCTTGAAAAATATTGTATTCGAAACAAGTTGTCTAGTAAAGGATGAGTGAATGAAATGAAATAAAAAGATTGTTTCAAAGATATATCAAATTTGATGAATATTCCACATTCCAAAGCTGTTTTGGGAAAAAGTTTGAATCCAAATTTGCCAACACAATTCATTGAGTTTTGTCAATCACTCAAGTTCTATTTTGTCATTTGGTTCCCTTTATCGATATTCACGATATCTATAGATTGTTTGCAAAGAAATATGCATGGTGAAGGAAAGGGAATATAACTCTTTCAATCAGCTACTACTCAAAGAGAATTTCCTGAATTATTCTATTGATTGATGAATTTTGCTCGGAAGATCAAGAATTCTAAAGAAAGTTGTTGGTTTTTAGGACTTTGTATACTCAAAAGGTAAACATTTAACTGTTATTCTTTCATTCTATTTCATATGTCATTGAAACTCTTCTCGTCTTAAAACTTTTTTTAGCAAAACTTTGAAGCTTTATCAGTGTGTAAGAGAATATGGAACAGAAAGAGAATACATTCATTTGTATTCCTCGAATAGTGAAAAGTCGCAAAAAGTAGCAACAAAAAAAGGCCAAGAGATTGCACAATAGAGATCATCATACTATACAAGGAGAAGCCACTAAGTAACAATCGGATTCAAACTATAGTCCAACTTTATGTCTAAACACAGAAGGAAGAAAGACAGTAGTAATAGAAAAAACAGGAACAAAAAATCAACTGCTTTCTAATATATGAACAAAAAAGCCTATCTGACGAAGAATATCTCAATTCAATTATTCTTAAAAAATAAAAATTGAACAAGAAAGTTATGTCGTAAGAGTACACATTGTGAAGCCGACCAAGTGATTCTAAGTTGAACCCTTTTGAGCATAGATAACATGAGGCTTAAAAATTTTTAACCAAAACTCAAAGTTCATTTTTTAAGGAATTCAAGAAGACTACCAGTGTAATAGCCATCATTATCTTCATCATAGCCATTTTAATGTCCATCAACTGGAAATAATATAGTATACTTGGAACTTACAGAAATGATTCAACTCGAATGAACTGGGCAATCGACAATTTTAAAAGTTCTTCTGTGTAAAATGGATTCGAAACATCCTTATAAAGAAGAATTGGGTTTCGACTCCAATTTAATTGCCTAAATGGATACAAATATAGTAGAATTGTAACCATAGACAGATGGGTTTTGAATCACAAGAACAATTCAAGCATAGAAGCAAAGAAGGAGCTACGTATTTACTCAATTCATTTTGTTGGAGAGTAGCATTATGATTTGTAAAGATTCAAGATTAAGTGAACAAAGTAAAATATTTCCGTTTCAATGCAATGATACTGCCTCAAAGCAAAACGATAAGTTTAGACAAAGATGCCTATAGAGTCAAACAGTGGGTTCGAACGAGAAACTTTTCAAGACCAAACTTTGCCACCAAAGCCCTGCTAGTATTGGTCGTAACTGCCAAAGACTTGAAACTTGAGTTCCATAAAGCTTGAAAAATACTTGTCTTTAGTCCAAGTTCATGTTGTACGTACCTCAACCTGGATCCTTGTTGAAAACTGTTGCTTTTATTTTCTGGTAAGTTTACAGGCGTTTTTACTATGTAGACTACTGTGGAAAAAGTCGGCATAAAGAGTTCTCAATTGTTTTTTAAGTTTGAATCCCTGCCCATATACAGTCTTGTCGTGTAACTTGGTTTTTCATACTACAAAGTCTTGTGAATTGCTGCTATGAATCCTCTTTTGTGTCACACTCATCAAGGTCTTTTGTAGCACTCGAAGTACATTCTGAGTCGATTCTTGTCTTCTTCAAACAACCAGTTCTTTTATTTGTCAGTTTATGACCATTTAGAGTCTCTTATCTAACTGGGAAGGAGAGAGGAGCGGTTTGCTTGATTGGACGAAGTGATGATGGCAGCTTTCAACCTTCTGTTGACAGACTTGAAGAAATCACCAAAGTTGCGATATATGAGCTAGTTGACTGGGAATTAGATAAAGCTTTGTAACTATTTGAGTGCTTCACCAGTTGATATGTTTCCAAAATGCAACAGATATTTTTCCAACTTTGAGTTTTGGCGTTGCGTTTTAGAATATATTTGGAGAATAGCCAACTTTGAAAGTTTACATGAGAGTATGGTTTAATAGAACTATTGTAGATGCGTCTGTGTTTTTTATCAGAGAAACTCTGAGGGAACCAGATTCGAGAGTGAGTCCAGGTAGTAGCTTCATAACGTGTTGAAGTATTCTGGGTACAGTTGAAGAGTTTATGACTGAGTTGCTTCTTTCTTGCCTCTTTTGCTTTTCTCTGTTGGGTTTACTAGTGTAGGCAATTCTTTGTCTTGGGAAGCTACCTTGACAATTTGGTTATGTTTCTCCAACTTTAGAGTGTTCTAGTGTTTCCAGAATTTCTGTGGTAGATTGTTGACTTTTGTGAAACTTAGACTGTTTGAAACTTTGCTCTGTTCTAAGAGAATGACTGACTACGGGTCTGGGCTGGTGACTGTTAGTGTCAAGGGACAAAACAAGGCAAGGTTTTTGCAACGACACTTACTATGTGAGTCGTGACGCTCTGCCATTATGGACAGTTTTCATATATAGCTTTTATACAAAATAGAAAGAGTCAACGACTGATTCTTTATTTTCGCAATACAACTATACAAAAATAGAATATGCGACACTTGGTCCATGTATTCAAGCGAATTGAGAAACTCGACTGGATTCTTTATCAACATACTTGTAGGCAAAATACAAATTATATACCTGTGTCACTTCCAATGTGTACTTAAACGTTTTGTTGATAATTGAAATACTCGACCATAGTGTATAAACTCTGATCTGCACAAGTCTAAAAGGTAGTTGATACTTGTAGCACAGAATTCACGATCTTTCAAGCTGCAAACAGGTCAGATAGACATTTATCAGCACAAGTGTTCACCCTACTTGACGAAATTTCTCTATGACAACTTGGCGACTCCACACCCAATCGTTCCAAGTTGTGGGAAACACGCCCTTCTTCTTGAAAGTGGTGGATTATACTTTCTTGAAATGATTACTATCGACTAGAGCTGAATGTTCTCCAAATCAATTTGAAACCAGTAAATCTTCAAGGTAAATAACAAAGGTGAGTTTATCTCACTATCAATGGCGGGCTTTACTCTCAGGGGTATGTCAACGATCATTCTAACACAACGGTTCTCTTCAAATAATGCAACGTTAGAGAATCAATAGTATTCTAGGTAAACCTTTGAGTGGAAGGTTCCCTTGGAAAGTTTTCACTAGGTACACATGAAACTATATATGGCACTTTTGACGGTACTCAAAGAGCTCTTCAACGTCACTTTGCCCAATCTCTTTTTGTGATTGTTTTGCTCAACTGTGGCTGTAGTTGCTTTGTTACCACCTGTTTTTGAAGTGGATAAAATTGTTCCTTTTTATGAAAATATAAGTAGTTGAATTTAGAGGAGAACTTTTTAGTACGAAAAAAACTTTGAAGTTTTATGACTTTGCACTTTTTGAAATACCAGCCAAGGCCCGGTTTGGTTTGTTCGTTTCCTGTCAACGACTTGGCTTGAACCTCAAAGTCACTTTCAAGTTCTTGTCGAATGCAGCGTAGGTACTGCTCGAGAATTTGCTGATCTTTTGTTTTTGGTCTGTTTGAAGACGTTGATCCTGCGGAGTAGTGGGGAACCAGTCGGCACAAAGGCTCCAAATAGTCTTTGACCTTGAATCCTTGTCCCACTCTAGTCTTCCAATGTAACTTGGTTTTTCCAATTGATTTGTACTAGTAATTGTTGTCCTGTGAACAACAGATGAGGACTCTCTCTTGTGGAACAATTACCAAGATCGTTTGTAACGATCGGAGTATATTCTGAGATGAGTCTCTTTGGCTCTTCACAAAAACGATTCTTGTCATTGTCAGTTTTTGTCTATTAAGAATCTATTGTCCGAGTGGAGAGGGGAGGTTGGCTCGTGGCCACTGAACTGCGCAGTTCAACTGTGAGTTGCTGTTTCGAAAACGGACGTGAACAGAGTTTGTACACCCACTTTGAAGCATCTTTACGTCGTTGTTTGCTAATCTTACTTGACGAGGTCACTTGAAGGATGCAAATTCGAAACAAAACTTGGAAGAAAAGGAGCATCTGATGGGAAAAATTTTCACAAAAGAGAGGCTTCGCAACTCGTCGGCATAGTGTATGTTTGGAATAGCTACCTTAGTCTTTTGTGCTCAAGTCTATAAATACTTAGCAGTTGACAGTTTGTGAGACACAGTTTTGGAAAGGATATTGTTTGAATAGTATTACTGTTGGCACTTAAATAGCCCCGTCTTTCTATTGGGAAATCACAACCAGTTATACAACATACAATTCTATAAAAAGGCTGACAAGCACAAAGTATACAAACTGACAACTGTCCACGAAATTATGAATACATTGCTCATTTTAAACAGCGATTCTTTCAGCATATTAAATTACTCGACTGAGCAACATTCCTAGATATGCCCAAGATATTCCAGGATCTTCCTACGTTACAAAGCAAATTGAGCAGGACATGAATATTTTATTCTTGATGCCTTGTTTACTTGAACGATCGATCTTCATACTGGTGGGTGCGGTTGCCAAAATTTTATTTTCGTAGAAGTCTAGCTTCCGTGAATGAATACAGGCTGAATTTCGTGACTAGTTAATTATACAAGAAGAACTCTAGCCAACATTTGGATTGTCATAATGATAAAAATGTCTGAAAGGCAAGGAATTTTTTCTATTCAATTGACAATAAAAAATGTACACGACACGTAATTTCTTTTATAGACAAATTATCTTGTCATTTATATACAAACGAGAGAGACTTTTAGCCAAGAAAGGAAGACAAACACCAACTGCAATACACAGTACCAAAAAGACCATTATAGAAGGAAAATACAATTGATAATATCTAAGAAATCGAATCTTGGCAATTTGGATATGCTTTAACCCAATTCAGGAGAGGCGAGAAACTCAACGTTTAGCCACTTTCAGTCACAGAGGTGTAAACAGAGAGACTTCAAAGAATCAACGCAAATTTTTAAAACAAGGCAAAAACTAGAATTGATCATTCAAGTTTTACCAATCAGCCAATCAGAATTGTTCATAATTGGACAGAGCTGGGACCAATGCAGTAGAGCTATCACCCAACGCCAAAAAAGAAAGTTCTCGTATCGCTTCATAAGAAAAACTTTATTATGAAGAACAATTATACAAAAATGCTTCTAAGACCACAGTTTAAAAGAAAAGATTCAAACAACCCAATATCAATCAAAACAATACATAGTGATGCAAGACAATTGACATATCACAGAAACTTATTGAAGACAACATGTCCTTGTGAGAGTTCCACATAGAATATTCAATTGAAAAGAGAAAAAGAAAACCAAAAATTTCTGGCAAAAACAATATTAGCTCAAAACGAACTACTCAGCCAAAACAAGCACCAGAAGGAAATGAAATATTCTAAAATGTGGATTTCTTAGGACAAACACAATCAAATTTCTAAATTACAGGAAGTCTAAGAGAAGAAAAAGTTTGCGAATTTTATATAACCCAGTGGCGAATTAAAACAATTAGGAAAACATATAAAAGCGGACCATACAAAAAGTTCGGATTAAAATACATTAAAACTATAAAGTTGTCTATAATGCACAATGCTGAAATCATTTCCAATTACACTGTGATGTGAAAGAGGAAAAAGATTAACATCAAAAACACCTAAAATAGTACCTGGAAAATATTACATATTCAAAAACCATACACACTCAACGAGAAGAAATGCAATTTTACAAAGAAACCTCTCTTCTTTACAAGAGACTAAATTAGAAAGTGATATCTGTGAAAACAATATTAGCAAATAGTATATAGAACCTTAGTAGATTGTGTTGCAAATGAAAAACTTGTTACATTGTAGATTTTACTAGGCAGAATTAGAATCCAAGCTGGGTCGTTGGGAAATCCTGTAAGAAGCTATTTGAGTTCACATGAGGGTTCATTGATTCATTTTCCCTCACTTTCCTCTATTGCCTTTTGGCTGTCATGGGCTGTGTTCTACGTAGCCAATTCTCGACAAAATTCAAAAATTCTTCGAAATTTTTTAAAGCAGATATTTGTGGAAAAAAAGTTGTAGAAATTGGTTTGTGTATACTAATTTGTGTTTTCTTGTTTCATATGAACTTTTTCACGATTAGCCAAGAGTATGCTCCAACTGTCTAAAAAATGGCTAGAGTGCTATTTATTTGCAAATATAAAAATAAGTAGTGGTCGAAATCAACAGAAATGGAGGAGTAAAAGAATCGAACTTACCAAGCTCTTCTTTTATACTCCATTGTCCTCTGGTAAAGTTGAGGAAAGACCAACGATTGATTTAAAATCTCCATGGTGCATTTTTGCATACATGACATAGTTGGAAATTCTTGAGTCAGTTTGCCAGCTAGTACACCAGAATAATTACAAGTGGAGCTTTTTCTGCAGTGTCCCAAATACCACAGTATTTCAAGTTGAGCCGTTAACAAAGACTGCTAGTCTCAATCTTGCTCTTGCTCCCTATTAGAACATAGAAATGAATATGTGCCTCAGTAGAAGGCATTCATTTAATTTCTATTCACCAAGTACCGATTTAGACGCTAGAAAAGTATGAAAAGCAAAACGCATTGAAATTTCTTATGGTAATAATGGAAGAAATAGAATTTCGACTGGAGGACTTCCCAAACAAAGAGTTTCAAATAGAAAATTCTAGAGAAAAGAGCTAGGAAGAAACCAAAATATTAAGCAATGCATACTAAAAGACTGAAAAAGTATTTAAAGATAAGAAAACAAAGAATAACAAATTGATTGTGGAGAAAAAGAGAGAAAGTACAATGTGACCAATAAGGAAAGATGCCACGCAGTGATATAATCTTCTAATAGTTATCGCGCAAAGTATTGACCAGGTAGACATAAAGCAACAAGAAAGAGGAAGAACAGCAGACATTATGGAATATTAATGTTGTCATTGTTAAATGGTTCTTTCAATTGAAAGCGTTCTTTATGGCATATGTATGGTATGGCTTACTTTTGGTCGAATATGGATATAATATCACCAAAGTAGCAGTTTAGTATACGAAGATACTCACAGAATGAAATAAGGAATATAAATGTATCAGAAAACGTAAAAAACTGCTTTATCGGATGGCTAAATGATAAATAAGACACCACAAAGAAACACAAGGCGATAAAAGGTTGTACCCTTAAAACTACTGTCAATGAATTGAGAATGACTGTGATTTGGTAGATTCCGAGCAAAGATGTTTCAGAAAACGGAGCCGATTTAGTTTAGCAACATTTCAAGTAAATAATGAGTTATGTTAGCTCCAAACAAATGATAACGTTTCCTCAGTCAAAAGCGGTACAATTGCACGAGTATGTTAGGGAATGAAGATTCATAGGCGAAATTGAATTGACACGAATGGATCAACAAGCAAAAAAAACTTCGAAACTACTGAATATGAAAGCAACAAGGTAAGTCAAAATATGTGAATTATTAAATAATTCTTTGCTTTATAACATTGGTTTCAAGAGAACATAATTCATTGAAGGAAAACGCATGATGTATGTCAGGGGACAATAGACAATTCTTTTTTTATTGGACCTTTGTAACTTTTCTTTCTTTCGTGCACTTATAGACTAATAAATGAACGATAAAGATATCGATTTTGAAAATAACCCATAGAGAAAAGAAAGACAGCCAGAGAAATAGAATCTCTAGAAAGTTGAAGAATTCTCATATACTACTTGTCTTTATTGAATAAGTATATCTCTGATTGTTTTCTTCAACGGACATTGATCGATAACGAAAAAGATAGTAAGAAGAGGTGTCCAAAATGCATGTTCAACGAAAAATCTACTATATCCTTCGTCGAAAACAATTCAGTACTTTTGTAAACTTAAATACTCAAAAGAAATTTTATATATTTAATTAGAAAAACAAAAACAACAGGATGATTTCAAAGAACAAGAATCAAAATGCTACCAACTCATGGAGGAAAAGTGCTTTTGAGAGATATGTTTCAATACAAGCTGTTATTCAAAGCATAGTCAAACTGACATAAAGCATATAATATCCAAGTTGCTATAAGCCTACATTGAATTTTTGTGGCTAGATTGCTAGCGGTTTAATTCATTTGAGGCTTTTTAGTGGCAAAAGCTTGGCATGCTTCATATTCCTTATATATATCAACAGTACAATTCGTGTATAATATTATACCGATAATCATAAAATAGAACACAGTGGATCCAGTTACCATAAGAAAGCAAAACAACTTTTTAAAAGAAGGTTTCCGATAAAAGATACCACATAGTAGCAACTAACAGTTGCAAGATTCTACTTTTCGAAAAACTGTCGCTTTTCAATATCGAAAACGACTATAGTGAAACAAGCCATGCAATAGTTAACTGTAAAAGTTACTAAATTTAGATTTCGCAATATATCAAATTCATAACCAAATTGCTCAGCTCCCCCCAAAAATAAAAACTTCAATAAAAGTGAAACAAATGGAACAATTCGATATCGCTTACATGCAATACAAATACAACTGTGGGGGGTGATTCCAAAAATTTCAAAGGACGAATTACTTTGTCACTCGAGATAAATTGGCAAAATCACAAAAATCTTCAAGAATCTTGACACAATTTCACAAGTATTGTGACCAAATCTAAACCACTTCATTTTATACTCTATTAGATTCTTTTACGACGATCTAGTGAATTGAGAAAAACACATGCTTTTTAGAAAAAAAAATGAAAATTCGTGTCTTTTCAAAAAAATCAGTTTAACTGTTTTTCTAAAATGATCCACGGTTCATTAGAAGAGCAATAAAAATATCGTCTCGAATAGAGTCTATGACAAAAAGGGAGAATTTAGGGAGGTCGACCCAAGTGAAAAAATTATAGAATTTCGATACATTATTTGTCCATTATGGCATCAGTACTTCTAGTTGTTCTCAGGAGTAAGCAATAGGTGGCAATGCGAAATTTAGTAAAAAGAAAAGTAGAACAAATCTCCTATAGAAAAAATCAATATATTCTCACCTCGAACAGTTTTGCATATGTGAAATAGAACCTAGGAAAACTTCATTACACATTCAAGGATTATAAGACATAAAACGCACAAGAAAAACAGACAGTAGTACTAGAAGAGAAATGATCAAACAAGTGAACTTTCTAAAATGTGAACAAAGAGATTAAAAGACAATTGAATCTTCAAGCTCATTCATTCTTATAAAATAACGATAGAACAAAAATCTGTGGCATAAGAGTGCACACTGAAAAGCCGACAAAGAGATTCAGAATTTGACATTGTAGAGAATAGATACAAGGCGGCTCGAAAAGTTTACCAAAACACAAAGTATTGCTTTCGAGAATCTAAGAATAGCATAAGCACTGTTTACTTTTTTCTAAATATGTATACCGATACTATATTTCAAGTAAGGCTACTCAAAGAATGAAGCAAGCAGTGTCTCAAGACCATCAAAAAGCAGAAACGACTTACCAAATGGTTAAATTTTAATAGCATTGCACCGTAGAATACAATAAAATGACCAAATAACAATACTTAGAATTTTGCTACATAAGACAAATTTCTAAAAACGATTCTAATAAGGTAAGGTTCAACCATGAAGATCTCGGCGAAACATTGAAACAAAAGTTTCGAAATTATCCATATTGAAAGCTTATTATTATGTATGTACTGAAGACAGCAGCGATCTTAATAGGAAAAATCAATAAACAAAGAACTTCATCTCTACAATGTAGTACCTATATGAGAAGACAAATTCAACGAAAAAGCTACTATGTCACCAAGGCAAAAAAATTTAAAAAAATTCCAAAACTTGTGACAACAGTTAAAAAAAAGAAAAAGATTTCAGCACTTCATTTTCAGTTTTATTGCATTGGCAATGTGAAACGGTATTGAAGAGAAGTTTATGCAATATATCAAAGGAGAATAGGCAATTTTTGCATTACCAGTTTAGGACTTTCATTATACGGTTTACTAAAGGAACCATACCAAAACCAATTTTAAGAAAAAAGCCATAGAAAAAACCTTTAGAGAAATAAAAACTTGGGAATATATTGAGGAATTTTTAAGTACCAATTGTTCTTTACATCATCGGTACCATGAATCTGTCCTCGTCAGGCAGATATTTCTCGACCTTGTGAAACGAAGTTAAAAAGTTACAGCAATCTGCTCACAGAGAAAAAATATACAATACCTTTGATGAAAGGGAATTTAGTAACTATATCACATAGAAATACAGAAGAAAAAATGTTTTTTTTCTCATTGGAGCAAAAATTAGTAAAAAGGAGTGACAATCCTTGAACACAGCAATGAAAGCAGCAAAATACAAAGAAATGGAAATGTTACATAGTGGCAGATTATTCTAATTTTGCGACGACTTGTTCGCGTACATTGCTTGCGCCTTAAACGTCACCAGAAGGGTATCATTTGAACGAACCACCTGGAATCTCAAAACGACACAAAAGTAGCAGAAAAAATTGTGTATTCTTAATAAAATTCGAACTAAAGAAGGAATGTAAAAAACTAACTCCAGTTTTCAATCCAAAAAAAGTTTAAACAAAATGTAGCTGACAGGAAACCAAACTTGGTCAGTAGCACAGCAAGCAAAAAAATAAAACAAAACGTAACTATTCTTTGTGCAGAAAAGCATAAATAAGAAACCGGACATAAACAATTCTCTCTGCCCACTAAAACTTTGAGACTACTAGAGCTCAGTGAATTGAAAAACTACGTATGTCCAGGACGAAAGCAACAATCATCTTTTCGTCATTTTGGTTTTATTAGCCTTCATTCGGGTATAATTTCATGTTAAATATGCATATTGACCTAAAAGTTCAAATACTATTGGAATATATTAACATGGTGAATCAAGGAAAATTCATCCAATATAAGAAAACAAAAAGATACTTCACCAATTAGATTCGTCACAAAAACCACATAAAGCAAAGTATCCGAATATGAGAAAGAGCTATTAACTTACTGTGCAACTGTTTCAATCAAGAACGAAGTTAATGATGCCAATAATAACAAAAAAGCAACCATTCAAGAAAAATGCTCACAATTTCTAAACAGCTCAAAATTTCGAATTATTCCAAAGCAACAGAGAAATTCCTTAACTCAAAAGGGCTTTGAATTAAAAATCGCATCCTAAAATTTTAACTAAATACCCGTAGAAAACAACAAATACAAACATACGCAGAAATAGCACACAAGGCAAGTCATTTGATCGTTGGCAAAACAAGAAGCACAGTTTGAGAATTAAGTACATTTACGAAATTAAAAGAAAAATTGAAGGTCCTGATAGAACCAATTCGCTTTCTTTCTCCAATGCATCGTGATAACAAGAAACTGATAAATCTTAAAAAGCGAATGACTTAGTACAGAACAATAGCAATTTCTTTTCAGGGTTGATTAATTTTTTTTAATTTTATTACAGCTTCTAACAAAAGTCACATACTATAGAAAGAAACTAACAGGATAGAAAAAGGAACATTCATCCAACAGAATAAAGCAAAAGGAACCTTCATCCAATGAATACAGCTTCACAAGAATAAGTAAAAACCAGCAAAAAAAAAGCTTTGATAAATGGCTCCACAACCAAAACAATGAAAAACGACGGTTTCAAGGCAACAATCATCCCAAAAAAATTTTCAATCAACACGACACGACAAAAAATGCCTAAATAAATAAAGGACAATCATTAGAAAAGCAAATTAAAACCATTCTTTTCTTTTCCAAGTACTCATGCCATATACCTCAAATTCAGATATAAGAAAAAGAATATCCCGCAAGAAAAGTCGTCAGGACGCCAAGAAGCACTCAGTAACATTTTTTACTCAACGTATTATACTAGAATAAAAGCAAACGTAAAAGGCTTCATAGAATTAAGAAACTTTCTTTTGAAATGCAATAAAGAGAAAAAATGCAGTAAATTGTAAAATATGTGTAGGCTTGCAGAAGGGAGTGGGCATTTTTCTTTCTTATTCAAGTCTCACTGAAGGATTATTACTGGGTAAAAAAAGTGCCTCAACAAAAAGAAGACAATCAACAATGGAACGCAAAATATAAACTTTCTCTATTCGCTTTCAAGTATTTATGCAATAAACCTCAAATACAATTATAAGAGACAAATATCACATAAGAAAAGTCGCCCGAACGCCGAAAAACACTCAGTAAAATTTGTGACTCATTATACTTGACAACAAACAAAAGTAAGAGGCTACATACAATTATGGGACTTTCGTTTGAAATGCAACTAAGAGAAAAAAATGCAGCAAATTGTAAAATATGTGTAGGCCGACAGGAGGAAGTTGGCATTTTTCTTTCTTATTCAGGTTTTAGTGAGGGATTATTATTAGGGTCTACAAGTGGTTTACTATTAGGGTTTATTAGGGTTTATTAGGGTTTATTAGGGTTTATTAGGGTTTATTAGGGTTTATTTAGGGTTTATTAGGGTTTATTTAGGGTTTATTTAGGGTTTATTAGGGTTTATTAGGGTTTATTAGGGTTTATTTAGGGTTTATTAGGGTTTATTAGGGTTTATTAGGGTTTATTAGGGTTTATTAGGGTTTATTAGGGTTTATTAGGGTTTATTAGGGTTTATTAGGGTTTATTTAGGGTTTATTAGGGTTTATTAGGGTTTATTAGGGTTTATTTAGGGTTTATTAGGGTTTATTAGGGTTTATTTAGGGTTTATTTGGTTTATTTAGGGTTTATTAGGGTTTATTTAGGGTTTATTTAGGGTTTATTAGGGTTTATTTAGGGTTTATTAGGGTTTATTTAGGGTTTATTAGGGTTTATTTAGGGTTTATTTAGGGTTTATTAGGTTTATTAGGGTTTATTAGGGTTTATTAGGGTTTATTAGGTTTATTAGGGTTT